>JAEQBH010001236.1:600000-1018515 GCA_016808115.1 Tetrastigma voinierianum | reverse complement strand
TGAGAAGGCTTGAGTGGGCTGGAAAAAAAAATTGTATTACAATAGAAAGTTGTATTGCGGCATGGGTGTCTGATGGCGAAAAATTGTATTGCAATAGAGCGATGGTTTAGCGTACGAGAGAAGGAGCTTGATGGGTGGGTTGTATTGCATCTGATAGGATATAATGGGAATATTAGGAGTGTTGAAGTTGTATTGCAATACAATTATTGTGTGCGACTTAGGTCGTCAATAGTAATCAGTCTATAATGTCGGTGAAACGTTAATCTATGAGCGAGGAATTGATAAACAAATAATCGGTGAAACGATGTCGATGGACCATGTTGTAAGCATTAATCGGTCCTTGTGTATGAGCAGTAAATTTGAAATTTTTTTTTACGAAGTAAATAAAATAAAATAAAATCAAATAAAATGAGAAAAATTAAAAAATTAGTAAAAATAAAAATAATTTGTAATAAAATGAAGTCATAAAAGATTAGTAACAGAAATACATTCACAGATTGATAGTAAATTAACAAGTAAAAAAAGAGAGAATGATGATAAAAAATTGATAAGTAATGAATGGTTATTGAATAATAAATGATTATTTAATAAAAGATAATAAGTAAAATCAATAAATATAATATTAATGATATAACAAATAGGACTTAATAATGTCTAGGGATGAATTGTCGATAATCAATAATTAGTGAATTACAAGGATGATGAGAAAAAAGCATAGGTAATATACAAGATTAAAAATAAGTAGGTTAATGATAAATAAAAGAGAGATAAATGGTAATGATAAAATAAATAATTAAAAAGGTAATGGGTAAGTTAAATAAGCAAAAAGAATATGATGAGTGAATGGAGAAAGAATTATATGACGAGGGAGTAAAAAGAATGTAATGGGTGGTGGGCCACCTAAAAGATTAGTAAAAATACTTATTATTTTAGAGATACTATTTCGTATAAAAAAATCTTCATATGTACAAGTTAACCTTTAAAAAAATAAAAAAACAAATAAAAACTTTGAATTGACCATGTAGAACATCAAGAGGGGGTGGGGCCGAGATTTTGATTTAGGGGCAAAGTTAATGTTGGTTAAGTGGGAGCTTGATGTTCAAGTCTCCCTTATTTCACAAAAAGATAAAATTTTGATAAAAAATGTTTCAACAAGGTACATGTACTTACATGGAAAGGGACATTTACACCATCATTGCAGAGACACATCTCATTCGCTTATTAAATATGACAATACTTCCATTGTTGAGTTTGTCTTAGGTTCTTTTAACTTGAACACTGGTCTCACTTACGTCCTATAAGAGTCATAGGTTATAGGCTCTGTTGCCTTGAGATTGATGGCAGCCTGTCAAAAACCTTCGACGTGCTCTCCTGAAATCTAGCATTGCGAGATATGACAAGCTGTGATCGCATGCCCAAATAGGCATGCCATTCTCAACGAGACGCTCTTGGATTGAATTCAATAGAGGTCTTTCGGGTTTTTCGGTTTGGTGGGGCAATGCGTGATAGAAAGCCCAGGGGGAATGCGTCGGCGATTTTAGATGAAGAGAGAGCGGCTCTAGTCTTCTTCCGTTGAGAAAGCGATTAATGCTCTGCCTCCAGTTCAATTTAGGTCCAGAAGCTTGCATATATATAGTGTTTTCATGGTTATTTTTAGATATGCACATGCGATTTCAAGTACTTAATTTATGGTGTGTGTTGGAAACCCCGGGGAAGATGTTGCTTTTCTTATTTTGGTTGTTATTACGGGAAAATGTAGATTAGGAAACAATATCATACCTTGCCTTTGTTTTATGGGGTAGAGAAGCTTGATGATCTTTAGATAAGGATAAGAATAAGCGACCATCTTGATAATTTTTATTTATGAACTCTACTATGTTTTTAATGGTAGTATTAAACAAGGCACTAAGATTGATCCATAGACTTATTAGCGTCTTGAGCTTCAGTGATTTGCTTGGATTGGCCCATCACGGCATGAGTTTTAAATTAAAATTAGTTGAGTGATCATATTGCTTATACAAAAGTACTAAGGAAGGAAAGAAAATAAAATGTAAAATATAGAGGAAAATTGGAAAGAAATAAAGTTTGGAAGAAAATTAAAAAAATATTTCAATTTCACTGATTGGTACATTTTTAATATTTTAGGAAGTAATCTCAGCAATGTTTTTTACCTTTCTATGAAGGCAAACTAAAACCTAGAATTAAAACTTATTGAAACCATGAATTCTAAAAAACTTGGTCAATTATTACTTTTTTTTAAATATAGAGTTACAAAAGTAAATTGAGAAAATTATAAATATATAGAATTGAAAAGGGTTTTTTTTTTTAGATCAACCTTAGCTTAAGTATGTTTTATTCACTCCATGATAGGTCATTTGGTGTATTTTTTCAAAATACTTAGAATATATATATATTTTAGAAAAATATAAAAAATTTTAAAAATATTTTAAAAATATATATATATAGTTAAGTAGGCAAGAGTGGATTATAATTTTTTAAATAAAATTGGAATAAAGTGATGAAATTCCAATTGAAATCGAAAAATAAGAAATCATTGACAATTAAGGCATATGTGAAAAAGAAAAATAATAATGGAAATACCGAGGTTTCTATATATGTGTGTTTTGTTTAGGCATGTGATGGTTGAGTTAATTAAATGATAGAAGATCATACTTCCTTAATTTTGCATAGGGATAAGGACATCAACATTATTTTGTAGCAATTTCATCTAAATTATATCGCTATGGCCATTAGGCTACATATGCATGTTAATTTGGTCACTAGTATTGTGAAAGAAAATTGCCTATGTTAGAAGCTTAAAATAGGTTACATTATCATATATGGATTTGCTTGTGAAGTTGATGACTTAGATTTTGAGTATTAACTTCTATTTTTGTTCTTACCAAGTCTAATTAAATTTCTCTCTCATGAGTTTTTTCAAGTGAATGTATTTCTTTTTTCTTCTAGTTGAAATAGCAAATATATTAAAGTTTAAATATAAATATTTCATTTAATGTTTTTAGGGTACTTAGGTAGAATTTCAATATTAAGTACATGCATAAGATTAGACTTCCCATTCTAGCATCATTGTATGACAAAAATTTCTCTTATTACATGCTTAGACTTTGAAGTTGTCAAAGGATTAAAATAGTTCTATGAATGAACTAGTTTGAAGTTGACAACTTTTAAATTTGTCTAGCATGTGAATGAGGTTCATTTTTTCTCAAATGATGTAGATATCGATTGGACAGTATAAGGAAAACATAATTTATTTGAAGTTACTCTCTTATGCTTGGTTCATTTTTTAGAAATTTCAACTGTCACTCCTTTTGTTCTCTGGGTGCATATTTGGGTAAGGCTAAATAATTAGCCTTCCCCATTTTGTGTACTTGGAGAACTATGGGGAATGCTGCTGAATTTTTTCTAAAGTGAAACGAAACATAATAGCAGTTGACACATAGGGATTATGTATTCCTATATGGGATAGGAACCACGACCTAAACTAGAAAGTTGGAAATTCTAGAAAACAAATATAAGACACGTAGTCTAAGTTGATTTTAGTTTAACAAGATAGAATGATAGTTAAGTTTGTTTCTAGGTTTAATATTTTGGTAATTAATTTTATTACAATTTTACGGAAATATACATATTAAGAGATTTTTGAAGATACGAGAGTGAACAAAGACTTAGATAAATCTAATATATCTTGATTTTCCATTTATATGGTAGTACATGAAC
This sequence comes from Tetrastigma voinierianum, assembly GCA_016808115.1. NCBI lineage: Eukaryota > Viridiplantae > Streptophyta > Magnoliopsida > Vitales > Vitaceae > Tetrastigma > Tetrastigma voinierianum. The sequence goes on along the minus strand of JAEQBH010001236.1, from coordinate 1,014,777 downwards.
TAGATAAGATCATAATTCTATAAGAAACATCAATTTTACTTTGGTTCAATACATATGAAATTACATATATTCAATAAGATGGAACATTATAAAGTAATAAGAGACATGCAATTTTAAATTAATAATTTATATGAACTACAATGGCTTAAATTGAATAACACAATTTTAAATTTAACCATCCCACATTGATATACTTGTAGACAACATGGGTATATTACATGATGGATTCTTTGGTATATGATATAGGAGTGGAAATTTCAAATTAGAGTTAAAACAGACGCTTATTGTAGGGCAAAAGTGATATAAAGCATGAGGCAAAAGCCCATATTCTTAACAACTTGATTATAATGTTAAAATTCTTCGTGGTTAGTTTTGTGTATTTGAATCATAGAATGGATGAAGTTGGATGTTTAAAGATAGAAGGTCAAAGGGTGCGAGAAGGAGTTGAGATACTTCATTAATTTTGCATTGCATTGTTCGAATCAAAGTGCCATTCGATTTGTCCTGTTTGCGATGTGGAAACTTAATACATCATACACCCAACAAGATTCGGGAACATATGTTTTCAATGGTGATGACCATGGTTATTATAGATGGTATTGGCATGGAGAAAGCAAGGTCCTACTAGTAAGCGACAGTGAAATGACACGGTGTTATGAAGTCACGATGGTTGTGGTGATATTGCTAGTCTGATAGAAATGGTTCGTACCACAGATGAGTTCATGACTGATCGATGTCATTGAGCAATTGCTTGAAGATAAGAAAACCTTTAATATCTGGTTGTACAATTTACAAAGCTTTCTGCATTAGTTAAATTGTACAACGTGAAGGCACGATATGGGTGGTAAGATAAAAGCTTTTCAGATTTACTCCAAATATTAGGGGATATGCTTCTGGTCAACAATGAGATGCCTTTATCTATGTATGAGGCTAAGAAAACGTGCATTAGGCATGGAATATGAAAAGATATATGCATGCCCAATGATTGCATACTTTATAGGAATGAGTTGGAAGGATGCATCTTCATGTCTACTTGTGGAATGTCAAGGTGGAAGGCAAACGAGGCGGGGGTAAGAAGCACAAGAGGATTCCTGGAAAGGTGTTGTGGTATTTCCCACCCCATCCTAGAGTTTAGGAGGATGTTTCAATCTCCCAAAACAGCTAAAGACCTAAAATGGCATGCATGGGGAGGAGAAAATAATGGTAAACTTCGGCACCCGGTAGATTCCCCAACGTGGAAACTAGTGAACCAAATGTGGCCTGAATTTGCTTTAGATTGTAAAAACTTAAGACTACCATTTCAGCAAATGCATCAATCCTCCATGATTTATGACTAGTAAGCATAGTTTGTTGTAGCTGTCCTCCTGATAACACAACCTTCCCCCTTTGTTATGCATGAAGGAAATTTATGATGTTATCTTCGCTAATACTCAGGGACCACGACAACTTAGTAATGATATCGATGTTTACTTGACACCTTTAGTGGATGATTTGAAAACTTTATGGGAGGTAGGGGTGGAAACATGATGCATCAAAGAGTTTTTACATTAAAGGCTATTTTGCTATGGACAATTAATGATTTCCCTTGCATATGGGAACTTATCGGGTTTATAGTTAGGGATATTATGCTTGTCCGATGTGGTGAAGAAACATATTCTCATTGGCTAAAACATGGGAATAAGAACTAGTATACGAGGCCATAGAAGATTTCTTCCATCTGACCATCCATTTAGAAAGCCAAAAGAAGGCATTTAATGGTGAACAAGAGTTTAAGGTTGCCTCGAAAGAACTTCTTGGAGATGAAATATTTAGAAGGTTGATACGATTCATAATTAATGGGGAAGAAGAAGGTGAAACAATGTCGATCCTTTGTTAATCCCTCTGAGTTGTTGGAAAAAGAAGTCTATATTCTTTGAACTTGAATGCGGAGATATTTCTATATTCGACACAAACTTGGATATCATGCATATTGAAGAATGTTTGTGAGCATCATTGGAACTTTGCTTAATGTTCTGGTAAAACAAGGATGGAGTAAAGTCTCGACTTGATCTTGTTGAAATGGGCATACGACCAAACTTAGCACCCAAATTTGGGTTGAAGCGGACTTATCTTCCCCCTGCATGTTATACTCTAAGTAGAAAGGAGAAGAAAAGGGTATTGTAAACTTTAGGTGATTTGAAGGTTTAAGAGGTTATTGTTCAAACTTTAGAAACCTTGTATATGGAAGAGCTAAAAAGCAGTGGTCTTAAGTCTCATGATTATCATGCACTTATCTGACAACTATTGTGCTTGATTAGATCTGTGTTGCTGGCATGTTAGATATGCTATTACGAATTATTGTTTTCTTTAATGCACTTTGTGCAAGGTGGTGGATGTCGACACTAAAATGATGTCTGACAAGACATAGCGAGTCACTTTATGCTTGCTAGAAGTATTTCCCACAGCGATCTTGACATCATGCTTCATTCTTGAGTACACTTGGTAGAGAGGTTAGATTATGTGGACCGGTGTATATGAGATAGATGCCCATTTGAAAGGTACATGAAAGTCCTAAAGAAGGTTATGTTAGAAATCATAATAGCCTAGAAGGTTATTGCTGAGTGTTATACTTGCAGAGGAAGCTTTAGAGTTTTATCTGAGTACATATCGAGGCGTGGATACAATTAGGATTCCTTGTAGCATGAAAGATGAATGGAAATCGGGGAAACCTTTACTTGAGTGAGTGCTTTTAAATTACTATTCATGATTATAAATTAGTGGAAAGCACATCCATTATGTTCTACAAAATCTGAGCCTTAGTACAGCCTTATGTTAGAGTAAGTGTCACAAGGTGGATATATGAGTTTGTTAGTACTCACAACTAATATTTATGCAAACCATGGTAGCTGTTTTACTTTATAGTGACATGAAATATTTGAAGATAAAACTCCTCGTCAATCAAAGGGTGAAGTGGTTGGAGGATGAACATGTGCACATTTAGCTATTGGGTTAAGAAAAGGTATGAAACTCAAAATGCATAGTATACATAAATTTAATTTATTTATAAATTTTAAATTACACAAACTTACATATCATCAAATCAAACTTGTAGGTTTCGGATGAAATAGGTAAGAAAATACCTAATGAAGAGGAGATTAAGTAGTTGCACAAGGACCAAGGCAACAAGTTATTGCTTATCTGGTTATATCATTAATGGTTGGCCGTTTGCCATGCTCCGAACATCGTGATGAGACACGAGTCAACCAAAATAGTGGCGTTAGTATTGTGGCATCGACCATGCTAATTGCGAGTGCTAAAGATAAGAATCCCGTGCTTGGTGACATGTGTTTTTATGGGGTTGTCACAGATATATGGGACTTGGATTATAACATGTTTTAATGTTGTGTTTTTAAGTGTGATTGGGTTGAGAGTACAAATGGTGTCAAAGTTGATGAGCTTGGGTTTACATTAGTTGATCTGAGTAAGATAGGACATAAGTGGATCCTTTCATTTTAGCAACGCAGACGAACAAGTATTTTATGTAGAAGGCCAAGTTGATCAAGATGGTCCATTGCATTATCAAGGCCAAATGGAGGACTTCAACGGTAGGGTGATGATAACATGGCGATTGTTGTTGTATGGACATAACCCATTTGCGAATGGGATGCCAATATTGACTCTTTGATGAAGTTGAAGGCGTGATGAAATTTTATGCGTCTTGATTGTGAGGGGACTTGGATTCAAGATCAAATATATTAGGCATGCTTTATTTTTCTTGTGTTTTTGTGACTATTAAGTAATTGCTAAGTGTATTGTGTGATTTTTGAGTTGTTAATATACAATGTGATGATCTCTGATATTTACGTTTTAATTTGATTCCTATTAAATATGTTTTCCCTATTATACACTTCTAAGGCTATGTGGCCGTCAGGAGGTGTACGATCTGGCATTTGGCAGGGGCGTATAAGGCTCTTAAGTGTCGCATAGTAGTATTTTGGAGACTAAAGTAGGAAATGAAAGTTTATGGAACCAAGGAGATTTGTGTATGAGAGCAGAGATACAGGTGTCATTTAGCAAATAGGACATGAATATGAAAATCATTAAGTGTAAGATGGGCCACAATACAAATGGCATGGATTCTGATTGAAAAATTAAAGAGATGAGGTCAAATTTCAATTAATGAAAAGTTGATATTATAATAATAGGAAAAAACAAAGCCAAAAATCATATTTTAGTGCTCCCAAAAATTAGGTTTCCACATGGAGAAGCCGGGGGGGGGATCAGGTGTGTATATGCAGAATTAAGTGAGTGTGACTGGTATGATTCATAGTGATTATCATGTTATAGGTTACTGTGATCGTGCCTGGGATTCTGGGTTGGGCCGTGGTGAGTGCATGAATCATCATAATTGGTTATAAAGTGGAGACCTTGGTAGAGTTCTTGCATTTCACCTAGAGTTTTGTGGTTTGAGGTTCCCAGAAAGTACCAATTTAAGTGTTGTGAAGTTGTTTTGGATGAATTCCATGTTGGTTTTGAGGAATTGTTGTAAAGGAGAATGTTTAGGTTTTAAAGGAAATTTTGTAAAATTTTATTCAAAACCCTGTTTTCTGTTTTGGTTATAGATTAAGTTATAATCATCCAAATGAATTGATTCCAATTGATCTGAGGCAAGGAGATAGGGCTACAAATGTATAGAAGGAACTAAGAGCAAATTGTAGCTCTAAGGCTCCCAAATACGGACTGAAAGGTGAGCTCATTGTAGCTCACTGATTTTCTCTGTTTGGGTATGGTTGTAGTGTTTGGCCATAAGTGGGGTTTCCCTCATCCAAGTGAGTGATTCAAATTCTGGGTAAAATATACTTCTAGGGAATAAGTTATATGAAGGGAAGTTTATACAAATTGTGAAGACCCAAAGTGCCCAGAAATTTTTATAAGTGGAGCTGAGTTATAGATTCTGTTCTGCCAATTTGAGTAATCTAGATATAAATACAATAACTTGAGTTTTGTTGATCCAAATTGGGTGATTCAAATTGGAGAAGAAACCTTAGAACCATATATTTAAATGAGTGAAGAAACCATTTTCATTTATGGGTTAAGATCCCAGAAATCAAGGATAACAGTAGGTGATTCAGTGAGTTTGGAATCAAAAGCATGCTGTAACTTGTGTTATGTGGTTGAGGGCCTTAGAAGAATTTTACATTTAAATTTTAAGAGATGTCATTGGATATATAAGGGGACTGATCTGGAGTTTCCATAATTTTGAAGACCTTTTGAATAATTTTGGTAATAAAGTCCACTTAAGTATTGTGGGAAAAAAGGTTACCAAAATGAGTGGTTTTTGTTATGGGCTTTTAGTGCTCAAGGGTACATTGTTAATTTGACTTTATATGAATGTTGTGTGACCTTAAAGTGACTTGAGTCCTGAAATGCGTTAAGTTTATACGCTATCACGTGGTGATTAATACGTTGCCGTATTCGTTTGAGTATGTAGGCTAAAGCAAAAGGGAGGCAAAGTAGTGGATTTGTGCTCAAGGTTGGGAAACAAAGGGTGAGTGTTCTAAACCTATTTTTTCAAATACTAGTGTATTATTATAGACTGTTTTGCATTGGTAATTAAATGGTTTTGATTGTAAACCATGTTTGAAAGGCAAGCATTGAGTTTAACAAGCAAGCAAACGGTTTTGATTTTAAACCATATGAAAAGCAAATAAGTAATAGTTTTGAATTCATTCATCATACTTTTAAAAAGCAAGCAACGAGTTTAGTAAGCTTAATGGTTTTTAACTATAAATATATTTAAAGAACAAGCAAACAAACAAAAGTCTATTTTTGTAAAATAAGCCTAACCAAAATCCTAGTCTTAGCGAAGCATCCGATTGAGGTATTAAAATGCGTGTGCGGTGGTGTTAGAGATTTCATACATGCATTTTAAGGTGCTTGTATTGGAAACTTAGAACGCCATCATACATTTAAAGGGACCGTGGCATGTCTTGGGTATATAGGTTAAGGCTCTAACTAAATTATGGTGATGGAGACCCGGTCGATTCCACCATATTCTGGAAGAAAGGTGGCGTGGGCAGGCCCTTCCACTGGGTGATGCGGGACCAAGGTCCTTCCATCGGCCACGGTCTAAGTGCGGGCTCCGATGTTCATAGAGATTTGCAGCTATTAGAAAAGGCCTCCGGTGGTGATGATTTATAAGCATGTTTATACGGTTTTAAAAATCAACCATTGGCGCCGCAGTTGAGCCCAGGCTCAGTGTTTGTTTTAAAGCAGCGGTTGAGTCAAGGCTCTAGTTTTATTTCAAAGCATGCGGTTGAGCCGGACTCCGTGTTTATAGTTTTGAGAAACTTTTAAAGCAAAAAGTTTATGAAAGTTTTGAGAAACTTTTAAAACTAGAAGATTTGAAAGGTTTTATAAACTTTCAAGCAAGCAAGCAATAAAAGTTTCAGAAACTTTTAAAGTAAAGCAAAGCAAAGAAAGAAATATTTCTGGAAAATATCATGTAAAAGGAAGTTTTACAGTTTTTTGATGTTTTCCGAAAAAACAAAACATTTTCTAAAAGCATACACTCACTGAGCTCGTTTAGCTCATTATTTTCTGTTTTAAAAACTATTTTCTGATGCAGTGCATTGATGAGCTTCAGTCATCTATTCAGTCCATTTTTACGATCGATTTTTATATAAAAAGACTGATTTATATGCGAAATATGGAATACTTCACGAAATCTTTGTACGTGAGGAATTCAAAAGAAAGACGAGAAGTGAGTAAAAGGACGAGAATGAGGATGGCTTGATGCGATAAAGCGCAAAGAAGTTGCGTGAGGAGGCGCAAAGGATTAAAGGATTTGATGTCGTAGGCTTTTCGTGATCAAAATGCATATTAAGGTTGCAAGCTACAAAGGCCCCGGTCGCAAATGAAGGCGTAGTGAAGACAAAAGCGAAATTTCAGGCGTGAAAGAAACTCAAAAGTCGACAACCGAGGAATTGATAGAGAAGAAGACATGATATTGACAGTCACGGAGATTCTGGCAATTAAACCCGATTATAGTGGATAATGAGAATTCGCGACACGAAAGAAGTCGTAGCGGAGAATGAAACAATGGACTAAACAATTATGTCGACATGCGGATGTGGTCGCGACATGACTATGAACGAGAGAAAGCAGTCCACGACATCAACATGTGAAACTAAGGTCCACGACAATGACTAAGAGAGATGGTCCGCGACAACAATTCACGTGAAAAGGAGGTCGCGTAGTCAAAGCATCACGACATCAAGCTGCGAGGAAGAATTGTGACACACGTCAACTCCGGTATCGCGACGAGCGGTTATGAGAAAGAAGGTCATGACACACAGTTTGTCAGCGACATCAATCGCTAAGACTGAAGTGGCGTCATTAAGCGGTCGCGACGAAGCAAAGGAAAAGAGGTCGTGACGCCCGTCCACGATGTCGCGATGTGCCACAGAGAGGGGAGGTCGTGATTTAGTTGTCGCGACATCAAATGCACGGTTAAGGTCGCGGCGTCCTTAAGGCTGTGCGTATCCAACTACACAAAAGGCGTCCGATCAATTAAAAGGCTCTGCGACAAGCGAGACAAAGAAGGTCCTGACAAGATCAAAGTTTATGTGACATCAACAGCAATGGGCGAGTTAGCTGCGATCGAAAAGGAATTAATATCGAAGTGAATGACTTGGAGCCTATAAATACTAGCCCACTCTTGAAGAAAGCCTTGTGAGGCGACTAAAGAAATGCGGGTTCTTTGAAGGCTCCTGTATTTTAATTTTCTTTTCTTTTCTTCGTTTTTATTTTTAGATTAGTTTGTATTTCATTAATTTGGTGACGATTTCTGTTAAAGTTTAAAACGATACAGATTCATAACTGCTTCAAATTACTTGTCAGTTGTTTGATTCGGACAAGTGCGGAATTCGGTTTCAGTTGCCGATTCTGATGGCTTCCTTGATCGAGAAAGCCCGATGTATGGTGTAATCTAGTGATTTAGAAACCCCGGCTTTCATTAGTTATTGTATCGTCGAAATTATCTTTCTGTGGGAATTTTTATTCGGTCTTGATGAACTCCAGTTGCGAAGCTACTTATTTGTCTTGTGTATTTCATTCTGATCAATGTCGGTGTCTCATACTAGTAAATGGATTGTCTCAAGCTCGATTTCGGAGACCCTACGAGTGACACGGAGAATTCCCGAGTGATGAACAATTTCTGAAAGAATATGAGAACCTAACAATGTTGATCCTAATATTAACTCTGATATATTAAATCGATAAATCTCTTCTCATAGGCAGAGCGGGTGAAGTATTTATCAATTTCGGCTGAGAGAGTTCGCCTAGATTCGATTAGTAAATCCCGATCAGTGTTAGCGAGATCTAATCCCGAGGAAAGGATGAGCTAATTCTAATTTGGAGGAAGAGGGACCAGTATAGTGTAGATCTGTGCAATGACTACATTTTAGGAGCTAAGGTTTACAGTCCATATTGTGGGGTATGAAGTATTGAGAAAGAAAAATACCCAGAACAAAGCTGACTTGAATTAAAAGTAGTTATCCTAACACTTTGTCTTGAAAGAAAGCAGTGAATTTTAGATAATGGTGCAGGGTTTGGAGAAATCCTGACTACAACTATTATATTCCTTAATTTGGTTTTAATCTGTGATTCACTAGCGACGAGATCGGTGATCATAGGAATTGATGTTTCACAGTAGCATTCTTTTTAATGTCTCTTTGCGGAAGAAGCTTCATTCGGTCTTAATTTATTATTTTTGTATTTCTTTATTAATTCATTTATTATTAATTCATTTTTTTTAGGTTTATTATTTTAAGCTTTCAAGGCGATTCCAATTGTCTATCAAAGTCGAATAGTGTGGAGTTTGAGTGAGTCGAGTGGTTGATGAGAGTGCTTGAGATCTCTTTGTGGGATCGATATACGGACTTAAATCAATTTACTATTTTGATGAAACTGTTCACTTGCGGTATAACGGATCAAAACCCCTTAGTAAACAATTTGCCAAATAGAAAATCTTGAATAATCAAAATGGCTAAGGCATCTGACCAGCGGGTTTACAGTAAATTTTACTTGAAAGTTACAATCTTTGGTAATAATTAGAGAAATGCATATATATATATATATATATATATATATATATATATATATATATATATATATATATATATATATATATATATATAATAAGTTTTAAGGGTCAACAAAGTTTTATGGCCTTGGATTTGCGCAGTTAGACCAAATAGTCTTTTAAGCGATAGTGTTATAAATGCATGCCCACGTCTTTTGGTTCGTCTGACAAGTTTTATGGCGCGTTCTTAGAGTCGAAAGAATTTAGTAGATCAATGATACGGCGAAAGAAGGAAATGCTAATTTGGACATTTAAAGAAAAAGAACAAAATAGTTTTCAAAGCGGTGGATTGTGCAACCGACTTAACAAGCCATATTGAAAATATTTGTTGGCACGACTAATCATTAATGTAAGTGTGTTTTGATTCGAGGAAAACTTTATGCATAGGAAGCAGAACAGTCGGTTCAGTGGATACTGAACTAGAAAGAACACTTCGGAAGCAGAAGGCGAAAGGTCGAAAACTCCAGCTATGACGGATGAAGACCGGACCCGGAGCGGAGACCAGAGCAGCGACCGAGACCTCGATCATTGTCTGATGGAGGACTTTTGGAGACTGTGTCGGATGACTACTACGCAATCGAGGAATGACTGCAATTGATGCAAATAATTTTGAAATGAAGCCGACAACGATTACAATGGTTAAGTAACTGACGAGTTTACTGGTCTCCAGGAAGACCCCGAATGGGCATGCAGAAGGTTTCTTAGAATGTAAACCACAGAGTAAAGTTAGATGGGGTGAGACCCGGAAGGTCATAAAATTGCATTTATTCCCATTTTCTCCTAAGAATCTGGCTGACCACATGGAGTATGAATCTATACCATATGGTTCTATTGATACTTGGGAGGGCTTGTAGAAACTGCTTGGGTAGATTCTTCCCATTACTCACCTCGAGAGAGGAGGGAGATAATTGTGTTCCGAGCGGGGGAAGATGAGCCTTTATGTAGCATGGGGAGAGATTCAAAGGTTGTTGAAAAGATGTCCGTGCATGGGATAGACTTGAAGACCCGGATGGACATAGTGTATCATGCATGAATGATACATCTAAGGGCATTATTGATGCTTCATCTTTGTGGAGCATTCAAGCGTAAATCTTTGAAGAGGCAAAGTCGATTGAGGACACGGCTAAATGCAATATAAGAAAGCTCCATCGAGTTTTCAGGTAGTGGCGAGAGGAAGAGGGAGTCATGGAGGTGAAGCGAGATGGCGACCATGGAGCCCAGCTAGATGCCATCATGCATAGAATGGACAAGCGAGGAAGATACCTTTGTTCGTGAAATAGGAGTAGTTGAGAGGGAACTATTGAGAGGAAGTGTTGATGTACCCACTGAAGAACTGTTTTATGATGCTGAGGAGGTTAAGTACTTGAGGAGGCGAAAGTTATCACTTAGGCCAAATCCCCAACCTCTTGACTGCTTATCATCTCAGCTGAGGAACCGTGAAATTTTCATATGGTGGAGGGGCCTCACAAGGCCAAAGGCATGAACAACATCCTCAGCAAGGATACCAGTAGCCACCTAGGTTCCAACAACAGCAGCAAGGAGGAGGAAGCAGAAATGAATATCAGGGTTAGAGGAGAGCTCCACCATTTGAAGGGTCCAGTGCAGTTTATGGGGAGACTGACGAAACTGTTAAACTCTGTGAGCAAGTTTGCGGTGAGCCTCAATGCCAATTCTAAATTTTGAGGAAGACCACTAATGCTTCTCTCGAGAACACGGAGACACAAATAGAACAGCCTTTAACATGAAACGGATGAAAGATGCCTTTCAGTGACACGAAGGGTGAATTGTATGGGCGGTGCGACTCGGAAATTAGGAAAGACTTGGAGAAGAGACGAGGAAAAAGATAGAAAGCAACAAGGAGATGAAGGCCCAGATAATGCGAAACAACGGGGAAGAAGAAAGAAGGGCAATTTGTATCCGAAGAAGGAAGTAAGAAGAAAACCCGAGAATAGTGCACTGCGGTACCATTTCCACGAGTACTGCGAAATAAAAAATAGAGGAGCCGAGTTTGCGAGTTCTTGAAAACCTTTGGAAGGCTGGAGATCGGTGTACGCTCACGAAGTGGTAACTCAAATGCCACTTTATGCAAAATTTTAAAGACATCTTGAGCAAAAGGAAGATTCTTGAAGAGGAATTGTAAGATAAATTGCGACTTGCGGTGTTGTGATCAGAGGGGCTTACGAAAGATGAAGGATCCGGAACTTGCCATTCCTGCACCATTGGAGAGTTTGAGTTTGAAAGCTCTGTGACTCGGAATGCCGATATCAATTTAATGCCCTATTATGTTGCCAAGTTAAGTTTGGGGAGCTTACTCCCTCACGGTACTCTCGAATGGCGAGATAGAACCACGGCAAAACCTGAAGAATCATAGAAGATGTCTTTGGTAAAGGTGAAATTTATTTTCAGTGGGCTACATCGTGCTGGATATGGAGGAAAGATTCCTGAGTTCCTCTGCTTTGCCCAGGCCATTCCTTGCAAGCTGGACGGCTACGATCGATATGCGAGAAGGGAATTCTCAATCTCGAGTTGGAGAAGAGACGGTGACTTCAATTTAATCGAGTTTGAAGAATTTAGACATAGGGATGATATCAAGTCAATAGAAGATGTATACATCGGCAACTCCCGATTTTACTATGATTGTAATGCCCAATTTTCAATCAATGAAAAAGAGATGAATTCAGTATCTTGAAGATTTTGATTGAATTTCTTCACATCCGGTTCTGATCTCTTGAGACAGTGATGAGTTTGAACAAGAGATGAAAAAAAAGAGAGACAAAATGAAGAAAGAATTTCATCAAGAAATGTGAAGAAGGGCTAGTTTTAAAAGAGTTGCCAAGTCATTTAAAAAAGTATGCTTACACAGAGTGCCAAGAGTAAACCGGTAATAATTTACGCTGGGCTTAGTGATCTTGAGGAACGAAGTTCTTTGGAAATTTTAAGGAATCCTGAGGAGTCTATGGCTTGATTACATTGCGAGTTAAGGTATCGAGTCCATCAATATGCATACACTAAAATACTTCTAGAAGAAAGGCAAAACCAACAGTTGAACATCAAGGGGCTGAATCGGTAATGAAAGAAGTGATCGAGGATGGAGGTGCTGGAGTAATGGTTGAATCTTGGTTTTATCTATCTGTTGAGATAGTCCTTAGGTTAGCCCGGTCCATGTGGTTCCAAGAAGGGTGGAATTCTCTTATGTCAGCAATGAAAAATGAATTAATTCCAACAAGAGCAGTGGCGGGATGGAAGTATGCATTGATTATAGGAGTGAATACAGCAACCGGGAAAGAATCACTTCCTTTGCCCTTCATTGATCGGATGTTGGGCCAGTTATCGAGGACATCCTCATTTTGTTTCTTGGAATGGGTATTCGAACTCACAATCAGATTGCAATTGCACGGATGACCAAGAAAGACCACTTTCACATGCCCCCCTATGGCACCTTGCCTTCGAAGGATGCCATTTGAGCAATGTGCGTCTCCTGCTACTTTCCAGCGATGTATGATGTCGATGTTCTCAGACTTGGTAGAAGAAGTATGGAAATTTTTATGGATGACTTCACAGTGTATGGGTCCAGTTTTGAAAAATGTTTGGACAACCTGGAAACAATACTTCAAAGATGCCAGGACAAGTAGCTAGCACTAAATTGGGAAAAATGCCATTTCATGGTAACAGAAGGTATTGTTCTTGGTCATAAAATTTGCATTCTGAGGGCTAGAAGTGGACCCGATCAAGATTTCTATTATCTAAACCCTTGCACCTCCCACAACGTTAAAGGGATAAGGGTTTCTTGGGGCATCTTTTGGATTTTATAGGAGATTCATCAAAAGACTTCTCAAAAATAGCCGGACCATGCGAGATTCTTGGAAAGACCTGAAAATTTAATTTTGATGATTTACCTTGAGTTGCCTTGAAGAAATCAAGATCGGATTGGATTGACACCTATCATGGTTGCACGGAATGGGATCGAGGAATTGATAATGTGATGCCCCGGTGATTTATAATGGGGGCCGTTTTGGGGCAAGAAAGAAAATATTTAGAGCCATATACTATCTTGCGAGAACCTTGGTGAAACCTGAGAAAACTATTCCACAAGCGAGAAAGGAGATGCTAGCAATAATGTTTGTGAGAAATTCGGGCCATTACATTCACAGGATCCATGTTATAGTTCTGTGACCATGCGGCCATCAAATATCGATGTCAAAAAGGCTAAGCCCGAGGGCGATGGGTGGGTGCTACTACTGCGAAGTTTGATATGGAAATTAGAGATAAAAGGGATGTGACAATGTGATAGGCGATCCTTGTCTAGAATGAAAGAAATCAAGCGGAAAGGAAGGACTGAGAGAGAGCAGGATGAGCAACTATTTCAATTGTCATTAAATGCATGGTATCTTGATATTGTAGTGCCAGCTTGTGGAGTAGTTCATACGAGATTGACCCTGACGAAAGAAAGCTGGGTGACAGCGGACATTATACGGGATGACCCGTTTATTATTTAAGAGGGAGTCTTGATATGATTATAAGAAGATGTGTGTGCGGAGGGTGAACAAAGCGGGGAATTATGAATGAATACCATGCATCACCATATGGGGGCATTTTACGGAGAAAAGAGCGACTCATAATATACTCAATCGGACTTTATTATTGCTTGTTTTTAGGGAGTACATGCCCAGATAGAGTCGAATTATGTGATAGATACTTGAAAAGATTGGAAATATCGGCGACAGAAATGAAATGCCCCTCTGAGCATAATGGTGGTACAAATTTTGATGTATGGGGGATAGATTTTATGGGACCCAGCACCCGTCATTTGGAAACACATATACTGTATGATGGATTATGTTCTAAATGGGTGGAAGCAATAACTTGAGGAATGATGTTAATACAATTGTGAGCTTCTGAAAGAGCGTATTGAAGCGATTTGGAACACCAGACTATCATCGGTGATGGGAAGCCACTTCACAAAATCTTATGAAAGCTCATGGCGGTATGGGATCAGGCATATAATGAGCCCTGGCTTATCATCCACGAACTAATGGGCAAGCGAAATTTCCTAACGAGGGGAGACAAAGGATCTGGAAGTTGTGAGATTGGCGGGAAGAGTTGGTCTTCGAGCTTGATGATGCACTTTGGGCCTGCGAGGTGCATTGAACTCCCATGGGATGTCCTGTCTGATTGGTATTTGGCGAGCCATTACCTCCCTCTTTGAATTGGAATACACAAGGCTATGTGGGCCATCAGCTGTAATTTCGATTTCAAATATGAAGAAAGAGGCCTTGGTAGGCAGCTGAAGAATGAGAAATGAGGGCTGTGATAATGCTAGGATATGCAAAAGATAAGACAAAGAGATGGCATGATCAAAGTTAGGAAAGAGTTGAGAGAGGATCGGGTTCTTACATTTAACTCAGGATTAAATTGTTTCGGGAAAATTGAAATCAAAGTGGAGTGGACCATATCTGAGTGGTGTCTAGCCTTTACTTTTGGAGCGATAACATTCAGGGTTGATCTTTGAGGAAGAATTCGAAGGTTAATGGGCAAAGGCCGGAACATTATCTCGCGGGGAAGGAAAGAAGAGACACAGTTGGTGAATTGAGGAAGAAAGGCCCAAGCAGCAAGTCCGACTAAGGACTCCAAAGCGGACGGTGATGGGAGGCTGACCCATAGAATTCGATTTTTATTTAGGACTTAGATTTTTAGAATTTACCTTGATTTTGTTTTCTTTAGTTCTTATAATGATTAGTTAGTACTTAAGAAGTTAAAGTTTTGTTTTAATTGAATCCTTTTTGGAAATGTTGCAGAATGATTATGCAGAAATGGCTCAGGCATGAAGGAACAAACTCCGGTCTGACTCCGACAGATTACGAAGAGCAGTGGAAAAGGGGCGTTTAACATAAAAAATTCTATGAAAATTGAATTGAATACATGTTTGAATTTACGTGTCACGAATGATCTAATTGAATCTTTGAGAATGTGCAAATTGATAAATGAGTGAGCATTTGTTCATTAAATTTGAGGCAAGAGTGCGGGGACTAGGTTGCGACAAGAGCTTATGTGTGAGCGGCTGAAATTCATGAAGTTGATGTCGCTGACTTAGTCGATCTTGGAAGGAAGAGCGAGGTGAGGTCGCGGCCAAAGTTACGTTGTGAAAGAAATTGAGATTGTGACGAAAAATTTGGTAGCGACAACAACAATGACATGGGGAAACACTATAGCGGCTGAGATAACATCCTCCACGGGTTTGAGTATGTCGCGACAAACAATCGAGGTCGACATGAGAGAAGGTTTGCAATTTGGGCGGTTTTGATTTGCCACAAATTTAATGACATCACACAATTTCAGCGCGATATTGGAGTCGCGACAAGAAAAAATAAATGAAATAATAAATAGCTCAAAATCATAATTGAATTACAACTGTTGAGAAACTCCTTCCATTATCATATCTCTCATTGAAGCAAAAATAACTTTTCACCTTCGCAAAGTCCTCGAACTCCAATTCTCACAAACCTTAGATCCAAATGTCTTCCTCCAAACCTTCAAATTTCTCTAATGGATGAACCTGAAACCCTAATCCCAAACTTGAGTGAAATGATGGTGGAGTATGCTCCATCTGAAGGAGAGGTTCATATGGAACCGACAGGGGAGGACAGAGCAACAAAACAACGAGAAGTTCATTGATTCTTGTGAGGAAAGAGAGACATGAGAGACAACGAGAAGAGAAGAAGAGGGGGCGACTTTGTCGGAAGAAGCATACTCTATATGGAAGAAGCATTATGCGGGGAAAGGGGTTTATAGGAGAAAGAGGATTTGATGAGTTCATCTCTCGTTCAAAGAATTGATAGAGCAAAGAGGATGGGAGAAATTCTGTGAACATCGAAAAACTGGATATGCAGCAGTTGTTAGAGAGTTTTATACTCCAACCTCGTTGGTAGAAAGGAGAACTCTGTCTTCGTCAGAGGGGTTTGGGTGCCATAGGGCGTAAATGCCATTAACGAGGTGTACAGGATGGCAAGGCAAAGGCATGGCTCCAATTTAAAGAGTGACCATAAGCCGAACGTGAAGATTGTCGAGTTAATGAGATGGCAAGGTATAATGGGATTAAGAGAAAGGAGCACCAAAGACAATCAAAAGGGGGCAGCCCGAGAGAGGCTAAGAGTGGTTTGGCTCACGGCCACGTATGGTCCCGACAACATGTATGCGGAGGTCGGGGAACGAGAGCCATCGTCTTTATATGCCCATCTCTTGAAGGTACAAGCTCAGCACGGGAGCGGTGATTGAAAATTCAATAATGAGATACCATGGGGGGAAACAAAAGAGGCTGTTCCACACCCGGCCGTCATCACCGGACTATGTATGGGGGTTTGGTGTGAAGGAGAGTTAGGCGAAGAAGAGAGTGCTTTGATGCTTCACCATTGGCCACATTTGGGATAAGCGAGGGCGAAATCAAAGAAGGAAAGGAGTTATAGTGGAAGTTGATTCCAGAGATGAGGAGGAGATAGCAATACAAGAAGAGGACACCCTGATGGTTGAAAACCAAGAAGAACAAAATCGAGACCTGACCCGAGAAGGGAACACCTCATTTTTGTTTGAAGACACTTAGAAGCAGATCAAAGGAGTACATGGGTTCCTGCTCCATTGTGACTCTCCTGCAATGAGAAGCAGGGGAGTTTAGAGAACTGGAGAAAGTTCGGGAGCTAAGGAAATAATGAGATAATGGAGATGCTGAATTTCGTGCGAAAAGTATGGAAGAAAGAAGAGAGGAAAAATGGAAATTCATGACAATTTAGAGAAGAGAGGTGTATGAGGCCGGAATTGAGAAGAAGAGAGATCAACGATTAGGAAGAGGAACTCAGAGAAAGGAAGAAATGTATGACGAGTTGAAGAAAAAGAGCGAGAAATGGGAAGAGGAGTTGAAGCGAAAGGAGGGCTTGGCTTAAGCAGATCTAGATCATCAATGATAAAATTTAAAGGAAATGGAAGGAAGAGACCAAACTCTGCGAAAAGTGAGCTTATACATGAATCATTTATAGTAGCTCAGTCTGAGCGAGACTCCCAAGCTTATTGAAACTTATCAAAGGGATGCAGAACAGAAGCTTAAGGACAAAAGGCACTATCAAGGGGTTTTAAGTTCTATATGTCATTGATAAAAGGACTTCGAGAAAAGAAAATGATGGATAGAGATAAAGTGCTAGATGACAATGATGCATATAGAGAAAAATAAAATTTGGAAAATGCAGTTTGATGTAACAATCTATCCAAATTTTTGGAAGTCATGGTGATAAAACCTGCTTGTGAACACTGCCCAGGAATGAGACGGGATGAGCGAATGACAAAAGTGGATCTCCGCAGATGGGTGGTCTGGAAGAAAACGAGGAAAGAGAATGCCAAGAGGAAGAAGAAGGAAATGAGTTTCTAGATTTATTTATTCTTACTCACCCTTGATCTGGATCCCAGACATCTTTACTTCTAAAAAGAAAAGAAAAAAATAGACCTTTCCATTGATTTGTCAATCCCTCCCTCATTCCTATTCTCTTGTTCTCAACATTTGCACATTCTTATGAATAAAACCAGAAATTTGTTTGATGTGTTTGAAGTCAAATTGTGTGTTTACTTTTTGCTTTAATTGTTAGAGGAATAACAGTAGAATTTAGCTCAAGAATAAAAATGCTGACATATCATAATATGAGCCAGTTGAGGTGATTGATTAGATGATAGTATGAAGCAAAAATAAAATGCAGAATAAGGGCTAAATGACAGGCAATTTAATTGAAGCACAAATTGCAAATTAGTTTGAATTTGGTTGAAAAGTCCAGGATAAGGATGGTTATACAATTGAAGGAACAAAACATGTTTTTTTAGTTTGTGGTATGAACAGTGAGTCAAGGAACACATTGGATATAACATCTCATTTAATCCTCATCAAGCGTATGAGTCGAGAAAATACTTAGGGTTAGTCACAGTTAAGTAACCCAAATTCTAGAACTTGTTAGATTAATGTCAGTAAGAAATCTAGGTGAGTACGACAGCGAGGAAATGATACGAGGTAGCCATCCTTGGAGAGTTTGAGCCATTCTAGCCATCCCTATTCATATGCTAATGCATATACTTTAGTTCCAGAAATTGAGCCAAAACAAGCCCTATTTTCAAAACAAGCCAATGGAATACACAACCCATCTGAAGAATCAATCCTCCAAGGCCTGAGATTACCAAAGAATTCAAAGAGAGGAAGAAATGAAGTTTGGGGAATTATAAATTTTGAGGAACTTCGGAGAAAATACGAGAAAAAGGGAATGAAGAGAAAAGATATACATCGAAAATACAACGAGAAAAGAAAGCTTAAGGAATAGAGTTTTTGTCTTGTGGCTAACTCTCTTGAGCAAATTAAGTTCTTAGGGTGTTTTGACACGTACCTAATGCCATACAATTATAGGAGTTACTAACCCAAAGTTCACTAAGAGTGTTAGAAGCCTAAAAAAGACAAAACATTATACTATTCTGAATGGTGGCAGAGAAAAATCCACAGGTTTGAATTACAAATGAAATGGAAACTATGCGGTCTGAATAGAAAGTCAAGATGGTATCCCCAGACATGAAGTTTGGGGAGTTTATTAAGGAAACTACAAGGAGAAAAGAGAGGCGGTATGTGAGTAAAAGGGAAGAGTATTGGTAATCTTAACTAAAATCCCATCCATCCCCTACCCCTTACTAAGCTAACATTACAAGCCCAAGGGCACGATTGATCTGAAGGATTTGTAATCACTTTACATTAGTGGAGATCGATATGAACAACGAAGCCTATGGAATTTGGAAAATCGGAAAGAATCAAAAGCTGTGAACATCCTTTAAGGGTTAATTGACTCATTAAGAAAGTAGAAGAAAGCCAAGCATTTCAGCGGGAATCAATTAACTATCTTGTTTGTGGCTCGATTCAACAATTTCGTTATGTACTTTTTGATTGAGTAAAATGCGACCTTGATCTGGACTTGAAGCTGAATACACAGAAACGAATGCAATTTTAGTCTTTCAATTAAATTGGCTGCAACTGCAAAACAGAACAGAAAAATGTTCTTTTGTTTGAGGACAAACAAATCTTTCTTTTCTTTGCTTGGGGACAAGCGAATTTTAAGTTTAAGGGGAGTTTGATGAAGCGAGGTCATCTATTTTCAGTCCATTTTTCTGATCGATTTTTATATAAAAAGACTGATTTATATGCAGGAATATGGAATACTTCACCAAAATGCTGTGCAGCAAGGAATTCAAAAGAAAGCAGAAATTGCAGTAAAAGGAGCAGAATGAGGATGAGCAGTACTGATAAAGAGCGGCTAAAGTTGCGACGGGAGGCGCAGAAAGGATTAAAGGATTTGATGTCGGTAGGCTTTTAAGGCGTCAAATACATATTAAGGTTGCAACTACAAAGCCCCAGTCCCAAATGAAGCGTAATTGAAGACAAAGCGAGTGAGGCGTGAAAGGAAACTTCGAAGTCAAGTAACCGGGAATTGATGAAGAAAGAAGACATGATGTATCGCGACATCCTTGAAGTCATGACGAATTAAAAACCCCAGTCTGATGGATAATGAGGTCCACGACACGAAAAGAAATTAAGTAACGAGAGAAGATAAACAATGGACTAAACAATTATGTCGCGACATCTGGATGTGGTCGCGACATCAACACTGAATCAGAAGTAGTCGCGACATCAACTTGTAAGGAAACTAAGGTCGCTGACAACGGCGAGCTAGAGATGGTCACGACATCAGTGCGTGAAAGGAGGGTGGCGACAGATCAAGCTGTCCGCGACATCAGCTGCGAGGAAAAGTGCGTGGCGTATCTGAAATATCAGCGACAATGGTTGTGAGAAAGAAGGTCGCGTGACACACAGTTGTCGACATGTCTCCCAGGAGCCAATTCGCGACGTCATTCGCATTCAGCGACAAGCGAAGCAAGGAAAGAATTCGCGACGCCATCCTGATGTCACGATAGCCACTCTGAGAGAGAAGAGGTCCGACAACATTTAGTTAATCGCGACATCAAATGCCTCTTACCTGATTAAGGTCGCGGCGTCTTAATTTGTCGCGACATCGGTACACGAACCGTCACGACCCGATTAAAGGCTGCGACAAGCGAGACAAGAAAGTCCGCGACAAGATCAAGGCTGTCGTGACATCAACGAAATAAGCTAGGCGATTAACTACGGTCCAAAAAGAGGTGTATCGAAATTCGGACCCAACCCGGAGACATATAAATACATAGGCGCTCATGAAGAAATGCGGTGAGAGGCGATAAAGAGAAATGCGGGTTCTTGAAGGCTCACGTATTTTAATTTTCTTTTCTTTTCTTAGTTTTATTTTAGATTAGTTTGTATTTCGTTGAATTTGGATACGACGTTTCTGTTAAAGTTTAAAGTGAATCTGATTCATATTTCTTAATTACTTGTTTGGTTGTTTGAATTCAGAAAAATTCGGTCGGACTCGATTCTTAGATTCTGATGGCTTCCTTGGTCGAGAAAACGATGTATGGTGTAATCTAGTGATTTAGAAACCCGACTTTCATTGAATTGGCAGCTATCGTCGAAATTATCTTTCTGTAGAATTTTTATTCGATCTTCGTGAACTCAGGTTTGCGAAGCTACTTGCTTTGGTCTTAATGTATTTCACATTGCGATCCCGATATCGGTGTCTGTGCAGTAAATGGAATTGTCTCAGCTCGATTTCGGGAGACCCTCCCCAAGTGATACGAGAGAAGGAATTTAAGTGATGAGCAGATTTCTGAAAGGTATGAGAACCTAACAATGGTGATCTAATGTGCTCTGTGTAATTAAATCGATAAATCTCTTCTCACTTGGAGACGAGAACGAGTGGAGTAATTTATCAATTTATTTGTGAAGTTCTCGATTGATTAGTAAATCTAATCCCGTGTTAGAATCTGTCGAGGAAAGGAGGAATATTCTAATTTGGAGGAAGAGGGACTAGTATAGTGAATGCGATGCGATGACTATGTCTTAGGAGCTCAGTTCTGATCCATGTTGTGGGTATGAAGTATTGAAAAAGAAAAATACCCAGAACAAGGCAACCCGGATTAAAAGTAGTTACTAGCACTCTGTCTTGAGAGAAGCAGTGCAAAGTTTAGATAATGAATTGTGGGGTTTGGAGAAATCAATTCTAGCATTATATTCCGCGGACTAGTTTTAAATACGTGGTTATTGTGACATATCAGTGCATTCTATAGGAATTGATGTTTCACGGTATTATTCTTTTAATGTCTCTTTGCAAAGAAACGTTAGGTCTTAATTTATTTATTTTATTATTTCAACATTCAATTCATTTTTTTTTAGGTTTTATTATTTTAAGCTTTCAAAGCTGATTCCAATTGTCTATCAGAGTCCAAATAGTGTGGAGTTTGAGTAGTCGGGGTAGTTGATCGAGAATTCTTGAGATCTCTGTGGGATCGATATCTGGACTTAAATCCAATTTACTACTTGTTCGACCTGTGCACTTGCAGTATAACGGATCAAAACCCCTTAGTAAACAATTTACTCCAGTAAACGATCTTTGAACTAATCAAATAGCTAAGGCATACGACGAAAGCGAGTTTGATGGCGATTGCAGGATTCTATTGTCTTTGGTAATAGTGGCGAAATTTGTATATATATATATATTAAGTTTTGGGGTCAACATAAGTTTTATGGCGCCGTTGTCGAGTTAGATAGTCTTTTTGGCAATGTGTTATAAATCGCACCGTCTTTTGAAGTGCAAATTGACCCAGTGCACGCTGACATTTGGAGCATAGTAGGATTCTCGACTTTTGTATCGGTCTTTGTAGTGTAATCTTGTAAGAAAATACTTTGAATTTGTATAATGGAGCATATGTATGTACATAGTATAGTTTTGTGAAAATGTGTGGAGCTTGAGGCTCTTTTGGAAGAATGTTGTTGGTTGCCATATTTGGAAATGTGTAAGAATTGTGTTATACGGGTTTTGGGACATGTCACATATACGGATGTTATGCTGCGAAATTTTATAAAATCACAAGTTTAGAAAGAAATTTTTTTTTTTTTTTTTTTTATCTGAAGTTGAAGCAAGCAATGCGGCAGCTTCCGCGGGTTTCTAGTCGTTAGAGTAGCAGTGGGGTTTACGTAGATTAGTGACTGCCTGTTAGTAGGGGGTGGGGGGTGTGACAAGACATTTCTAAATAAGTGGAGCTAATTATCATATTTCATGTCTATTGAATAGTTTTAAGTTCTATTTGATCTTAATTGAGTGTATAAATAAATGTTGTTTGTATGTTGGTATTCTAAATTCCAATTTTAGATTGGACGAGAGATAAAACAATCACTCACTTATTTCATATTGATTGAAATTTTAAATTAACTAAGGGAAAAATCTCATTAAAGATTTCCATGGATTTCAACACTAATAATTAACATTTAATGAAATAAATGTAAACATAATAACAAATTGTCCTACATAAGGTTGATTTGTACTTAAGGAATCATCGATAAGGAAAAGAATACTTTGTAATTGATTGTTGAATATTCGTTTTTCCTACTAAAACAATATATTAAGAACTTGATTTCGTCTTCTTCTTTTCCTTTGTTTGAGTAACTTGTTTATGATATGTAACAAATTATTTGAGAAATAATTAAGCAAGTTCTGAAATTGAAGTAATTGAATGGCAGTAGTTCTAGAAAGTGGAGATAAAGTTTCATTAATGTAAATCTAGTAATGGATTGCGATTAAATGTCAAATTAGAGAACATGTTCTTCAATTAATTTAACTAATAAAACTTATGTATTTGGCTTGTGATTGTTAACTATTAGTGGCATTACCTTATCATGAATGTTACATAAGTGAAGCCTTGTATCCTAGAATCATTACAATTGATCAACGCTTATGTGCTTCATGGTAGGAAAATCAAACACCTTGCAATGCATGTGACGCCCCAAACCTGGGGGTCCGTTGACTACCCGTCAACCCGCGGAATACAAGTGGATGTCGGGTTACCCGACGCCACTTCAGGGTAACCTAATGCTCAGTAGTGGAATCGCCCTAAGTGGGCTACTCTCCACCTAAGTGCAGTGCAATATTCCAAAATAAACATCGTTCGAGAAAATCGTGATCACTGCACGAATGTCTACACTGACCAGCTGGGATCCAGAATCCTCATGAGCTCTCTCACACTCGCCTAAGCCTCGTATGAGGAATTATTGTTTTGTTAGTTTAGTAGACTGACCCACCGTGTGTATATATCAATTGGGCGCTCAGGCAGTTGATATATTGTTTGTTTTGTGGACTACCCTCCGATGAATATCGAATTGGGCCATCGATGATTGATATTTTTAGTTTGGACTACCCTCCGATAATTAATATTTTAGACAACCCTCGAGCTTGTTTCTCTAGACTCATCTCATGCACTCATTCCTATAGTCCTAGGGTGTTCAGTGCATATGGAATGCATGTATACTTAATTCAATCTGATCCCAATCACATGCAAATATGTAAACATACATATATTTACAAAACAACCAATTCTGATCATGTCATGTAAATTCTCATCCATACATCAAAATTAGCTCCCGCTTGGGCTAATGATCATACACGAAGCTTAATTCAATTTAAATCCTTTCGACCAAACACATATTTTCACAAAAAATTATTTTGTGATCAGCATTCAGGAGCAATTAAAGCCACACAGATTCTTGTTCCTTTCAAGCCTGATTTATCGTTCCTTAGTGAACCGGGTTTTTCATGACCATTTCAAAACTCCTACAACCAATACATGATTTATTATGCAAAAGCACAATTTGACACCCCAAACCCGGTAAGAGTGGCGATCCACATTTGCTACTCTTGGGTTTCAAAAGGGTATCTCGGTCGGTCCCGAGGTTTGGGACCCGATCAGCATATTCCGTTGAGGCCTCAGTCAGCGAAACATTTACATGGTATGCTTAGAGAATAAAACCCAAGTAGGGAGAAACCCCTACCTCAAGGAGTTTTTCTAAACTCCTTAAATCCGATACCCACGCAAAGCCCTCTCCGCGTAGAGCAACTTTCCTTTTGTCGAAGGCGCGTGATCGGTCTCATGAATCTAGAGAGAAGTTACCTCTCTCTGCAAACCAAAATAATAACTCTTAAGTTCTCCCTTTCCCTTTCTTCCTCCCCACGTTTTCTCTCTTTTGATAAAGGAAGAGGACAACTGTTCACTATTTTGTCCCTTTCCTCATTTAAATCAATTTCTATAATGACATCTATGTCCTTCTTTTCCTAGTTTTGACATTTATCATTATCTCGGTCGTCTATTTTCATCATTTCTCTACTCATACCACTTATGGAACATGAGTATGTGTTATATGTGACTTTCGTCGCATCGAAATTCGTTTCTGACACCGGCAACGATGCCCGACGTGTAAATTCAAACGATCTCGAGTCGATGAAATTTTACGTGCTAGCTAGATTTTGTGGCTTGATTCCAGCAGTTACCGTCGTTTCATCACCCGAGATCTAGAGAGAATAAATTCTGATTTTTAACTTGAAATTAACAATTTTA
Organism: Tetrastigma voinierianum; assembly: GCA_016808115.1. Lineage (NCBI taxonomy): Eukaryota > Viridiplantae > Streptophyta > Magnoliopsida > Vitales > Vitaceae > Tetrastigma > Tetrastigma voinierianum. Next base: position 990,116 of record JAEQBH010001236.1, on the reverse strand, counting down.
TGTGTCGAAAATACGATTTTGCCCTTTTTCGAAGTGGGAATTTCTCGGGTCTTACAATGCATCATCAACCCACACTTTTAAACTTTTTTATGAATAGCCATCTCAACTTGAAGCTTGGTCTAGCTAGAACCTTGTAACAATTGTGAATAAAATAGATATAATTTAATCAAGCCATAATGGTGGAATATGTTTTTATTATTATTTTTAATGAGATAAGTAGTAGTATTTTTCTTAAAACTCGATGATATGTTGTTATTAAGATTAAGCAATAGATTCTCCTTTGACTTTTGTGAATATTTTGCTATCAAGATTTAAGATTTTTCATGTATTGGAAATTTTGTACAACATTAATTAATTCTTACAAATGGAATAATTTTGTAACTAACTTCTTTATATTGAGTTGACATACATTTTCAATTGATGTTTATTATTACTTAATTCGCAATCATTTGGGAACTTGCACAAGAAAAGTTATACATGTTTATAAATGTTTCCACGAAAGACAAAGGTTAGGTAAACTACTAAAATACCATGCTAGTTTTGAAAGTAAGATATATATTAAGTTAGTCATATTCTTTTTATTGCCATGTAGATGGATGAAAGGGAAAAAAAAAATATTACTTCACCGAAAAGGTTAAGAGGCCCGACTTTAAAACCTGAAATTGCTAAAAGAGAAGTGGAAGGTGAAAATTGATATTCAATATAATGATGATGGTGAGAGTGGGGAGGGATATGTACAACTAATCTCATACTTGGGTGTGTTAGCACGGACCATGGTGCGAGTATATCATATTGATTGGAGGGTAGTGCCAGCTGAATTGAAGGAGAAATTATGGGATTGTGTGAAGGTATATAACAATCTTGTGAAATTATTTTTCTACATTTTGTGTATAACTTACATGCTTATTGAATAATTAAGATATTCTTATATTGTAGGAGTGCATTCTTAGTTGATGAGAATAGCAAAAAACAACATCATGTCATCTATAGGGACTAGCTTTAGATCATTCAAGCACACATTGACAAAAGAGTATATCTTCCTTGGGGATAAGCTAGAGCACCTTTTAGACCACCCGATTGAATATAATTACATTCAAGCGAAGATTGGAGAAAATTAGTGGCTAATAGGTTGTCAAAAGAGTTTGAAATTAAATCAAAAAAGGGAAAAGAAAGGAGGGCAAAAAACATCTATACTCACAGAGTGAGTAGGATATGCAGGACTTTAAGAAGAATTGGTAAGTTTAATTATTTTATTTTATTTAATTGGACTTTTACCTTTGTAAAATTTAATGATTACCTTTTTATTTTGAAAGATCTGAAAGAAAGACGAGGTTCTAGGAAACCTATTATTAGATGGATCTTATGGAAGCTAGCAAGAATGAAGAAAGGTGAATATGATGATATTCTGAGGGTTGTAGTAGAAAAGATTGTAAGTTGTCAAACCTATATATGTATATATTTAGTCAATTTCATATGTTCTCTATTTTATATGACTCTTGAAGCATCTTATATTTTTTGGAGGATGAGTTAGTGAAGGATGCTGAGGAAGGGAAGATTACACGTTGGTAAAAGATATCCTCACTTTAGCATTGGGTACGGAGCATCACGGGCGAGTTAGGGAAAGGGTGGGAAAAAGCCCAAACAATTCTTCAACACACCAACACCTTCAAAAGCTCCACGAAGAGGAATGCAAAGGATGTTAGGGAGAAAGTAGAGGACCTTGGAAGGAGATTATTGTTTTGAAAGCTAAAAAAAAGAGCCCTCACCCCACTCTGAAGTAGGCAGCACAAACATAAGGAAGCAATTGTTGCAGCATGAAGAAATACAAGAAAAGGCTCATTATGGTGCTCATGTGGAGGGACCCTTTATCACAAGAAAGGGATTGTAAGCTTCTCCAGCTAACTCCAGGTATATATGGCTTTTCCTAGGTTAAGTTTGTAAAACAATATATAAAATAACTAAAATTAAAGATTAAGGATTAATATATGTTTACGAGGTTTTATAAATGTATGTTTTTACAGGTTTATAAATGCAAATTGGCTCTTCAAACTCAAGGAAACATTGTTGCATATGGAACTTATTTACAAGATTTTAAAAGTTCCACTATTGATTCTATATATTAGTGGTCATCCTTTATCTTCCAACTGTGCACTTCTTCCATTCCCTTACTGAAAACATACATCACAATGGGGAGAATTTGTTGGATATGAGGTTTGTGGCCTACTACATTTGTGATAGATGATGAAAATGATGGGGTGAATAATATTGAGTGTTATAACTAAAATTTCCAAGTAAATTACATTTTCCTACACTCTTGGTTTGTTTTCTTAATGTCATGCATCTATTTATACGTGTTTAAGATGTTGGCAAAGGAAAAATAAATGAAGAAGAATACAAGCATCCCCTGAAGAAAATCGAGTATGAAAATCCTAGAGATATACAACTGTTTTCTAAAACAGTTTCAGCATTGTTGGAGGGTATACCGGCACCCAAAGTTAACTTTCCAATCAATGTATTTGGGATGAAATTTCAAACCTTCCTCTTGACAACTGAAATGGATGATCTAATTTAAGCGAAAAGAGTTGAATATGAATTGTTTATCTTCTATATTTGGTAGATATTGTTATAAATATTTTTTTGTTATGTTCATAATATAAATAGGTAGAATTCATTTTTTTCTTTTTAAAGTCATTAAATTGGGTGACATTTCATTAGGTGGTTGCATGCAAATTTGGATAATGCCTTCTGAGGAGAAAATGATATTTGGTAATCCGGGGATGGTGTCGGAAATTTGGATTAGTAGCTCTAAATTATGAAAAATGAGCAAGGTTCATTGCCGATCGACTAATTGACTCTAAATTGGGCGGACCTTATTTTTATTCCATATAACCCCAGTGAGATTGTTAATCATTATTTATTTTAAATTTCTTAGCCTTATGTATATTTATTTATCTAAATCATATGTTGATATATTGTAAAATTTCATTGGGTTTTAATTTGTAATTGACCTAAAATCACAAATAGTCTACTATTTAGACTCACAATTGCAACAACCATACAAAAATCTAAAAGATATCGTGAACATGTAAGTCTATCATAATTTTAGTTTCATGTCTAGAAATGAACACTAATTTGAACTTTATTTAGGGGTTTCGAATTTTTGTATCTCGAAAGAAGAAAGGATCTAAGAAGCTCAAATGGATGGTTATTAAGGTAATATTTTCCCTCTTCCTTTTGTTCATTTTCTAATTTTTTTTTAACACTTACCTACATTTGAGTTGCTTTATTGAAAAGTTCACTTGATTTTTTAAATGTAAGGATATTTATATAATTACTGCATTTAGTTATGAATTTTCTTAGCTTATATTTGGTTTTAGTTTTATTTCCTATTCCTAACTTGAGTTGAGAAGGATATTGTAAACTAACCGGTTAAGAAATATATTATAAGCAGTTGGTTGATCACCTTATGAAAACATAATCTAAATTGTTATGAATACAATGCATTCATATGTCCACTATTCGCTAGTAATGAAGTAGTACTAAAGGAACAAGCCCATTTATCATGTGATTGAAAGATTTATGATTCATTTCCACTTTACAATTAATAAATAAAAATAATGGAAACTAGAAGAAAAATATTTTGTAAAAAATGCATGAGTACAATATTTTTTCAATCACATATTCTAATGTTAAATATCAAACCTTAGAAATTCAAAACAAAAAAATTTAATGAATTTATAATTAGTCAATTCACAATGTTGATAATAGGAAGAACAATTATTAAACTTTGATCACTATATCCATATATTCTCTTATATGTGTGTGGGTAAGGAAATAATTCAAGCATATAGATAACTTTGATTATACTAATTATGTGTGAGTTGTTCTTATATCTTTCATTTGTATGAAGTATGTATTGTATACTTTCTATATTTAGTTACACTCACCTTGTTGGGCACAACCCCTCTCTCTCTCTTTAAATAAACTCTCAAGCTGTTTTATCAAAATAACTTCAATCAATTCATTTGCAAACAATTTTCTTGTAATTGCTAATTGCATTTCTTTTCTATAATGATAATATGAGATGTAATAAAAGAGAGTCAATACCACATATTTCCAAATATGTGTTGGTAGCTACTCTTAAAGCGATTATGATATACCCAATGAAGCCTTAAAATCATGATATTTTTATCTTGGATATTATCCTGATGAACAAAATTTGAATTCTTACCCTTTTAATAATTGAATCGCCATTCTTAATAAATATAATTAAATATTGTCTTCATCTATTACTTTTTTATCCATATTTTACATGAACATGTGCTTGACATTCTTTTCTTCACATTTTATAAGCCCGGTTGAACCCTCCAAGTGCGAAATTTGGGAGCTTAAGGTCCTCTCTTAACTCTAGGATATTATGTTACACATGTATTGACTTCATTTAGGTGTAATTTTGCCAATTAATAATATGTCATTCATTATTCTTATAAAAATGTGAAGGATGAAAAAAATTAGCAAGTTTATATGATGTCATATTTGATCATGAAAATTTGTTAATATAATTTTCCTCATGAGGGCCCAAAGCAGGTTGGATGGTGTCGTAATGGATATTTTGTCATGCGATACATGCGAACATAATTGCAAATAGAAGCCTCTTAACATCTCGAGTTTATTTACCTATGTATTGTCATAGTGCATAGAACTAATACATATTTAATTCTACATATTAACATGTTTTCTTGCCATATATTTTTATTTTGAACGAAGGGAAAAAACCTGCTCATGAGGCGAGTTAGATGAATGAGTCTAGATGGGTATCATTTTTTACCACTCTTATCTTAAGATCAAGTATAGTGTGTATGCTTGAATTTTATAATTTTCAATAAATTTCAAACATAAATTTAAATTAATGTTGCATTTTCCTACTTACAAAGTAAGTAGTGACATTTGCACCTATTCGATTTTAGATTCTGAGGATGATGCATAAGATCTGTGTCATATATAGATATTGGATTTTGGAAACTTTTGGGTACATACCATCTATCTTAATGTGATGAAGTACAAGCTCATACATAGTTTTGTTTATTTATATATATTTACTAGGTTCTTTTTCATAATTTTGAGTACAGTATTACTATCTTTTAGTAAGTTTTCAAATATAAACTTAAATTAATGTAGTTTTTTACCTATCTACAACATGTTGGATGACATTTGCGATAAGTGCATTTTGAGAGTACAAAATCATATATATGTTCTTGCTATCATGTAAAAGTGTAACTATTTTTTGGATATTTTTAGGTACATACATTACTCCCAGATTTTTTTCCTAAAATACATAATAATATTGGTTTATATATTTGAATATAGGTTTTATATATTTTTAATTGGTACATTCAAATCCTAAACATAAACTATTGTTTTCTTACTTGGAATGTAAGACCCGAGAAATTCCAATTTATGGAAAAATGGCAAAATCGTAATTTCGATTACAAAATTGTTATTTCGATTAAAAATCTGTAATTTATTCTCTAGATCTCGGATGACGAAACGGATTGTACCGTTGGAATCGTCTCGAAAAATCTAGTTAGCACGTAAAATTTCGTAATATTCCGAGACAGTCGGAGTCGACACGTTTTTCGAGGCATCACGTTTCGGGTGCCGTAAGACGATTTTCGATGCAACGAAAGTCACATATAACACGTACTCATGTTCCATAAGTGGTATGAGTAGAGAAATGATGAAAATGGACTGCCGAGATAGTGCCGAATATCAAATCTGGGAAAAGATGGACAAAATTGGCATTATAGGAGTTGTTTTAAGTCACTAAGGGACAAAAAATGGAATAGTGCTTGTCCACTACAAAGTGAAATAAGCGAACGTGAAATCAAGAGGGAGGCGTGGCTGTTGCGGAAACGAAAATGGTGGTTTTAGAGAAGGTCTGCGAGTTTCTCTAGATTTGTGACATATCGAGCCGTCGGCGATCTTACGGGCCGAAGGAAACGTTCTAGCGGGCGAGCTGCAGCGTGGACTCCTAGGTTTGTGAGTTTTGACAAACTCGAAAGAGGTAGGGGTTTTCTCCTACTTGAGTTTATTCTCATTTAAAGTGTTTTGTCGATGTTTGGTCGAGATGAGGCGTGAGGGGTCGTTGGATGCATCCCCCGAGCAGGGCCAGATTGATATAAATTTTGAAATCTCATTGTTGCAGTCGTGGCTGACCACGGCTGGTTTGGGTGTCAAGTTGTGTTTTTCCATGATGAATCATGTATTGATTGAAATTAGGTAGGGAATGGCAAATCTTAGTTTCACAAAGTGACCGATGAATGGATGTGTGTTTGAGCGTAAAACCTAGGTTTTGTTCATAGGAATGTGACCTGAAATATATTTTTGTGTGAAAATGTTTAATTGAGGTGATTTAAATTAAATTGCACAAGTGTTTGATCATTAGCCCCAGTGAGCTAATTTTGATGTATGAAATGAGAATTTGCATGACATGATTGTGTGAGATTGAATTCTTATGTAAATATATGCATGTTTATATGTTTACATGTGAATTGTTGTGGAATTGGCGTCACGTCAGATTTCCATATGCATTGGAACATCCTAGGACTATAGGGTTAGTGCGTGAGGCAGTCAGAAAATAGTTCGGAGGGTTGTCTAAAAATATTAAATGATCGGAGGTAGTCCATACTTAAAATATCAATCGTCGTAGGCTGACCCAGTGATATATATCGGAGGGTAGTCCACATATAGAAATGTCGTCTCGGAGGCAGCCTGATTGATATATCTTGGAGGGTAGTCCACTAAATATAATATCGGAGACAGTCTACTACTTAGATCGGAGGGTAGACCACAAATATAAACAAATAACTTTTTTTGAAACTATAATTCTCATACGAGGCTTAGGCGAGTGTGGGAGGGAATCGATGGACTCGGGATGCGAGTTAGTCGTGTAGACATTAAAGTAGGATCATGCATTTGCTTGAATGTGTGTTTACTGGAACATTGCCACTTTGCACTTAGAGTGGTGGAGGAGTAGCCCACTTAGAGCGATTCTCCTCTTGAGCTTTAGCTCACCTCGTGTCAGGACCCCTTTTTGGTACGGGGAGCGTGCGAGAGCGGTTGGTCCTTGAATTTGTTTAGAACGAGATGTGGCTTTGGGTGTCACATTGTATACATGTATTGAGAATGCTTTTCACATTTTAATATATGTTGTATAAAATGGTTATTAACTCTTGAAACTATTGGATATAGTTTGGATACATTATGATGAGTAATGTATTATGGGCCCAAGAGGCCGTTTTACTCATGTTGGGATTATATTGGACTGTTTGGGACAGGTATATGCAGGTACTGTATTTGGGTAGAGCTCTCGTCTGAGGAGACTGCGCCGATTTTACCTACGAAGTGGCGTCGGGCCAGCTTGGGCATCCACTTGTATTCCACGTGAGTTGTGGTGGTCAGCGGACCCCGAGGTTTTGGGGCATCACAGCTTGGTATCAGAGCTTAGGTATACAAATACTTAGGGAGCTCGGGTTGGGTGTCAAGTACCCATTTAGGTGGTTTGATGTGGAGTATAGGTATATGGAAACCTATAGATTGAGAATTTGGGCTTAGGCCATAATTGAGTGAGAGCATCACCACTAGGTGTGGTTCGATGCTAGGCATAGGTATGAGATTACCTAGGAAATCACGGGAATAGAACACTGCATGCATGGTGTTTGATGTGTGATTGCTTGTATAACATAGCAAGTTGTATGTATGAATGATGTTTATAACATGGTTTGTGATATGTTATGATGTTATGTGCTTAGTAGCACATGGATGTGTTAGAAAATGGTGGAGTTTTATAGTGTATATTGGAGAAGAAAATAAAATAAATTGGAATAAATTTATTTGGTTATTGAAAATAGAAAGCAAATTTTAAGTAATTTGAGGTGGAACACTAGAGTTAGTGTTATATATAGGAGACTTTGAGGAAATTCTGGACCATTTTCCAGAATTAAAAGAAAAAATATATATAAGTATATATTTTTAGTGTCTTCCAGTAGTTGGGAGAAATGAAAAAAAAAATGGAATGAAGGTGGGGAAATTGTTTTTCGTGTAAAAGCTGAAGAAAATAAATTTTATAAATTTTATTTGGTTGTGGGAGGAGTGAAGAAAATAATTTTCTAGGTTTTATATGGTGTAAAGCGAAGAAAAGTGAAGAAAATAAATTTTAGGAATTTATTTGTGTGATACAGAAAATGAAAAATGATTTTTAGTGATTTTTCAATTATTTGGAAATAAATGGAAAAAGAATAATAATAATAGAAAAAAATAATAAGAATGAAAAAAAAATTGATCACGAGGCAGGATTTTGGGCTCTTGTGATTATGTGTGAAAAAAAAAAAAAAAAGGTTTGTGTTGCAAGAGAATGTATTGTATTGTGACTGAGCTGGCTAGAGGGCCGGTAGGGAGGAAATTGTATTGCAATACAGCAGATTGTTTTTAAAGGGTGTGTTGTTGGTTGAGAAGAAAATGTGTTGCAATACACCTATGTGTATTGTAACCAGGAGAAATTGTATTGCAAGGGAAGGAGGCAGTTGAGGTGTGTTGCAATACAAAATTGTATTGCAGGCAGGTGAGCTGGGAACTGTATTGCAACACAACAAATTGTGTTGCAATACAAGAATTGCAGTGGGAATGGAGCATGTCACGATACAGTTCAGATTGTATCGTGAGAACAATGGGATGGTTGAAAGGTGTATCGCAATAGGGCTAAGCGAAATTTGAGTATTATAACCGCAATTACCTTAGTGTATTGTGATGTGAAACAGAGAGCAAGAGTGGGCGGTATCGCAATACAACCCGGCGAGCTGCTGACATGGCTGGCATTGTGCGACCGCGGCGCGAGAGCGTTGGGCATGGCGCGCGGCGCGCGGCGGCGGCGGAGCGGGCGCGCGGGGGCTGCGACACTACGGCTGGGACTGCGACACGGCCGGCCCGGCCACGACACGGCGGGCGAGGGCCACGATCTGACACGACACGGCCATTGGGTTTCTGAGTGCGCTGGGGGTGCCCGGTGGGCAGTTAGGTGTTTGTGCACGACTCAGTTTTTGGACCGGTTTGACTCAATCATTCTTGAGTCACTAAATGAACCTTTATTCATCATAAATTTTTCGGAAAAAAGAATTAATTAATTAAATAAAATAAAATCACATAAAATTTGATAAAATTTTCGAAAAATAAAAATTTTCAAAAATAAAATTTTTGAAAATAAAATTTGTTGAAAATAATACTTTAAGTGCAAAATTGATTGCCTTGCATTACTTGTAAATGCAAGGGCAATGCATATACACTGATTTATGTGTATGATTAGTGTCTCGGGGCTGTGTTGATGCCTTAGAGATACTGTATTGAGATTTAACCGCCATGTTAACTGTATAGATGGCTAGACGAGGGACGGGCGTGAGGGCGTCCATGGGGCCTTGGTCGGGCACCCGCAGGCATTGACCGGCCGCGGTGGTGGATAAGCAAGCCTTTGGTGAGGCTGTAGGTATTGCGGCGACTGCTATCGCACATGCTAGCATAGCAGGTAGACAGGAAGATCCTAGTAACCTCCAGAGGTTTAGGGCACATCATCCTCAGAGCATTTACGGGGGAAGAGATCCAGGTGGTGGTAGGTAAATTGGTTAAATGCAGATGAGAAAGTGTTAGAGTTATGGAATTACCTCGAGCCGACCGGATTAAGGCAGGCTGCGTTCTAGCTAGAGAATGAGGCCCAAATATGGTGGAAATGGGCAAGGACCTCTTGAGACCTTAGAGGAGCTGTTATACGTGAGTTCTCCCCTAGTGATTAGGGCGAGAATAGGAATGATATGTCGAGGTTGTGAGCTGGAGATCTCGGGGACTCTACTCACAGTGGACCTGAGGATCATGGACATGTCAAAGTTCGATGTCATCCTTGGGATGGATTGGTACATTGATTTGGGGTTGTTATCGATTGTGAGCGCGGGAGGGTTCTTAGCCTACACGGGGCGATACTCGTGTTGTATTTCGACGAAGCACGATGTTTTGCCCCGAACTGATATCTGATCCAAGTGTTGGGACGGTCGCGGAGTTGGCTCGCGAGCCTTACCCTAGAGGACGAGGAGAGATCAGACTTGGATCTACCTCGAGTAGTGTGCAAATATGTGGATATTTTTCCAGATGAGCTACCTGGACTCCTTCCACGGAGGGTAGTAGACTTCGGTATCTAGTTACACCCTGGTACTTTACCCATCTCTATGACTCCGCATAGAATGACACCGGTTGAGTTACCGGGAACTTCGGAGTCGGCTACGAGGCTCTTGGACAAGGGGTTCGTCGGGCGAGCACTTCAGAGTAAGGAGCTCTCGGTTCTATTTGCGAAGAAGAAGAAGGGCCAAGACCAACCCATTGTGCGTGACTACAAGCGAGTTGAACAAGGTTATGATCAAGAATCGGTACCCATTCACAGAAGTTGGCGATTTGTTTGACGGATAGAGGAGCGAGTCTATTCAGAGATAGGCCTTTGCTGGATTTACCATCGGTGAGGTTAGGGATCACAGGATATCCCTAAGGCGACGTTGGGGTGGCGTTGGGCACTTTGAGGTTCACGGTGATGCCCATTGGATTGGCGAATATTGCTAGCGGCATTCATGGATCTCATGCATTGGTTCAGCCTATCTAGATCGGTTGTCGTAGTCTTCATGGATGACATCTTGATCTACTCCCAGTCAGAGTGGGAGCATGAGTATCACTTGAGGATCGTTCTGATTGTTGAGACCATCGACTATATGCAAAGTTCGGTAAGTCGCGAGTTTTAACTTGCGGGGTAAGAATCTTAGGACACGTGGTGTCGACCTGTCGGGAGTGTCGGTCGACCTAGAGAGAGGTTGAGGCGTGATGAGTTGGGAGGGTGGATGTCAATCTTCGAGATATGTAGTTCTTGGGATTGGCTGGGTATTACGGGGTCGGGAGTGGGGTGAAGTTGTCCACTCGGCGGGATCATTAAGGACAAGCTACGGGACAGAGGACCCGTGGTTGGAACTGACCTTGACCATAGAGAGAGAGATTGAGGATACTTGGAACACTCGAGATACGGGTGTTGGTAGCAAGAGGGAGGATCAGCTTCTTCTAGTTCGGGAAGAGGCAGAAGACTTCTGCTTCACACTAGTTTCAGGACTAGGGCCAGGATTGAGCATGAGTGTGGGTTGTCAGAGACGGGATCTGAGACTTTAGGACAGCCTGATCTAGTTAGGCTGTAGAATAGGAGAGTATACGCAATTCATTCCTCCACACCCTAGTGAGGGTTAGAGGAACCAGTTTCAGTTTCGAGATGCTATACAAGCACTTCCAGCAACACAGATTGGCCAAAGGGGCCAGAGTGTGGGTCGAAGTCAGGGACAGATCAGGGTTACGCAGCAGAAGCGTAGTGGACCTTAGGGTGGTAGACATATTGGTTGTTGATGCTCCCGGGCAAATGGATGAGTTGACAGCCATCGGGTCGTCGATGGTGGGACCTTAGCCGGGTTGTGTGTACTCGACACGACATTGGATTTGGGCTTAGAGGTTAAGGCCTTTAGAGAAGCGGGTATAGATGTTGGCACCCACTAGGATGTAGGGGTGAGTTGACACAGTGGAGTCGGGATTATGGAGTGAGAGATCTCAGAGATTCTATAAACAGTGGACCCGGGATTGGGTGTCACAGTATGACATTATTGCGTTCGTGTGCACGGTAACATCGCATCGAGTCGGGTGTGGGTGCACGGTACGGTCATTCACCACTCTTGGTGAGTGTGGGTTGAGTTTGTCTTTAGGACTACGTCTGATGAAGACTCATAGTTCGGTTCAGTAAATGGAGAGTAATTAGAGTGTGTGGGGCAAAGCAAAAAGGGGTCGTTAATCCCCTAAGGTGAGAATCCTGGAGTTAGGGTGTAAGAGACCCGGGGAGATATCCCGAATTTCTGTGTGAATGTAACAGGCTCGAAGTGTAAGCCGAAGAATTATGTTGCCCGAAATGAAAAACACTGTCAGGTTATCACGCAGCTTTAGAGTTGAGTGATGAGAGTCGGGAGTATTTCGGTTTGGGATGATACCCCATTGGAAATTGAATTGGGGTGTTGGTGAGTCGGCAAGAATTTCGGTATATGGATGTCATTCATGACGTAAGATTTAGGTTGGCCAGTCCATTGGATTGTCGGTGATTGTGACCTTAGGAAGGTGCTGGCATTATACACACGGCGGGGGTTGTGAGTTCACGTGTTGTATGGATTATATGCGTGTTGGGGACCGCGGCTGTGAGCGTGTCTGGGTCATAGGAGTAGAGGAGCATTGCGCATAGTGGAATTCACCTCTGACAACGATTACGTGATGGTATACGAGATGGCACCATATCAGGCATTGTATGGGAGGCCATGTAGATCACCGTTTTGTTGGACCGAGGTGGGAGAGAGCTCCATCACTGGTCCTGATCTGATTAGAGACACCTCCGAGAAGGTGAGCTTGATACGATAGCGTCTTCTCACGGCTCAGAGCCGACAGAAGAGCTATGCGGATGTGTGACGTCGACCCTTAGAGTTCGAGGTTGGTGATCACGTTTCCTTGAAGGTGATTCCTAAGAGAGGAGTGGTCAGGTTCGGCAAGCGTGGGAAGCTATCGCCGAGATTCATTGGACCTTTCGAGATGCTCGGGGGATAGGCAAGTAGCGTGCCGGTTGGGCGTTATCGCCAGCATGACCAGGTGTCGCGAGGTGTTTCACGTCTTCGTACTCAGGAAGGATACTGCAGATCCCGGCTCATGTGGTGGATTAGGGACGGATTAGGGTTGACACGGATGGGACCTTGGGGAGGGACCCGGTGTACGTGTTGGTAGCGATGATCCCAGGTTTTGTGGCCTTGAGACACGGTGAGGCTGGATAGGGTGCTATGGGTGCACTATGGAGTGGAGGTCACATGGGAGCGAGAGACACGTGCGGGCCACCTATCCGCTTCTTGTTTAGGGATGAAGTGCGTAGTTTAGTCGTTTAAGATTTAAATGACTATTTGTATGATAAGAGTACGTTGCATATGCATGTGAGTGATTGTGGTGTCTGAATTTGGAATGAGAATTCACTTTTAGGAGGAGAATGTAAGACAAATTCCGATTTATGGAAAAATGGCAAAATCGTAATTTCGATTCTAAATTGTTATTTCGATTAAAAATCGTAATTTATTCTCTAGATCTCGGATGACACAGCCAGTTGTACCGTTGGAATCGTCTCAAAATCTAGTTGCACGTAAAATTTCGTAATATTAGGGAACTGAGTTGGGTGACGTTTTTGAGGCATCATGTTTAAGATTGCCATAAGGCGATTTTCGATGCAACGAAAGTCACATATAACACGTACTCATGTGCCATAAGTGGTATGAGTAGAGAAATGATGAAAATGGACGGCCGAGATAGTGCCGAATATCAAATCTGGGAAAAGAGGGACAAAATTGGCATTATAGGAGTTGTTTTAAGTCAACAGGAATGAAGAAATGGAATAGTGCTTGTCCTTACAAAATTGAATAAAGCAAAGCGTGAAATCAAAGAGGGGAGGCGTAGGCACATTTGCGAGAATGAAAATGGTGGTTTTTAGAGAGAAGGTCTCTGAGTTTTCTCTAGATTTGTGACATATCCGACCGTCGGCGGTCTTCGGGCCGAGAAGGAAAAGCGTTCTACGCGGAGCAGGCTACGCGTGGACTCCGGATTTGTGAGTTTTTGACAAACTCCAAGAGGTAGGGTTTCTCCTTGCAGGTTTATTCTCATTTTAAGTGTTTGTCGATGTTTAGGTGAATGAGGCCGTGAGGGCCGTTGGATCAGTCCCAGGCAGGACCCGAATTGATATAAATTTTGAAATCTCATTGTTGCGTAGTAGTGACCACCAATTTAGTTTGGAGTCAAGTTGTGTTTTTCCATGATGAATCATGTATTGTTGAAATTAGGCTAGGGAATGGCGTGAAATGCGGAGTTCTAAAAGGCAGGTAGTGGATGTGTGTTTGAGCGTAAAACCTATGTTTTCTTGTTCATAGGAATAGTGACACAAAAATATATTTTGTGTGAAAATGTTTAGTCGAGTGATTTAAAATTAAATTACTCGTGTTTGATCGTGTAGTAAGGCTAATTTTGATGTATGAAATGAGAATTTGCATGACATGATTGTGTGAATTGAATTCTTGTAAATATATACATGTTTATATATTTACATGTGAATTAGACTGTATTGGAATTGGCATACATGCATTCCATATGCACTGGAACATCCTAGGACTATAGGAGTTAGTGCATGAGACGAGTCTAGAGAAAATAGTTCGGAGGGTTGTCTAAAAATATTAAATGATCGGAGGGTAGTCCATACTTAAAATATCAATCGTCGTAGACGGCCCAATTGATATATATCGGAGGGTAGTCCACATATAGAAATATCAATCGTCGGAGACGGCCTAATTGATATATCTCGGAGGGTAGTCCACTAAAAATAATATCGGAGACAGTCCATTTACTTAGATGGAGGGTGGAGCCACAAATATAAACAAATAACTTTGTTTGAAACTATAAATTCTCATACGAGGCTTAGGCGAGTGTGAAGTGGTGAGGACTTCCGGGATGCAGGAGTTGGTCATGTAGACATTAAAGTAGGATCATGCATTTGCTTGGTGTGTTTACTTTGGAACATTGCCTTGCACTTAGGTGGTGAGTAGCCGGCAGGGCGATTCTCCTCTTGAGCTTTGGCTCACCAGGTCGTGGGACCCACGCTACAGTGCGAGGAGCGTGCGAGGGACGGTTCGTCCTTGAGATTTGTTTTAGAAGAAAGCCGAATTTGGCTTTGTGGTGTCACATTGTATACATGTATTAGAATGCTTTTCATTTTAATATATGTTGTATAAGAGTACTTTATTAACTCTTGAAACTATTGGATATAGTTTGGATATATTGTGATGAGTATTGTATTATGGGCCCAAGAGGTCGTTTTACTCATGTTGGGATTATATTGGACTGTTTGGGACAGGTATATGCAGGTACTGTATTTGGGTAGAGCTCTCCGTACAAAGGAGACTCTGCCCGATTTTCTGAAGTGGCGTCGGGTAACCCGACATCCACTTGTATTCCGCGGGTTGACGGGTAGTCAACGGACCCCCGGGTTTTGGGCGTCACATGGAAAATGTTGGGTGACATTTGCAGTAATTGCAGTTTTTTGAGTGCAAGATCATGCATAAGTTATAGTCATCATCTACAACTTCTAGATTTTTGGGTAAATATTTATGTCTTCTCTCATTTCCCCATGTTTGATAAGGTAGAAGATCATCTTATGGTTGTCGAGGTTGTTTGTGAATACATTTGGATATATTTGGGTGAGGCTTATATCTTTTTAATATAAATATTAAGTAATATTGTTTCTTACTTGCAAGAGGTTGAGTGACACTTGCAACATTTGTAGAAAGAAGAGAGAGAGAGAGAAAGCCTAGAGTATAAGATTATGTATAAGTTCTTGCATGTTCATATACAACTAATGAATTTTGAGTAAATATCTATCACTTTTTTTGGATATATTTTATAACGATGCAATATCATGTATAGTTTGCTAGGTTGTTTGTGATACATTTAGATATATTTGGGCACATGTTTTACATCTTTTTAATGAACTTTCAAATATAAACATAAAAACAATATTTTTGCTTTTTCATACTTGCAAGAGGTTGGGTGACATCTTTGATACACCTAAAGCATGAATTCTTTCTCATTGAACTTTTAATAAACTTATAACTATAAACATATAGTAATGTTATTTTTTTCTTACTTCTTGGAGGTTAGGTAACATTTGATAACATGATAATATAAAATTGCTAGGTTGTTTGTAAATTCATTTGGGTATATTTATTTATTTATTTTATTAATCCTTTCCAAACGTAAACTTAAACTAACACTTTTTCCTACTTGCAGGTGACATTTGCAATAGTTGGAGTTTCAGATAGATCTTGGATACATTCTATATATCATGTATAACTATTGGATTTTTAGGCTATATTAGGCTTTGTTTTTTGGATATAGCATTGACAATGGAAGATCATGTAGATGTTAAGGTTTTTCTTTTTATTTTCAATATATTTGGCTACATGTTTATATCTCTTTTTTGTATATATTTTATGTACTCGTATAATTGAAATTAATATATATATATATATATATATATATATATATATATATATATATATATATATATATATATAATTTTTAGTTTTGATAATTAGATTTTTTGTTCTATGATATGAAAGTTAATGTTGAATTTTGATAATAGATTATTGATTTGCAATAGTTTTGGATTTAGATTCAAATCATTTGGCAACAAGTTAAGTTTTGACATTCCATGCAACCTTGACATAGAATGAAATGTTCTTTGATATATGAACAAATAAATCTTGACAAAATATAAACTATATTCCTTGACATAAACGAGGAACCATAACATATTAAAGTTTAACTGAAAAAAAAAAAAACCATCCTTGACATTTATGTAAAATTATATTTATTCTCAAGCTTGACATATATTGAAATATAATCTTCCACAAAATAATGGAGTCAACCTTCACACATATTTAACATAATCTTGACATATGCATATGTCAAACTACCTTTTACCCTTTCTTGACACTGGCATAGATGACATATGCATATACCTATCTACTTTGACAGATATCCCTTATCTTGGCGGTGAAAAAAAGCATCAATGAAGACCTTTTCTTGTAGTGACTCTTTATTTTCACCTCTGCTTCTAGAAGCTCTTTTCTTTTCATCTTTGTTCAAGGTTTGGAATGGTGCAATGTTTTGCCTTCTTAAGCTTTCTACCACCCTTAACAAGCTTTGGGTCAGCAACTCCCATACCAGTTGGCATTAGGGTACTAGGTGTAGAACACCCCTAAGGACTTAATTGCTCAAGGGAGGAAGGCTACAAGGCAAAACTCATTCCCCCTTGAAACATTCATTCTTTTTCAGCTTCTCAATTTTTTGTTGTGCTCCTCCTTTAGTACATTTTGACTCAGATCCTTATCTTTTCACATCCCTAATTCTTATCATTCTAAAAAAAATCTCCCCCAAACTTGTCTGCTTGATCAATTTTCTGCATTCAACTTGCAGTCTGGGCAATTGGGAGGTTATGTATTGAAGGATCAGTTTCCAAGGATGTTTAAGGATTTTCTTTTGGCTTAGATGATGAAATTGGCATTAGGCTCAAACAGGGTACTAAGGTATATGCATATACATATGCATATTTAAGGGTAGGCTTTGAAAGGCTCAAATTGTTCAAGGATGGCCTAAATAATTTCCTGTTAGTTGTGTTGCCTAGGATTTCGCCTTGAATAATAATATAACAAGTTCTAGGACCTTTTTGAGACCGATTCATGATGAATCAGTAAAGGTGTTCCTAACCTAAGCATAAATAGTTTTTCAAGGTACTAGTGACCAATGTGCATAATTTTTAATCATCTTGAACTAAACTATTTAAGCAAACTGGATTCATCTGCTTAATCAGTAATTTCAGTCTTCAAGCCTATTTGTTATTGATATCACAACTTCCTAACCCCTTAAAGCTCATTTTGCCCACTTCATCTACTAGGATTTTCTTTATTAAAAGAGAAACACTAAAACTCTAAAAACTAGGTATTGAGAATTTTTTGAACCTATAACAAAATAATAACTCCCCAAACTTAAAGCATGCATTATCCTGAAATAAGTATATTAAGAGCAGAAAATTCCCCTAGATGATCAATTCTACATCTTTGAGTTTGGTTGGAGTTTAGTCTTGATGAATCCAATAGATTCAGCTTCAACACCCTGAAAAATAGAAACAGAAACATTAAAAATAATAAAAAAATCAAAATTCTACACTAACTTAACTAAAAATAAACTAAACTAATTGGATAGAAATCCTTATTTTGATTGGGGTGCCTCCCAAGAGCTACTCCATTTTTAGAGTCCAGCTAGACTCGTTAGAAAAGTACTAGCTCCTAGCTTTGGCCATTCATCCTTTGTGGCCATTGCTGCTTCTTCATCCTTATTTGTTCTGAAGATGACTTCCTCCACATCTAGATTCAACAATTTAAGCTCTAACTCCAACTCTTTTGTGGACTCAGAGTTGGTATTTAATTCAATTCCTTCAAGAGTTTCCTCTTGAAGGAAGTCTGGTGCTTGCCCCTTAAAATGTTGAAGTGAGCTCTCTATCTACATACAACAATTCTTTTCTTCATCAGTCAATTGTATGCTTTGGTGGAGATTGAACTTCACTTTTTCCTTACCCACTAGTAAGGTCATTTCCCCATATTCTGTATCAATCCATGCTTGACTAAGGGCATTAGAAGGCTTATTTAGTCGAGAAGCAGTTATCCTCTCCCACACCCCGAAATTCTGAGGTTTATAGGGAAATTGAACTTGCCAATCCCAATCAAAACATTTTCAAATTTGGTCTGCTGATGTTGCTTTTCACTTTCCTTCCTTTCCATTGTTATCTCTACGTCATTAGGATATTCTTTATTTTTCTCTTCAACTACTATTGGGTCTATGATTTCCTCTTTAATTCTCAAAATCATGATGTTACATTCTCTTCTATCCTTCTTCACCTCATTCCATAAGGCATCTATTAGTTCTTCTTCAGAAGAATGCTACTGGATTTGTTCTGGACATATGTAACTTGAGCTTTCTCTAGTGTAGTTAGGATATTGAGGTATTCTTTGGTTGAGTTGTGTGAGAGCTTATATTTTTCTCTTAAGTGCAAATAGGCGCTCCTCCATCAGTTTGCTGCTCATATGTACTTAGCACCTAAGCAGAGAAAATATAAAGAAAGAAAAACAAACTAAAGTATACAAAATTCATACAATAAAATGTCAATGTAAGAAAAGAAAAGAAAATTGTTAATGTTCAAATTAGCAATTCCCTTTTATGTTGGAATATTGATCTATAAACCTCTATCTTTGATCCCGAGAGCTGACAGCTAAAAACTTGTTGACGATTTTCCGATACAGCGCAAAGACTAACTAAAGTCATTGTAACAATACTAAAACTAGTTGACCAATTTCGACACGAATTTGCCAAAGACTAATAAATCCCAAACCAGCGATTGCTAAAAACTGTCGACCCGATTTTTTGACACAGGTTGCAGACTAAATAAAGTCCTCGACAATGGCCTTAAAAACTTATCGAGCCAATTTTCAAACACATGCAAGACTAACTAAGTCCTCGAAAATGGTGCAAGCTTATTGACGAATATATGATAGACACAATTTCTTCTTTGTTTTCTTCGAGTTTATTCTTGAAAATGCTGACTCTTGTTTTGGGATTAAATTCTGCTATTGATTTTCTTCTCTATGATGAAAATATAGATTGGTCTAAATTAAATTGCTACAAGTGCACAGGTTGTATAAGTAATAAAGTGGACTGTTAAGTCCGAGTTATCATTCCCACAGAGATTAATAAGAAAATCTATAGATCAACTACCCCTAATACTCAAGGTCCTCTCTATTTGAACTTCAATTTTCTAAAGAGCAAGGTAGTATAGTTTGGATTCCTCTATACACTATACATTTCACTAATTAGAGATCCATATTCCTTTTCAGGACAAATAGGTCTAATCAGTTACTTGTAAAAATTTGACCCTCTTTAAGATCTAATTGTTTTCTTTTCCAATACTTCACAACCATTTCTTAGAATTGAAGTATGCTTGCTCCCATAGATAGACCTCGTTCAAAGTAATCAATACCATAATCTACAAGTTGAGCATAATTCTCCCTTCGCTTGATTAGAATCTTAGCTAACACGGGATCGAGATTGTTTCAGGCGAGATGGCCTACTCTAGCTTGGTAAACTAACACATAATCCGATTAATCCTCCTGTAGGTAAATTATTGATCTATCGAGTAATCATTCAAACTTCATTAGTTCCATAATAATGGTCTAACATACCCTCAAGTAACTGCTCCATACTCTTAGGAATCTCCATCTCTGTGTCACTCAAAGGGCCTCCTGGAAATTAGAGCAAGATACAACCCTTTTCTGGGTACAAGCTACTAATATTAAGAATAGTTCACTACATGAACAATACCGATTAAATCAATCCAGTTCTCAAAACACAAAACAGTCATTTTAAATGCTACAAATCATAACCACAACATAGATCCCCTTCCCAGCAAGAGCTTAGCCTTCCATAATTGGACTACAATCAATGACTACCTAATCAGGAAAGTTCACTGAAATTTCAATCGAACTGAAGACAAAGAGAATTCTTGAAAATTTCTAGAAACCCTTAAAGTCCAGACATAAATGGAACTAAATATTCATTGATCTTAGCTCAAAATTACAACTCAGATCCCTTATTCCAGTTCTAAGAAAAGGGAAAAATAAAAGAAATATAAGAAGAAATAAAAAAATGCAAAAATAAAAACCTAACTCTTGTGTAGCTCTCTAATGGCGGCTCCTGGTAGTTTCAGAACCTCCTTTTCTCTATTCTACTATAGGGCTTGTTATTTATAGCCCTAATAAGTGATGTTGAGTTCGAAAATCAATGAAAATGACGTGGGTTTCAGTACATGCCCATTTACAATTTTTGTTGCGACATTACTATTCTATGTTGTGACATAGCAGTCTTTGTCGCGACATTGCTAGTCTATGTTGTGACCTAGCACCGTCGTTTTTATCATAGGCTCTATTGGCTTCGTCATGGCAATGTGCATGGCTTGTTTTATTTTATTGATTTATGACGTGACATAGTTTAATAATGTCATGACATAACTTTTCTGAGCTTGGCTTGTGATTATAGCGACATGAAATAACTTTGTCGTGACATAAGTTCCATGCCTTGCAGTGTTGATGTTTGAATTATCTGTTGCGATATAAGGACTCCTGTTGCGACATAAATTTTCCAACTCTATGCTCGCTTCTGTTGTGACTGAGTTTTCTATGTCACGACAAACTTTCTTCTTTCTGGTTTTTGTTATGTCGTGACACAGATGTTGTATGTCACGAGATAGTGCGCTCCAGCCAATGACTTAGTTTATGTGCGACATAGGTTTGATGTCGCGAAATAATTTTACTACGCCTTTACGGTTTTATCATCGCGACATAAAGTCAGCTGTTGCGACATAGCTTTTCCTCCATTGCTTTGTTCTTTGTTGCGACATAGGTTTTTATTTATTTTTTATTTTTTATGTTGTGACAAACTCAACATAACTTGACTACCAGCTCTATCGCGACAAAGTTTTCTTGTTTCGCGACACAATTTCTTCCTTCTGCACATTTTTTATGTCGCGACAAACAATTTCTATGTCACGACATAGTTTTCACTCTTACACTCTAAGCGTGTCGACAGGACTTTTTGAAAATGTCGTGACGTGTAGTTATTTCTAGGGGCTCTTCTCGGCTTTGTGAGCATTTGGCTATGTAGCGACATTCTTTCTACGACTTTGCCTACTGAGTATTGTCGCGAGACTATTGCAACAATCTACACTCCTAACTTAGCCTTTTCTGCTGCTGCTCTTATTTTTGGCCCCATTTATTGCTTTCTTGCTTTAGAAACTGCTTTTCTCTAAAATCCCTCTGAAACCCCGAATTTGGGTGGTCTCCATTATTTTGCATTAAAATTGGACTTAAGCCTTAAAATAATTCTGAAAAATGGGCTTAAAATTAGATGAGTTTTATACTCATCTGAAGGGCAGTGATAATGTGATTGTTGATCACTTATCAAGATTAGAAAAGCTTACTGAAGATGAAAGAGGGACTGAAATACAAGAAAATTTCCTTGATGAACATCTTTTTTAGGTATCAGTTCAAGTGCCCTAGAATGTTGATATTGTCAACTATTTAGCTTGTGGAATTATGCCACCAAAATTCAGTTACTAGCAGAAAAGAAAGTTGAGGATTGATTCCAAAGTCTATATATGGGATGACCCACTGTTATTTAGAAGAGGAGCAGATCAAATTACTAGGAAATATGTACCAGAGGTAGAACAAGGTGAAATTTTAGATAAATGTCATGTATCACCATATGGAGGACACTTTGTAGGAGACAAAACAATCTAGAAAATTCTGCAGTCAGGTTTTTATTGGCCAACTCTATTCAGAGACTGTTCTGAAATGGTGAAGCCTTGTGACAGATGTCAGAGAATGGGAAACATAAACAAAAGAAATGAAATGCCTCTGTAAGGAATCTTGGTGGTGCAAATTTTTGAAGTACGGGGGATAGACTTTATGGGACCCTTCCCGCCCTCATTTGGAAACCGGTACATTCTCCTTGCTGTGGACTATGTATCCAAATGGGTGGAAGCTATAGCTTGTCCCAAAAATGATGCCATCATAGTGGTGGGGTTTATTTAAAGAAACATCTCGAGTAAATATGGAGCCCCAAGGATGATCATTAGTGATGAGGAGGCGTTTTGCAAACAAATTATTTTGCATAACTCATGAGTAGATATCTCTTGATCGACATGATATAGGATTGGCTTATCACCCTGGTCGAATGGGCAGAAAGAAATATCCTAATGGAATAAAGATATATTAGGGAAGGCCGGTAAGCCTGGCTTGAAAAGCAGTTAGTAATCTTTAAGATGATGCATTGTGAAACTACGGGAATGCCACAAGTGCATATTGGAATGTCCCCATACAGGATTGTATCTGGTAAGCCTTGTCATCTCCCTCTCGAGCTTGAATATAAAGTTATGTGGGCAGTTAAGAAGGTAGGCTGTGATCTCAAACTCTTCAGGGAAGGATTTCTCAAATTAATTGAATTAGAAGCGAAGTAAACATGATAATGCAAGGATTTACAAAGATAAAACCAAGTAGTGGCATGATCGAGGATCTTGCAGAAAGAGTTCAAAATAAGAGAATCAGTCATTTTGTACAACTCAAGGCTTAAATTATTCCCTGGAAAGCTCAAATCAAGGTGGAGTGGTCCTTACATAGTGATATCGGTAACACCTTTTGGAGCAGTTATACTGAAATCAAATTCAAGAAATGAGTTTAAAGTGAATGGTTAAAGATTGAAGCATTATTTGGGAGGCAGTTTGAATGAGGAACAGTCTCAGATTTTAAGAGATTAAAGGAAATTGCTGAAAAGGGATCAAATTACAGCAAATGTCTAGCTAAAGACATAAAATTCAGTAGCTATTTGGGAGGCAACCCAAGTAATTTTAATTTTACTTTATAGTTTGATTTTGTTTAATTTAGTGTGTTTTGATTATTTCAACCTAATAAGTAGTTCGTTTAATTTTGTTTGAAATTTATATTTAGTTAAAAATTTTGGCTTCATTGACGAAGGAGTTGATTATGGGCGAAGTTGTGAGCAATTTGGGTGTCATAAATGAACTTATACAATTAAAAGAGAAAGATCATGCTCTAATATTGTGAAGTTTCCTATTAAATTTGTATATTCAATTCCTATATTTTCTATATATTTATATCTTGCTTTGGTTATAGAATCCCGAATTCTTGTTCATGCAGATTGAGATGCTTTGTGTTATTAAATATGTTTCTGAAGCATGATTTGAGTAAGTTAAATGCATTGTTTGATGCTTGGAATATTAACATGTTTAAAAGCGGATCAAATAGCCAATAAATGAAGATTGAGATGAAAGTGTATGTTTGTGCATTCTGTTTCCTTTGTCGAGACTAATACCAGTTTGGCCCTCATCAGCTTAAGGCTAGTTTATTGTGACAATATTTTTTATTTGTCGTGGAATTTTTATGTCACAACATTTAAAATCTTTGTTGCGCCAAACATTCACTTAGAAGGCTAAAATTTTTGTCACGGCATTATTTTTGCTTGAAAAGATCTTTGCCATGATATTATTCTGGCTCTAATACTTCATTTTTTTTCGTGACATAGAAATATTTGTGTCGACAATTTTGTTCTACGACTAGTAATTTGAAAGTTGCGACATAAATGTCAAGGGTCGCGACATAAATTTTAGGTTTTAAGGCTATTGATTTGTCGCGACATGGAATTTTGATGTTGCGACAATTAATTCTAGAACCCATAAAAGAGGACATCAACCATTTTAGAACCCTGAGACAAATTTGAAATTTCTCTTTCCATTTCTTGAGCCTTTGAACCTTAGAAACCTTTTTCTACCTTTCTTAAACCCTAGATCAAGCCGGCCGGCAATCGTAATACGAACAAGGTCGATTACGAGATAAGACGAAATTATGGAAGAGAATATCTTGGAGGTGAGGAAAGGCAACTCTGGGCTACATACGGTAGCTATTCAAGAGAGAGAGTGAAACAAGAACAAAAACAAAGCAACAATGAAGCGAAAGAGGAAGAGATGTAGAGGGTCGGAAGCAGGCAAAGGGAAGACGTGGATTAGATGATTTTTATAGGCGCACGTTGTCCTTGGAGACAAACATTCTTTGTAGGAGGATTTCATTGAGGAAAGAGGTTTTAACAAGATCATATCACCATTTAGAGAGGTGATTAAGATGAGAGGTTGAGTTCTTGTCGTGCCCCGAGGACCCAGAGCCCAGAGCTAAACAGTTGGACTGATTCGAGGACAACGGACCACTAAATCCATTTATCACATGAAACACATTTCATATACTTATTTTCGATGGGATATTTAATATCATTTAAATCATATATTCATGTATGTATGAAAATATGATCTCATTACTAATACACATTATATATATATATATATATATATATATATATATATATATATATAAATATACATCAATCATGGTAAGAGCCCATAATTTGCTTTCAGTTCCCACATTTTATACAAGACGACATTTCTTGCCCTTTTAAATCCATTTACAAAACAGTGTAGTTCTTGACTAACTATCGTCAAAATATACTCTTCCCATGAAGATTTATACATCTTCATTTGCAATGCAAAACAATTACATGATTTTTTTGGAAGTGAAAATGTATGCATGAGACGGGCATTTACTTATACTTTGCATGATTCGACGATGACTTCGGGCTCTACGGTCCTTGATTACTATCCAAATAGTGTTGATTCACACTTTTAAGACTCCATGTTTTGAGCACTTTTTTTTTGCGTGTCGACCCTAGTGGCCAGTTGACATGTTAAGGACTGTGAGGCTACTAAGTAATTTTGTGCAAGTTTATTGTTTTCAAAGGCTAAATATCTCAAGGTGGGAATTGAGCTCAAAGCTATGAAGAGCATAGTTTAGAGAAGCTAGAAGAAGGTAGAAAGCTGACGGGAAGAACAACATAAAGAACCTTGCCAAATTCGAAGGGTTGTGAATTTTTATGTTTTCCATGCAATTCGCAGGGGCTATGAGCGAAATTTTTTGCCACATTTGACTTTTTGAGTTTTTATTTTTATTTTATTTTTTTTTATTTTATGTTTTTACTACATTCTCCTTATGTAATAGTGTTTGATTTGTATATTTTGTGCTTTGTATTGATTTTGGATGGTATATATATGCAGGAGCTTTTGTGTATAGACGGTTATTCATTTTATCAAAGTTGTTTTGAAGCTTATTCGAAGCTCTTGTTTCTTTTCATTTATTTCATTTTCTCTCCCTTTTCCCTTCAACCAAATAGCCTATGAGGATGATTTCTCAGAGGATGAGTGGCTAAAACCTCTCATTCCTTGAAGTAAAAGGCCCCTGGCAAAGGAACCTAAGGCAAACCAAGGGTTTTCATGTTTTTAAAGTAGGTATTCACTGCTATTAATGTTCTTTCCTTCAACTCTAGGTTTTGATCCCTTCGATTCACCTTGAATGGTTGATATTTGGTAAGCTTTCAGGGCTCATTGGATACTTAATGCTAGATCTAGTGATGTTCGTTAGTTATCACTTATGAGCCATTGGAAGGTGAGTCAAGGAGACATGTTTTTGCGGCGGGACGTGTGGGCGGTGAATGCAATTCAGGATATTTAATGAGGGTCAGTTTTTATAGCTAAATGCAGAACCAGTTTAGGAGATAACTATATGTTATCCTCCCCAATGCGAGGAAAAGACCTGGAAAACCCCTCATTTGCCTAAGGAACATAAACTATTTGATACTTCAAGGGACTTCCTTCCATATTTTAATCTATATTATTTTTAGTTTTAACCATTAAAACCCACTATTTTTATCAAAACCCCAATATCCACTAGTTTGAGCCTCATTTTCAGTCATTTGCACAAAGAAAACCCATCTCTGTGGACGATCCTAGAACCACTATACTATAGTAGCTATGCTACGCTAGTATAAGGTATTAGGTTATAAATTTTGTTGATTAATACCCTATGGGCAACGAATCAAATGGCACCGCTGCCGGAGATGGTGCCTTAGTGAAAATGACAGTGTATTGAACACATGTGATCCTCATCACAAGCTCTGGTGAATTTTTTCTCTTATCATTCTTTCTAGCAGTTTACTGCTAGTTTACTTAATTTCATTTCACTGTTTTTTTTTTAGCTAACATTAATCCTTTTAGTAGAATTGTTTTTTTTTCTTTGGTGTTGTCATGTTTTTCCTGTAGCTAACAAATGATCACGAGGTGGTGTAGAATTTTAAGAGAATGTCTTCTCAGTTTGGGTGCCCAAGCTATAATCGGTGATGGAGGTACCAATTTTTGAAACCCTCCTAGCTAAATATGGGAGAAACACAGAGTGGCCCTCCTTACTATCTGATTCGTTATAAGGCGAGTAGGTGTTCGAATCAACAAAATTTATAGCCTAGGATTCCTACTGCGCGTATGAAACTGCGAGTATAATTGGCTCTGAGGTCGAACACGAGGATAGGTTTCTTCGTGAGAGAGGATTACAGGTGCGTGAAAATGGTGTTTTCTCGTTGGATTCAAGTGGTTTGTGGGAAACAGTGTGTGTGAATGGTTGAAAACTGAAATGACTGAAGTGAAAAGTTGAGAGAGAAATCCTTGAAGTATGGGCCACTAGGCTTAGGGTTCTATGTTAACCAACATGTACTCGGGTCTTTATCCTCGCATTTGGGAGGATGACATATAGTCATTTCCCAAACCGGATCTTCATTTAACTTTAAAACCTAAACCCTAAGAGTTATCCTTTTGAAAGATGGCATTTTATTAGGCATAAATATCCCTAGCAGTGAAAACACATCTCAAAAACACTACCATACGATAACTAATAGGAGACAACTAACTGGGCCTCAGTGGATCTAGTGAAGTATCCTTGAACCCAACTTACCCAGAATGCACATTAAAGAGAGCATGCTTAAAGATTTTGGCTTATGGTGAGAATCGGGGCATAAATACCCTCGAATCTAAACATGAAGAGCATAAGAACATGCGACTAAGCCTAAAAGCAACACCAGTGGCCTTCCCCTTCAAGGATCGAGTGTGTAAGCATCCAGGTTGTCATCATCGAGGGTGTTTGTACAATCTGAAAGTAAAGGGGAAGAAGAGAAAATGCAGCGAGAAGAGAGGAGAAGCCGTGGCAGGCGATTGATTGAATGACAAAAGTTGATTTGATTACAAGCATGGTTGAGCTTATGGCTCAGTAAAGGAAATTACAAAGTGTATTAAAGAATCAAAAAATTACATAGAGGCAAACTTGTATTAAACCACCCAGCAAGGGGTAAAAGTAGCGAGGTGGGCGGTGTTCGAGGTTGCCAAAATTGGCAACCGAGTGGGAGATTCATGGAGTTGCCAATTTTATGAAGTTGCGATTTTGCAACCGAAATTTCGACAGTTTGCTCCTCCATTCTTCAATAAATTTGCTCTGAATTCCCTCTGATTTGATCACGCATCCTCAAATTCGGCTCAGGTTCATCATGTTTGAGTCAATTTGAAGAAATAGAAGGTATTCGACCTGCAAAACTACTAAAATAGCTACAAAATGTGATCGTTAGCAAGCGGGACTCGAATATGTCAATTGAGTTATTTAAGTCGATTAATTGCACAAAAGCGCATAAACCTGCTATAAACAAGGCTTAATATTTACCTTGTTGGGTACCCAATCATATCATAGACCCGATTAGACGAGTTGAGCTAGCCTTGAGGGAGATCAAGACCACCTTGATGAAGATGGTGAATTCAAACAGGAAAGACTGGTCCCTTAATCTACTAGACTCACTGTGGGCATACATAATAGCTTTCAAGACCATTCTTGGGATGTCTCCATATCGGCTAGTGTTTGGCAAAACATGTCACCTCCCTATGGAAATAGAATATAAGGCATGGTGGGCAATTAAAAAGCTCAACATGGATTTGGGAAGAGCCGACCTAAATAGGTTTCTTGACCTCAGTAGGTTAGAGAACTAGATAATGCTTACTTGAACTCGAAATTGCAGAGATCTAAAATGGCATGATCGGATGGTGGCTCGAAAATTTTTTTCAAAAAGGAGATAAAGTGTTGCTCATGATTCCAGGCTTCCGTCTTTTCGGGGCTTCGAGTCGAAATTGGATTGGTCCCATCACCATTCATCGAAGTATATCGAATGGGCTGATGGAACTCGGTTGAATGAAAACGAGCTTTAGAGTGAATGGACACGCCTCACACCATATACGGTCCCTTTGGATCGAGATGGGAGCTCCCACCTTGAGCCTCAAAATGCTTGAAAAATTGGGTTGGGTGGACTTAGTCTCCCCTGAGACTGTAGAGTCCATCTCCTTTTTGTTGTTTTTTTATATTATATTACATTATTCAATTTTTCCTTAAATTTTCTCTATTTTAATGCAATTTTAATTTTAGCTCATATTTCCACTTCCTATTCTTATTGAAATTTTTGTGTTCATTTTTTTTTTTGTAGGGTTTTGCTGTTTTTCTGAAGCAAGGAAAGCTGTGCAGGTCCAAAATCTTATAGTAGCAAAAATTCCAAAGCCTTGACATTTTCGCAGGGGTTGCGACTATGAAATTTTATAGCAAGCTCGCATTAAATTCGTAGGATTTTCGCAAGGGTTGCGAAAAGGTGAAACCCTCAGTTCTCCCTTTGGTTGCTTCTGAAACCCTCGTCCCTCTGAAACCGCCTGTCGACTTTGGAACCATGGCTGAGAACCGGAGGAGGTCTGACTCTTCGTCTATTTTAGTTGGAGACCCTCCTCCTTTGCCTAGCCCACCACCAATTTGTCGTAAGCCTGTAAGAAATTTGTAAACCTTGGCGATCCTGCGATCTGCGCCCTCCACCATCTCTTATAGTGCCCAGGTACACCACCAGGGCTGGACCAGTTCCAGCACCTCCATCTCACCCATGGCCAGCATGTAGGCAACATCCTTCCAAGTGGGCCAAGACCTCTGGCCCTTGTGAATCTTCATAGCCACAACCTTCAGTACCTCAACAATCTTCACCTCCTCTGGGAAAAGCTTCTAGCATTCCTGAGACAGAGTCTCCTGGCTTTGCTATCAGGAGGCCACTATTCCCCTATGCCCCCGTAGTAGGAAACACTGATTGTCTCAGCAAGGAGTTCCATGCTAAGAACTTCTATGACATCCCGACCTTTGCCAATAAGCCGGAGCTCCGAGATTCTATGGGACTCATTCATCGCTACTCTCTTAAGCCATTTATGACTCTGAGCAGGTTTTTTTACCCGAGAGTGGTGATAGATTTTTATCAGACCATGACCTTCAAGGGTGAGCGCCACCTTATTGCTCTTCATTTCACCAATGATGGTCGGTAGGGCATATTGAGAGCAACCGATATAGCTACAGCTTTTTAGCTTCTAATGGCCCTTGCCAATTCAGCAGACTTCAGGTAGTGGCCCCACTCTTCGCCCTGAGAGATGGTCCGGGTTCTCTCTCTTAACACATTTGGTGGGCCTATACTTTTCAAGAGGTAGCTTCCTTTAAGAATGCTCTTTGTGGACCACGTGTTGCTGTCTAATTTGTTCCCTTTATAGATTGTCGTATAGAGGCGAGGCGTCATCCTTGAGGCTTTATTCACTATCTTTGAGGGCTTCTTGTTTGGCCCACAGATCTTATTATGACATCTTTTTTTCACTTTGAGGAGAAGATCCACATAAAGAATCTCAACAGGGCCGAGGCCATTCCACTGTTGTTCCCGCAGTTGCTCTCCTATGTTTTGGAGCACCCAGGTTTTCCCGATGAGCCTCATCGAGAGCGCCGTCATGTATGCGAGGCCACCTTTATAGTTGAGAAGTGGCAGTTTGTGCTTGGAGCTCCTCCTCTTCCTGCCTTTCCACGTATTGGGGAAGCTTAGCAGGTATACCCTCTAGGGGTACAATAGCATCCTCCTACCCCTGCCCAGGAGCCTTACAACCCAAAGCCATTAGCATTTGCTCCCGTGCATGTACAACTTGCACCTGTAGAGCCCCCTACCCCTCGAGCTCCTACTACTCAAGCTGGTCTAGTGCATCTGCACCACCTATGTAGTTTGTCCACATTATTGCATAAGACTTTCTTGTGATAATGACCTTTGTCTATAATTTCGCTACTACATCACAGGACTTTGCTACTGCCCATACTGTCATGGCCTAGACGATGACTCGCATTGAAGCTATCCTTGCTCAAATTCAGAAGCAACTAGAATTGCCACCTATTCCACTTTCTCCACAAGCAAAGAGCGCCCAAAGATCACCAAATGGTCACCAGAGCTCTAACAACAACTTCAAGACCCAACCCAATGGCCTACCAACAAATCAACTACTCGTCACCGACATCACTGCTCCTATTCGGGCCACAGGACGAGTGACGAGAGGGTTCCACCCCTCAGCCTACTGAGGTGCATCACTTCCTCCTTTAAGTTCCACTCCTAAGCCACATTAAGGACAATGTAAGATTTGGTTGGGGGGAGAGTTAAAGAGGGAAGTGTTCTTTATGTTTTGAGCAAGTCTGTTTTTGAATAGTCAATGGTCAAGGTCTTTTTTGGCAAGATAGTACATGTTTTTAGTTTCTAGTACATGCTTTTAACTCATGTTTTTAGTTTCTCAGTTTCTTATTTTCCCATCGGATTTCTAAGAATTTTTTTTTTGTCATTCTCAACTTGTAATGGGAGAAATTGAGACCTCATCTCAATACTCTTGATTTTAGAGTGGTGTTATGCTTATAAGAGTCAAGAATTGTCAAATCCTTCTTTGCCTTCAACCTTATTTCTTCCACTTTTAACTAACCACACACTCGTGCACATTAGTTTTCAATTATTCGAAAATCGGGCTTTGCCTCCTAAGTCTTGCAAAAATCCGTCTAAGATTGACCACCTTTAATAGGTCAGATCCCTAAAAAGACCAAATGCCCCAAAAAAAAAAAAAAAAAAAGGAGAAAAGACCAATGTGTCTCAAAAAAGAAAAAAAAAAGAAAAAGAAATTTGTGACGCTTGCCTTGAAACCCCAGCACGGTCAGAGGGGTATATGGCGAAAGTCTTTAAAGCCCGGTGCCCTAAGCCAACTGGTTGCGAGTCATCTACTTTGTTGCTCGTTACATGGGTGAATAGGTGGAGGTGGAGTTTAGCAATTTGCAGGTGCTGGAGTGTTGAACTTACCAAAAGTCCGGGTGAAATCTGAAGAGTTAGTGGTTGAAAGATCCTTATGACTTGATGCGCTAAACCTTGATTGGTTGGGAGTCATCGATGGACCCCCGTTACATGGACAATTGTGAATTTGATACCCTTAGCATTGCACCCCTATAATGAAAAAAAAAATGTTGTGAAATAAATGAGGCTCCTGGTCTATTAAGGTTGGTTAGCTGTTAGGTATAGAAAAGAGCTAGGTTGGGGGGAGATGACATTTTGGAAGAATATTTTTAAAAGCTAATCAAGTAAAACACTTAGGTTTCTTTGGAAGGTTCCAAGTTGGTTATCTAGGAGTAGAAATTCTTTTGATTCTTGAATTTGCATAGCACATACTCCTCTTGAGATAGTCATTGAGCAGGATTTTTATGACTTTTGTTAAATGTTAGGTTTTATCACCTCTTTGCCTTTGAAAAACCATTTTTTGTGTGGATATATATATATATATATTGAGAGGAGAAGATATATATATATATATATATATAAGTATATATATATATAGTAGGAGTATATATATATATATGGGGCTCATCCTACTTTTGATCGTTTTATTCTTCCTTCTTATTGCTAAGGGACTAGCAATGTGTCTGGGCTGGGAGTGATTACACCTAAATAAGGTTTATTCACACCTCTTAACACTCCATGTTTTTGAGTACTTTTGTGTAGTAATAGTCTAATTTTATCCAAGACATGTTAAGGACCTAGCAAGGCTACTAATCACTAGGCAAGTTTTGTTGTTTTCAAAGGCTATATATCTCAAAGGTGGGAATTGAGCTCAAAGCATGAAGAGCATAGTTTAGAAGCTAGAAGAAGGTAGAAGCAGAAGAACTACAGAAGCAACCTTGCCAAATTCGCAAGGGTTTTGAATTTTCGCAACTCATGCACAATTTTGCAGCCCGTAGCCATGTAAAAATGTCTGCCACATTTGACTTTTTGAGTTTTTTTTTTTTTGTGTTTTTCCTACTTTCTCCTCATGTAATAGTGTTTGATTTGTATATTTTGGTAATTTGTATTGATTTTTGGGTGGTATGTAATACCCGAAGACTTTGTGTACAGACAGTTATTCATTTTTATCAAAGTTGTTTTTAGAAGCTTATTCGAGAAGCTCCCGTTTCTTTTCATTTTCTTTCATTTTTTCTCCCTTTTCCCTTCAGCCAAACAGCCTCTAAGGATGATTTCTTAGAGGATGAGTGGCTAAAACCTCTAATTCCTCAAAGTAAAAGGCACCGGGCAAAGGAACCTGTGGCAAACCAAGGGTTTTCATGTTTTTAAAGTAGGTATTCACTGTTATTAATGTTCTTTCCTTCAACTCTAGGTTTCGATCCATTTATCCACTCAATGGTTGATATTTGGTAAGCTTTGTGTCTATTGGATACTTAATGCTAGATCCAGTGATGTTCGTTAGTTATCACTTATGAGCCATTGGAAGGTGAGTCAAGGAGACATGTTTTTACTGTCTGAGACCATTAATGGGCAGTTAATGCCATTTTTCAAGGATATTTAATGAGGGTTAGTTTTTATAGCTAAATGAAGAACTGGTTTGGGAGATAATTATATGTTATCCTCCCCAATGCGAGGAAAAGACGCGGAAAACCCCTCATTTGCCTAAGGAACGTAAACCTAGTGACCTGATACTTCAAGGGACTTCCTTCCATATTTTAATCTATATTATTTTTAGTTTTAACCATTAAAACCCACTATTTTTATCAAAACCCCAATATTCAAAATGAAATCACCAGTTTGACCCTCATTTTTAGTCATTTTCATAAAGAAAACCCATCTATATGGATGATCCTATAACCACTATACTATAGTAGCTATGCTATGCTAGTATGAGGTATTAAGTTATAAATTTTGTTGATTAATACCCTATGGGCGACGAATCACCCCTATTCACTCGGTACCTGGGCATGATAAAACAACGTGCCAAACATTTTCATATTTAGTGGTTCTATGCATTTCTATCCTCATTTCAATCAAACACAAAATATGTATCTTTTTGAAAACAACATTTTGGGACATTTTCAATGGTCAATGCAATAAACAATATATATGTTAATTTTTCATTCAAAACTCAAATTATGCATTTCACACATTTACTTATAAGTTTGCCCTTAAAAGAATTTAACCATAACTTTCAGTGCATAGGGTAACGAAATCACTGGCACGATCCTGCTGGGCTGCAAGTCGGTAAAAAAAAATAAAATAATAATAACATAGTACGGTCCCGTTAGGCTGCTAACTAGTTGTTTACAAGTTCATTTTGTGTATACTATCAATACTATCCCGTTGGGCTATGGATCAGTATGCCACTATAAATCATTTTGTTCGCAGTAGATCGCTATCGCTGACCTTATCGCAGATACCAATCTATCCTTAACTCGACATGACGTATAACATTCTTAAGGGCATTAATATCAGTCATAGTAAATTACAATATTGTATATACATATATACCCCAATAAATATTATTTTGGACGCCATCCAAGCCATGGCAATCCATGTGCAATCAATTTCCCAACACTTAAGAAAAATTTGTTTATGGTAAAAAACAAAGCACACATGCAGTTTTTCCATGTAAATCATTTCGGTTTTTGGCAAATCTAATACAAAGCTGTAATAAGAAAAGAAATGAGAAGAACAAACCAAAAAGATTGTTGCTCCTTGAATCCTATCCTTGGAATCTTGATCTTACTCAGGTTCCCTCGTCACCAACCCCTAATCCATCACAAATAGAGAAAAAAATCAGTCTTGCATGCTAGTGTTTTTGGTTAGGGTTCATTTCTACCCAATACACCTTCACTTGTAAAATATTTTGGGAAAAAATGAGACATATTTTACCCAACTTCCTTCAAGTCCATTGTTCCTCTATAAATATATTTTATTTAGAAACTGGAATCATCCAATTCGGAGCACCGAAACTCAATATATGTTCTAAACAACTGACTACTTTATTTTCAAAATAGAATAAAAAATTTCCCGAAAACAGAGCTTCACTTTGACGAATTTCTGGGTCCAATGGGGTCCAAATTTGAATACACTTATTTCAAGAAATTTGTTCTCTTATAAGTCTAGTTTATCCAAAAATTTGAATCACTCAATATGGATGAGTGAAACTCAACTTATGGCCTAAATACCAAAATTGTCCCAAAACACCAAAATCGTACTCAAACTGTAACCAATATTTGCTCAAAACAGAGCCTCACTTGACGAATTTTCCGGGGTCCAACGGGTCCAAATTCAATATACTTTATTTCTACGAAAAAGCCTATGTTTAGTTTACTCCAAAATTTGAATCACTTAATTTGATGAGTAACGGCTAGGGTTATGGGCAAAGACATGAGTTTTGGAAATTCGACAAGATCTCCCTAAAACCCAACATTTCCTTTATACAAAAATTCCTCAAACCAATCATAATAGAAAAAGGTCATTTAACTCTAACTCAAACATATATATATATATACAAAAGGTTCTACCAAAAACCCAAACACACCAAAGAGGAAGTTAGTGGCTAGTTTCATACCTTAAATCTTTAAAGCTCAAACCCTAGCTTTCTCCTTCACTTAGCTTGAATAAAAACCTTAGAGAGCACAAAAGACAACTAATCTCCTCTTTCTCTCCATCATGCTCGACAAGACCAAAAAGTGCTATTTGAACCCTGGCTTAAGATAGGTTCTAAATACTTTTGTGCACTAATCATATCAATTAAGCCAATTGACACGTGTAGGTCCCTTTGGTACTAATGATTATATTTCAAGGTCAAGCCAGGGTAGTTTTCGTGTTTCATAAACCTATCCTACCATATCAAGCTAAGCATATCGAAGTTGAGCTGATTTACACCGAGTTCGTATGATTTATATTTGATTACATCAAGCTGGGAATGAAGAAATTGAAGATAAAACAAGCTGGATGCAGGATGCAAGCAGAGAAGCTGTGGAAATTTCGCAAGAATAATGAAATTTTCGCTAGAATAGAGAAATTTTCACAATAATAGCGAAATTTTCGCTATGTATGGAAATTTCGCTACATAGCAAATTTTCGCTATGCTAGCGAATTTTCGCTACATAGCAAAATTTTCGCAATAATAGCGAAATTTTCGCAAGAATAGTGAAATATTCGCTATGTATTGAAATTTCGATACATAGCGAATTTTCGCTATGCTAGCGAAATTTCGCTACATAGAGAAATTTTCACCTGTAGCGAAATGTTCGCTTTGTTTTGTACAAACGACTCGCTTTTGGTTTTTTCCATCTCTACCCTCACTGTAATTGTACTATTTAGGATAGATTGGTATTTTCACCTTTTTGTAAGGCTATATAATCCATCTTATGAACAATTTGTAAGAAAACTATTCATAAAAGACATTTTCCATTACGGCCCCCTGTTTTTGGCTCTCATTTTCTCTCTTCTCTTTCTTCTTTCTCTCACTTTCTAGGCAACCAAACACACCCTTTGAGGATGAAAACTCAAAGGATGCTTGGCTAAAGCCTCTAAACCTTGAACAGGAGGGTTGCTAGGTTGGTTGATGAGGCTCAAGCAGATCCTCTCGTTTTCACGGCGCTTATCGGTAGTATTTATGTTTCAAACTTTCAAAACTAGGTTTAAAGCTATTTGATGCACTTTCTTCTGGCCAATATTTGGCAAGTTTTTTAGGTTCAGTGTATTCTTAATGGCAGGATATTGGGACCTGATAACTTATTAGCTTGCCTGGCTTTTATGGAAACCATCTAGTTAAATGCTAGATTTCAACTACGTGAATGCTAATGCTCAATAAATGCTATGGTTCAAAGAGGAAAGCTACTATGGGTTGGGCTTTAGTTAAACAAAGATCCGGTTTTGAAATGACTATAGGTCATTTTCCACGTGAGGAAATAACTGAGGACGTCTTTACAACCCTATCATACCAAACTAGTGGCCCAAAACTTCAAGGTCTTTTTGCATTTTATTTTGAATTACCTTCGCTTAGCATGTTGGACAACAACCACACTTTTTATACAACCAAAATCCAAACAAAAGCCTCACCATTTTGAATCATTATACAACCATTTGTAAGACGAAAACCCATCCCAGTGTTCGATCCTAGAGCCATTGTGCTGCAGTAGTTTTACTACGGCAGTAGGAGGAATTTAGGTATAAATTTTGTTGATTCCGGCACCCCTATTATGGCACGAATCAAATGGCGCTGTTGCCGAGGATGGTGCTGATTAGTACCCAAAAAGTGCTATTTTGAGCCCTATTTTAGATAGGTTTTGAGTGCTTTTTGCGCACTAATCATGTCAATAATGCCAATTGAAGTGTCTGTGTCTTCTTAAGACACTTATGCCGTTTAGAGAGTATTTTGGTTATTTCGTTGTGTTTTCGTGATACCTCGAGTTCAATATCGAAATATGTACGAACCATGAAGATTGAAGCTTAATTTCAATGATCAAACATATCAAAATGCAAAGAAGAAATGAAGGCAAAGTGGATGAAGAAACGATGCAGAAGATGAGCGATGCAAAGAGGCAAAACAAGGCAACTCAGAAATTTCGCTTAAGATCGCGGTACTCACGAGATTGCAAAATTTCGTAATCCGTACGAATTGGTGACTCTTAGTTACCGGCCCTCAATAGTTAGCGAAATTCATCAGGCCTAGCGAAATCTCCCACTTCGTCATTCACATGAATTCCTCGCTTAGGCTAGTAAATCTCGCTTAGCCAGAAATCCCGCTAGCCAAATGGGGGCTCACTCAGAGACAGCGAAATTTCTCACTACTTATTCGCACTCGCTACTAGCTTAAATTTTCGCTACCTAGCTAAATCCTTCCTCGCATACGAAACTCCGCCCGTCATATTTTTGTAATTAATGCCAACCGACTTTCATTTTGGTGTATTACATCCGGCCTCAGACAGCCACATGTTAGGCTTTGCATTTTCACACATCATGGCTCATAAGCACTCCCCCACCCCCCCATTTTGTAACCTTAAGAAGATCTTTTTGGCACATTTTCATTTTTATGTAAATATCTCCCGCAGCCTCGCTTAGTGGTTTTGCTTTTCTCTCTTCTCTCCTCTTTCATTTCTCTAGCTACCAAACAACCCTCTGAGGATGACAACTCAAGAGATGTTTCGCTGCTCTTAGCCTTGAAGAGGAAGGTAGCTAGCTTGGTCAGGGGGCGCTATGTGCTGTCCTCATGTGTTAAATGCTACGGTACCGTATTTTATGGCCCCATCTTCAAACTAGGGTCAATATCATTTAATGTCATTACCGGGCTAATACTTACCATGTTTTCAGATACAAGCATACTTATCGCTAGGATGCACTCAAGAGTTCTTAGGATGGCCTTTACGAGCCACCTAAATGATGTTGGAATGTTAGGGTTTCAAACCTAAAGGGGCCGATGCATGTTTCCTGTGTTGACTCAAATAGGAGTGATTCTAGGGTTAGGCTCATAGCTAACAAAGACTGGCTATGGTCGACTATAGTGCTTCAAGGTTTCTGGGCTTCATGAAGCAGGATAAAACCCGAGGACACTTTGCTTGCCCTATGTTATCAAGTTAGTGACCTAAATCTTCAAAGTTACCTTTTCAGTCTAATTTTTGCTTTTGGCGTTTATTTAGTAACTAAACAACTCCCACTGTTTTGAAACAAACAAAATCCAAAAATCCAAACTAAAAGCCTCACCATTTTTCAACACTGATGCAAGTCATTCATAGGATGAAAACCCATCCCCGTGTTCGACCCTAGACCGCTATACTGCAGTAGCTTGACTACGGCAGTAGGAGGAACTTAGGATATAAATTTTGTTGATTCCTGATCACTCTACCGCGGGCAATCTAATCAAATGGCCAAGGTGGATGGTGCCAAACCACGCTTGATGAATCGCCGCATTGTAATCCTCATTGCATTTATGACCTTTGAAATCTTTTGTAACCCAATGCAAAGAATCGCAAGTTTTCACAACTTAGCAGTAACTTCACCGTTTTTGTTTTTTTTTATAGTCAGTTTTTATCTTTTCTAACCCTATCCCTTTTTTGCAAGTCGATCAGGTTCTATTGCACCCTGCTTGTTTAACAGTGTTTACGCACTACAAATGATGTAGACACTTCGTGCATCGGGCAGAGAATCAAGACACAATTGACCAAAGCGCTGAAGTCAAGGTAATACACTGATACCATGGATCCTTTCATCGAAGAACAAAGAGTCAGCAAGTCCCCAATGAATCCAACTGCATATAGGTAAATGAGGGACCACATCCACCCCCTAGAGTTACGGTCTCCTTTCCCCGCATCGTACCTCCCACAAGATGTAGCGCGAGGCCCCACTTGGCAATCCCTACTCCCCACATACCTTGGTATGGAAAATGAAAATCCATACACATATAAGATATTTTGAAGAAGTTTGCACTACCTTTAAGGAAGGTATGATTGACATGGATTTGCTAAAGCCAGCGCATTTATCGAATTCTAAAGGACAAGGCCAAGATTTGTCTTAATCACCGAGGCCTAGAACCATAAGAAATCGGGTCGAGCCGCAGCGTAATTCCTAAAGAAGTTTCATGCTCATAAGACCAACAATTTGAAGAGACAAATTTATACCTTTGCAAATTTCATGATGGTGAGAGATTTTACCGTTGTCGGGAGAGATTTATGGAGACCATCGCATGCCCACATGGGTTTGATAATTGATGTTAGTGAACCACTTTTATGGAGGTATGTCTCCTGCCATGAAACAATTGTTAGAAACCATGTGTGGGGGAGATTTTCTGAGTAAGCATCCTGATGAAGCCATGGATTTTTTAAACTATGCGGGCCGAACTTCTAAGGGTCAGGGATGAAGCTAAACCCGAGAGAAATGGAAAAAATGAGGCCCTCACCAACCCTAGGGGAGGAATTTATACACTGTCAGAGGACATGGAAATGAAAGCTAGAATTTCAACCTTAGCTAGGAAGGTGGAGGAGCTTGAAGGAAAATCGGCTCCACGGCGCGTAGCGGATCGAATCCAGAGGCCAATCCATGCACTAATTTCCAATCCACTCTACCCGTAAGAACAAGATCCAATGGCCTCACAGCCAAGGATTTGATGTCGAATGTGCAAATATCAGACAATACAAGCCACTACAACCTAATGCCCCATATGGAAATACCTCCTGATTCGATTGGAGGAATCACCACAACAACTCACAGGAAGCCCACTCCCCCTGCTATGTACCCCAGGGTGCAAACATACGATTTGGTTCCCGATTTCAACCCACAACCACCACCATCCTCATCTCCTGTGGAACAAGCCATTTTAAATTTGAGTAAGGTGAATTTAGAGCGGCTTTGTGGAAAGAGCAAAAAGGGATCCATGTGCAGGCGGCACAAGGATTGACCTTTATGAGAGCACCACTGAACAAAGAATAGATGGAGGCTTGAGGCTTGATCTAAACAAAGAATTGTGACTTACAGGGGCACGATCACGGTCGACAATATTCTAGGGTCTGCGGGAGAGAGGAAGGTTCCTTCCCGAAGCCAGTGCCAAACCAGAAAGGGAATGCGGGTAAGGGTCATCCAGCGATTTAGGAATGGATGAGGTGAAGGCAATAATCACCTTAAGAAATTGGAAAGGGTTGATCGGCCCATTACAAGCTGTTGAAAACGAGGAAAGGAGAAGAATTGGAGCGAACACATTTTCTGAAGGTTGATGAAGCTGCTTGCATGCCACCTCCATTTCCACGGGCACTTAAGGTAAGAAGAGCACATCTCAACGAGCGGGTATCTTGAAGTCTAAGACGGGTGAAAGTCGACATACCTCTTTTGGACATCATCGAAAGCGAGGATTAGGCTGTCTGAGAAGTTTTTAAAGATCTTTGTCTGATCAAGAAGGGATTGGGCATTGAGAAAAAGAAAGGCATTTCTAACTAAACAGAGTCGTGCCATAATCCAAAGCGAGGAATCGAGTTAAATTCAAGGATCCGGGATCTCCCTGATTTGTTAAATATTGGTGGGAATTGCACTTGAGTAAATCATTGCTTGACTGGGAGCCGGTGTGAACCTCTTGCCATACTGGTGTATAAGCGATTAGGTTTGGGTGAACAAACCTACAGCATCTGCTTTGTCATTGGTAGATGGAATCCCGGTGAAAATCCCTAAGGGGATAGTTGAGGATGTCTTAAGTGAAAATGAATGATTCTCTTGCCCGGTAGATTTTGTAGTGCTTTCGATCTTTTGAGCGATTGCAAATGAATCCAATCATGTATGATTATCCTAGGAAGACCATTTCTGCGCCCGCATATTACCCAATCATAAATTTAAGATGGAGTCATTGCAACTTCACGTTTGGTAACATGACATTGGAATTGAACATATTCCACTTGAGCAATAAACCTGAGTTGGAAGCAGGATGAAAATCAAATGGTGATGAAGTTGGTTCAGTTAATTGACATGCGGGAAAGCTAAGTGTCCAGGAATTGCAAAGAATAGTCAGTCAGAGTGAAGAAGAGGTTTTGGTATTGCCATCAACTTGCTGTAAAGGCAATTGATCGATTAGGAATCTATCGGTGAGGACCCGAGTCGCGATGGGAAGTCCAACACCATGGAGTCAGTTCAGGCCACTGCCGGGTTTGAGGAGATCATTCTCCTTGACCCTCCTTGAGTAAATTTTTGAAATTGAACTGGTTCGGTGTTCCCAAAAACCGAATTGCAGTTCAACAATTTTTACTTTTTGTTTTAATTTAGTCAATTTTAATAATTTCGGTTATTTTTAGAAAGTTTCTTAACTTAGCAGTTTTCTATATTTAGTCACTTTGTAATTAAAGTAGAGTACCTTATATTAAAAATTTTTTTTTAATTATAGTATCATATATTAATTTTTATTATAATAATTTTTATCTAATATTATAGAATCAAACACTGAAAATTTGATTTCTGGTGATGCAGGTTAAGATCAAATTCACTATAATAGCGAATTTTGAAGGAAAAGACCCTTCGGCTGCCCTTGAGGACCTATAAGATGAGGGGAGGGGTTTTTATTTTTCGCATCATTTTCCCCTCCCAGCCTCTTTCGTGCCCTAAGCTTCCCTATCTTTGCCATTTAGCCGAAGCCCGAGTCACCTCACGCACCATCCGGTGTCTGCTGGTGAGCGCGCGCGCCGGCGGCGCCACGGTGAGCCACGAGTCACTACCGCCTCTGCGGTCGTCCAGTTTCGCGCCAGCTGGGCGAATCCGCTGGCGCTCCTGCGCCGGTTCGGTGGTGCATTGCCGCCGGCGGTTACCACCACTGCCATGGCGGTCGATCCGCGCCCAGGAGGCCACGGTAGGCTGCCACTGTAGCGCCTTGACCACGGTTTTAGCGGCTGAGGCTGG
The DNA here is from genome assembly GCA_016808115.1 of Tetrastigma voinierianum. Lineage (NCBI taxonomy): Eukaryota > Viridiplantae > Streptophyta > Magnoliopsida > Vitales > Vitaceae > Tetrastigma > Tetrastigma voinierianum. The sequence goes on along the minus strand of JAEQBH010001236.1, from coordinate 948,338 downwards.
CTGTCCCGGCCAGAGCCTTCACCACTAGCCATCATCGTGTTTTGTGTGCGATCTTTGCATATAGTCCCTACGAAATTGGTGATGACCTGTGATGCCTTCCCGAAGAAAGGTCCACCGAGGAAGGGCTGGTTCGACAGTCTTGCTAGCGTCTGCAGAGACCTCTGTACCGGGTCCTGCGGCATTTAGGTTTTAGGAGGAGCCGGGATAGAGAGGAGGATCGGAGTGCCCTCTAGTCCACAATCGTTGGGCCAGTGAAGTGGTCATGCAGTATCTTTCCTCCTCCCGGCGGGACCCGAGGGAGGGAAGTGCCGGTCAATTGTGAGGACTCCCATAGATATGATATTCCTTTGAGCCGGGTAGAGGTCAAACTCCTCATATGTCTCTGTCTCCTCCTCCACATTCATCGACGGCCATGGCATTTTTGATCCATCTTACTCTGCCTGACATTCCACTGAGTACGTTCATGCCCATTTCAGAGAGATAGTAGGTGTGATGGATGCTATATGTTCATTAAGCGTTCTCGAGGCGGCCAGAGGATCGGAGGAGGTTGGCTCGGTGCCACTCCATGCTCAAGCAGATTATGACTCACACAGGTCTTCCTCGTGTTCGGATCGAGGAGAAGGCCAGCTACCGCGACTGACCTCTTTGGATGTGGTGGCGTGACCAATGACCAGTTATAAACCCACCACCCACGACGGTGAGGTGGTTGGGTTTCTTTATGTTTTTGTATAGTTACCCGGCTTTATCATTTGCTACAATTTTGTTTAGGATTCATGTATTAGCCGTAGTAGGCGTTGAAATATTTAATATCATTAGCTTGATGTGCATGTACTTTAGCCATTTTGGCTATATCAAAGCTATTCGGTATATATATACACACTTTGTATACTTTTGTACCTCCACCTTATGTAATGTTTTTGTCTTCAATTGAAGGACGTGAGATTATTTTGATTGAACAATTGAATAACCCGATTGAATGATTGAATTGCCTTTAAATGGAAAATTGAAATACGATTTGTCACCTTAATACTAGAATAACTCCATGCATGATTCGAGTTTTGATGCATTTTAAGATTCTTAGTGTTTCCAACTTGAAACATTTTCCTCTTTAGGCTAATTCACGCATTGCACACCCAGTTATTTCAATGAACGTGAATTGTTTATCTTATTCACTTTGCATGGCGTATAGGCATCGTGGCAACCTAGGATAGGTTAGTGTTTCCCATTTTGAGGGCAGTGTAGTCTTCCAAAAGGAAAAGAAAAGAAAAAGCAAAAAGAAAAGAAAGAAAGAAGAAAAAGAAAAATAAAGTCGTAAGAGCTTTTGCTAGCCCAGAGCCGAACACGGTCAGGGGTATATAGTGAAAGCCTTTGAAGCGATGCTAAGCCTTAATTGGGCAAGTCATCGACTTAGTGTTCATTACATGGGTGGAATGGGTAGGTTTAGCCAGTGTCGTCTTTCATTCTCAAAGTCATTGGTCAGAGGTGAAGCTTGTAGAGTTTGTGGTCGAGTGATCCTTTTGACTTGATGCTAAACCTTGGTGGTTTGAATCCTTCAGGTGGACCCAGATTACGGACTTTGGTGAAATCGGGTTTTGAGCATTGCACCCTACAATGTAGTTGAATAAAGAAAGAAGAGTGTAACTTTTCCTATCTAGGTTGTTCAACAGCTTAAGGCCGTGCCTGTAGCTAGGTTGGGGGGAGGGAACAATTTTGCACTTTATTGGCTCAATCTGGTTATATTAATTAACCATTAGATCTTGGTGGAAATTCAAGTTGAGAACTATGGATCCGGTGTTCACCTAAAAATTGTTCTTGCATGGTTTTGGTTCTCCCATGTCGGTTTTCAAACTTGGTTTCAATTCTTCAGTTTAAAGGTAATGTTTATATGTATATACACCTTTTTGAACCATAAACTTTTTGAAAATCATTGCATGCATCTCCTTTTAGTTTTTGCATTGCTAAGGGACTAGCAACATTCGGTTAGAGTGTGGTTAAGTACCCAAAGTGCTATTTGGGCCACTATTTTAGATAGGTTTTGAAAAGGTGCTTTTTGCGCCTTAATCATGTCGATAATGCCGATTAGTATTCGAGGTCTTCTTAATATCACTTATGCCATTTAGGGTATTTTTTGGTTATTTTGCGAGGTTTTGCATCCTTGAGAGGATTCGATATCGAAATATGTCTTTGAACCATGAGATTGACGAATTTCGACCATCAGGCATATCAAGATGCGGTGAAGAAATGGCCAGTGATGAAGAAGCGATGCGAGAGAGATGCGGTGATCACGGCCCAGGCAAAACAAGGCAACTCAGGAAATTTTGCTAAGATTGCTGATTTCGGGTTGCAAAACCATTTGAGATTGCGAATTTCGCGATCTAGCGAGAGTGGAAAATTTCGCTGGGGTAGCGGAATTCACTTTGTGCCTAGCGAGAATTTCCCGGTTTGGCTACCTCACATGTGAATTTCGCTAATTTGTGAGTGCACGTAGATAAGCGGGAGATTTCTCAATTCGCTATCTGTGTGGTTGGCTAGCTAAGCGAGATTTTCGCTAGCGAATCATACGCATAGCGAGAATCTCTGCCTGTCATATTTTTGTAATTAATGCCAGCTAGAGTTCATTTGGTGTATTACATCCTTGTCCCTTGTATTACTTGATATGTTAGGCTTTCTTGTATTTTCACACATTGGGTGGCCTATATAAGCCCCCTCCATTTTGTAACCTTAAGAAGATCTTTTGGCACATTTTCATTTTTATGTAAATATCTCCCGCAGCTCAGTTAGGGTTTTGCTTTTCTCTCTTCTCTCTCCTCTTTCTCTCATTTTCTAGGCTACCAAACAACCCTCTTGAGGATGATTCAGAGATGTAGCTAAGCCTCTTAGCTTTGAAGAGGAAGGTAGCTAGCTAGTTGTAGAGCGGGTTCTGGGTTGTCCTCATGTGTTCGTCTCACAGTCTTGTATTTATAGCTCCCATCTTCTCAAACTAGGGTTGAATATCATTTAATGTCATTACATAGCGATACTTACACCATGCTTTAGGATAGTATACTTATTGCTAGATGCCTTTATTGTTCTTCTGACCAACCCTACGAGCCTTTGAAATGATGTTGAATGTTAGGGTTTCAGCTGAAGAAATTTGTAGTGCATGTTACTGTGTTGACTCAAATAAGAGTGATTCTAGGGTTAGGTTTGCTAGTTAAGCAGTCCCAGGTTATGGCTTGGACTATAGGTTGCTTGTCATAATGCGAGGATAAAACCCGAGGACACTTGTTTGCCCTATGTTATCAAGTTAGTGACCTAAATCTTCAAAGTTACCTTTTCACACTCCACTTTAAGCTTTTACAGTTATTTAGTAACTAAACAACTCCCACTGTTTTGAAACAAACAAAATCCAAAAATCCAAACTAAAAGCCTCACCATTTTTTCAACAACGATCACCCAGTCGTTCATAGGATGAAAACCAAAATTAAAAGTGTTCGTTGCAGACCGTATCTGCGGTGGCTTGGCTCTGACGGTAGGAGGAACAGGATATAAATTTGTTGATTCGGGATCACCTGCGTAGCGCGAATCACGGGTGCGAACTACGGATCGTTGAGTTGATGAGTACTTGTAATCCTCATTACAAGTATTGGTGACCTTTCAAACCTTTTTGAATTTCATCATTTAGAATTTCATTTTTTTTTTATAACAGTCATTTTATTTTTCAGCTAACACTGATCTTTTTAGCAAGCCCTATTGTTGCTCTTTGCTTTGTCTCTTTTTGTGTCACAAGTGTTTATGCATCACTGGGATAGAGGTATATCAGGTAGTGCGAAAAGGATTAGTACACGATTGAAACAGGTTGTGAAGTAGGTGTGCACACAGTGAGCAAATGGATCCTCTACCTGAAGAATAGCAAAGTTAGCAAGGAGCCCCAATGAATCCTACATCATATAAGTCAATGAGGGACCACATATACCCTCATAGAGTGAGTGCACCTTCCTGCATCATACCACCTACTGATGATGTGGCAATGAGACCCTATCTGGTGCCCCTGCTTCCCACTTTTCATGGAATGGAGAATGAAAATCCATATACTCTGTCAAGGAGTTCGAGGGGAAGTTTACCTGACTTTTAAAGAAGGTGTGTCTGACATGGACACACTTAAGGCGAAAGCATTCGCGAAACCTTTGAAGACGAGGCGAGATTTGGCTCGATTCAGAGGCTAGGAAACGATTAGAAATTGGTAGATCTTGGTGAATTTTTGAAGAAATTTTTAGTACAACCCAGATCAACGATTTGAAGAGCAAATCTACACTTACTCGGCCTACGATAATGAGAAGTTTTATCAGTGTTGGGAGAGATTCATGGAGACCATCAGTGCATGTCCATACCATGGGTTTGATACATGGATGCTTGTGAATCACTTCTATGATGGTATCTCCGACTAAGTGACAACTCTTGGAAACCATGTGTGGAGGGACTTTACGAGCGAACCGGATAGAAGCCATGGACTTTTGAACTATGTGGCGAAACCTCAAAGCGTAGGACGAGAGCCAAGATCAAAGAGAGGTGAAAAAATGAGGTATGGCCTTGCAAGAAAGGAGGCATTTATGCACTTTACGAAGACACGGAGATGAAAGCAAATTGACCACTTTATTTCCCTATATAAGAAGAAGGAAGAGGAAGGTTAAAGACAGGAATGAGAAATCAACATGAAGTGCAAGCGTGAATGATTACTTTGCATCTCCCACCGGCTATTTTAATTGTCGATCAGTAGCCATCACGAGAACAACTGTCCATTCAATTCCTTAGGTGAGGACTTAATGCAAGAGCATGCCCATGTCTTGGGTCGAAATAAGCCAACTACAAATACTCCTTATAGCGGCTTTATAACCCCGATTGGAGGAATCATCCAAACTATCATGGAAAATGAAACCTCTTATATGCTCCCAGAGAACCTGATGGTTAGCTCCGCTCGGCCGCAATGACGGCGTATACCTTCTTCTCACATTGAGCAGGACAATTACGAGATTTAAGCAAGGTAGGTAAGGTACCTTTGTGGAGGAACAAAGGTGTTGAATGTTCAAACTAATCAGAAAATTGAAACGAGTAGAGAGCTCCTCAGCGAGAAGTGGAGCAACATGCATTACGAGATCTCCGACAAATATAATGACTTGCAGTTCCATTTAAAGTTGTCTAGCGTGTAGTCTGAAAAAGGAAATTCCCTTTATAGACACACGCAAAACCCTAGGGAGAATGCATGAGATAGGCTACGCGATGATCCCAATCTTTGAAGTCGGTAAAGTGGCGATAAGTAACTTTGAGAAGTGAGTACGAGTGAGACCGGCGGTCGAAACTAGCAAAGAAAGCTCCCACGGTGGGTGAACCACGGAGGAAGAACAACCGGCGGGAAGAGGTGGAAACCGCGGTGCCCCTCCTTTCCCACGGGCACTTGAAAAGGAAAATTCGAGTTAACTTGGCGAAATTTTAGAAGTACTACGGTAAGTGAAGGTTAACATCTCTCTTCTCGATGTGATCCAGAGCAAGTCCCGTATATGCAAAATTTTTGAAGGACCTATGCACGGTGAAAAGAGGCTTTAATGTGAATAAAAAGGCCTTTTTGACCGAGCAAGTGAGTGCCATCATTGAGTGCAAGACTCTTGTGAAGTATAAAGATTTGGGGTGTCCTACAATCTTCATGAACATAGGCGGCACTTGTGTGGAAAAGGCATTGCTAGATTTGGGGGCAAGTGTAAATCTACTGCCCTTTTCAATGTACGGCAAGCCCAGGAATGGGGGCTTAGCCAACCACTATCACATTGTCTCTGGCCAGATGGGTCCCATGAAAATACCAAGGGACCAGGTTGAGGATGTTTTGATTCGGTGGAATGGGAAATTCTACCCATCCGGTGGATTTTGTGGTGCTTGATCACAGAGCCGTGTGATGGGGCTAATCATGTGCCAATCATCCTAGGAAGGCCATTTTTGGCCACTTCCAATGCGATCATCAATTGTCAAAATGGGGTTATGCAACTCACCTTTGGGAACATGACTTTGGAACTCTATATCTTCCACTTGAGTAAAAAGCATATGCAACTAGTGGAGGATGATTGTGAATAAGTCTACATAATAGATACAATTCTTGAAGAACAGGCTAATGAGCAGCAAGTGCAAGATGTGCTAACCCAGGAGTTATTTGAGTGCCTTGTGAAAGCAGGAACCTGTTCATGAGCACAGTGCGAGTCTTTGGAAAAAAAAAACAAATTCTACTTTTATTGGCGGAGAAGAGAAAGGAACCCACCAACTTGGTTGGATCTCAAACCCCTGCATGGAATTAAAATATGCATTTTTGGGGAAGAAAACAAACGTGTCAATTGTAATATAAATCCCGCTGCGGCCACTCAACGGGAAGGCAATCTGTTTGCACCTCCTCAGAATGGCAAGCGAAGCTTTGGGGTGGAAAATTTACGATTTAAAATGCATCGACAACGATCTACACCGTCCACATTTATTTAGAAGAAGACTCAAGGTACAGCGGCCACGGAGAGATTGAATCCTCACATGGGGTAGTTAGCATTGAAGTCCACGAAGTTCTTTGCCAATGGGGTATCATTACCCACGTATCGATAGCACTTGGGTAAGCCCAGCCCGGGTGGTACTTGAGTTAGGGGTGACGGTACGTAAAATTAAAAGGGCTAGGATTTGTCTACCCGCCTTACCACTGGTTGGAGGGTATGCATAGATTACAAGAGGCCCAATGTAGTAACAAGAAAAGATCACTTCCCACTGCCCTTCATTGATAAGCTTCTTGAGAGAGTTTAAGGCGCCCCGATACATTGCTTTTGGATGGGTATTCGAGTGCTCGGATAGAATCGCACGGAAGATCAAGAAAAGACCACCTTTACTTGTCCATTTGGAACTTATGCTTACAGGAGGATGCCTTTTGGTTTTTGCAACGCCCCTGCCACCTTCCAAAGATGTATGCTTAGTATATTCAGCGATATGGTGGAGAGCATAATGGAAGTATACATGGATGACATCACTGTATACGGAGGTGACTTTGAAGAATGTCTGACTAATCTTGAAGCTGTCCTGCAGAGGTGCATTGAAAAGAACCTAGTGTAACTAGAATGCCATTTATAATTGGTAAGAGATTGTGCAAGGGCATGTCATTTCCAGCAGGGGAATAGAAGTTGACAAGGCAAAAATTGAACTTATTTCCAAACTGCCTTCTCCAACAAATGTAAACACAGTTAGGCAATTCCTTGGCCTTGCAGGCTTTTACAGGAGATTTATCAAGGATTTTTCGAAGATTGCTAAGCCCCTTTATAAGCTGCTCGAGAAAGATGCTAAGTTTTCTTGGGAAGAAATGTCGAAGAACTTTGAGGCCCAGGGATACATTTGATACCCTTGCCACGATAGTAAGGCACCCGATTGGCGGGTTGCCTTTTAAGGTGATGTGTAATGCAGTGATCTTGCTATTGGAGGCGGTTTATGGACAAAGAGAAGGTGGAAGACCTTATGTAGTCTATTATACGAAGCAAAACCTTAGGAATGAAGCACAAAGGAACTACCTTTACTATAGAGAGAAGAATTGTTGGCGTTAATTACATGCCTTAGACAAATTTTGAGCATACTTGGTTGAAAAAGATTACGATATAGTCATTTTTACAAATTTTAAAGCTTTAAAATATCTCACGGCAAGCCCAACGAAATGCTAGTAAACTTACATATCAGATAAGTTCATGCCCGAAATTTAATTTGCAAATTAAGGACAAAAAGGGGGTAGAAAATGTTGTGGCAGACCATCTTTCTAGATTAACCATAGCCCACGACACTCATAGCCCCCCAATCAATGATGAATTTCCTGAAGAATCTCTAATGCAGTTGGAGAATGCTCCCTAGTATGCTCACATTGCGATTTCCTGCAGGGGAGACATTCTAGCTGATTGGAAAGAATAAGATAGGAAGTATTTCTTAGCGAAGATCCATTCCTATTATTGGGAAGAACCTTTCTTGTTTAAATACTATGCAGATCAGATAATCAGGAAGTGTGTGAAGAGAGCAACGGGGGTGCCTTGCCATGAGAGTGCTGTAGTGATGCTTTGCTTCCCAGACAACAATGAAGGTATTTACTTGATCTGGTTTCTGCTGGGCTTCTCTTTTTGAGAAGCTCACCAGTGTTAAGTATGTGATAGATGCGAGGCTCGGAAATTGTCTCGTAGATCATATGATGCCCCCCCAAACCCAGTTTTAGTAGTGAAATTTATTTGATGTTTGGGACGAAAAGAAATGAAGTGATGGAGGGCGTATTAATTCATGGGACCTTTCCTACGTCTTATGGGCATGCATACATGACCGTTAGGGAGTAGACTATGTATCCTAAATGGGTTGAGGCAATCCTGCAAAACCAATGACCCGCGGGGTGGTGCTCGGAATTCTTAGCGAACATCTTTTCGAGGTTTGGGGTTCCAACGAAGCCATTATTAGTGATGGGGGTTCCACACTTATATATGAACCTTCGAAAACCTCATGGCTAAATATGGTGTTAAACCTGAGTGGCTGCACTTACCATCCTTAAACCCGGTGGTAAAGTAGAGGGCATAGCGGGAGATAAAGACCATTTTAATGAAGGTGGTGAGCAATGACAGAAAAGATTGGTCCCTCATATTGCTTGCTTCCTTTGTGGGCTACAAAGCGACTTTCAAAGCGATTCTTGGAATGTCTGTCGTTTGGTCTATGGCGAGGCATATCTTCCAGTGTCAGTGCAAAGCATGTTGGGCAATCGAGGCCGAACATGGTTTAAGTAGGGTCGGACTCGAAAGATTCCTTGAGTACCGATAGGTTGGAGGAACTTCTGAAATGATGCCTCGCAAACTCGAGATTGCAAAGGAAAGATCGAAAAATGGCATGATCGGATGATAACTTGCAAAATTTCAAAAGGGGACCAAAGTCTACTCTATGACTCGAACTCCACCTTTTTCGGAACGGCTTAAATCCGGATAAGGTTGGACGTTTCATCATTCATCGGGCGTACTGATAGCTCATTAGTTTGCTCACCCGAAGGATAATAGAGTGTTTAAGGTTAATGGGCTCACGGTCGAGGCATATCTTTGTTCAAGTACAGCGAGGAAGGAGGAGATTTCCACTCATGATCTTCCATGAACAACATTCTAGCCACTGAGTTGGTTTGGTCTCCACTGAGACTAAACTGCAGCTCAAAATTTTGGTTTTCTTTTTGGTCAATTTAAAATTTATTTTTTTTAGTATTTTTATTTATTTTAGTTTGTATTTAAAACCTTCTTTGAAATGTTCGAGTTTAATGTATTGTTTATTTTATTTTATTTATATTGTTTTTTGTTTTTTTTTCGGGATATGTGATGGTGTAGGGCATAAATTTCCATTATAATAGCGGGAATTTTTGCCCCTAACAGCCGGCTGCTGGGGACCTTTCGGGTTTCTTGAAATGATCTATAAAAGAACTGGCTTCCCAGTTCTCAATCCACACCACCCCTCGTGTCCCAGGCCAGCAGTCCTCTAACATGGCGCTGCCCTCCCTATGGCGAGCCTGCCTTTGCACGAGTCATGTCCTGGTCTTTCACTTAGCTTGCCACACATTTCGACCACATCGCTGCTTTGCCTGCCTCTCCTCGGGTCGCCTGGCTGCTGACTCACCTCTTTCCCACGAGGCAAAGTAGCCTACTTGATCACTGAGTCTTGAGCGAGCACCCTAAGCCGTTTGTCATAAATGCAGCCCGGCTTCCAGCCTTAGTTCGCGCAGTGGAGGCATCGATCGAACTAGGGATCAGACCCGATTACCCACACCCGGAGATGGCGGCATCAGTGCCCATTTGTACTCTGGCTCGGGATCACGAGAGGCACACCTCTGCGTTGACTCTGATCTGGTATGATCTGAGTGACCTCTGCGCTATTCCGGAGGAAACCAAGGTTCTAAGCCCCATCAAGCCCGATATCACACCGGGTGGAGCCTTGCCCCCCCTCCTGTGCATCTGCGACCACCACGAGCCAGCCTTCAAGCGGGCTGAACATCGGCCGGGTGCTTCGCGTTCTAGGCCCGAGCCTTCGCCTCCTCCAGCTGCTCAGAGTTCATCGCCTCAATTATCCCCAGATTCGAGGATCAGGCGTTCGATGTTTAGCTGTGATCCGATACCAGGGAACGTGAATTGTCGTGCCAAGGACTTTCACGGAGAGTCCCACTATGATATACTAGCACTGACAGCGGACCCGTGGTTCAGAGATTCGATGCGGTTGGTCCAGAGGTATTCTCTCCTGCCGTTTATGTCTCCGAGGCAGTTTTTCTATCCCCGGGTGGTTCTTGAGTTTTATCATACTATGACATCCCGGGGAGTGTCCGATCAGATGCAGATCTGGTTCAGTATCGATGGCCGTCCTGGGATTCTATGAGCTTCGGATATCATTGCTGCTTTAGGCTGTAGTGGATTACAGCGAGCTCCGCAGTTATCGGCGGTGGCCTCGACCATCGTCACAGAGATGATTCGCTCTCTCTCTCGAGATCTTTGCGGAGTTGGATCCCATGCTTACCGCCATTAGCTTCCTCCTCAGATGCTCCTCACGGACCACGTACTTCGGTCCAATCGTTTGCTTCAACGGCATTATTTACGAGCGTAGAGGGGCTATTCTCAAGGCTCTGTCACCCAGGATATCGAGTGGGGTTTGGTTGTCAGGCGGATCTTGTCATGGCGAGCATTTCTACACTTCGGGGAGAAGGTCCGCGTGGGACTGGCTCGGCGGAGGCTATTCCACTATTGATGCCAAGGTTGCTATGCCACGTATTAGAGCATCTTGGGTTCCCGAAGGAGCCACGTATTGAGTGTCGGCAGAGTTGTCCTCAGATCTTATCTCGTGAGTGGACCGCATCACATGCCACTCTGCTTTTCTTCTACAGCGGGAGGAGGTTGGCTGGATGATTATGCGGGAGGACCTAGGGGTGACGGCTGTATCGGAGTTCGGATCATCCTTCGAGTTCCACTTCCTGCTTTGCCCAGCTCCTCCACGAGGCTGCGAGTCCGTCCTGCATCGAAGCCATGCGAGCACATCCTGTCCTTCAGGGATTTATCGGCTATTTTGGATCTTGTCCAGGGCGCGCTAATTACTCTTTGCATCTTTAAGCGGCTTCCCGAACTGACATTGGGTGAAGAATGAAGCTCGGCCAGGGTCACTATCGCGCGAGAATAGGCTATTATTCTACGGATCTGAGTCACACAGGTCTCCCACCGATTCACAGTGATTAAACTATCTGACCTTTACTCATGAGGCGGGTTAGGCTGTTTGGCTTTAGCGACCTCGTTGGATGTGCTCGCGGCGCGCGGTAACGGATCCACCTACATCTACACCACCACCGGAGTGGGGTGGTGCCTTCCTTCTCTAGCTTTCCCCATCCACTGGCTTAGTGAGGACACAATTATACTTTGGTTGGGGGGGAGAGTTAACGTCAGAAGTGGCATTTATCTTACTTTTGTTTTGTTTTATACTTGTTGTTTTAGTTTTATCAACTGCCTACTTGTCTTGTATAGAACTGTTTTGTATGTATGTATTAGCCAATAGTAGGTAGTGTTTTATTTTGTTTAGCTATGTATAGTGTTCAGCTATGATAAGCTTGTACTAGCCCTTTTGGTTATATTAAAATCTTTATAGTAGTATTTACATTTTCTACTTTTGCACCCACATTTTTATTTTATTTTATTTTTATTTTACTTTACTTTTGTATATGCATAATGTTTAGCCTTGCAGTGTGTTGAACTTAAGCCTTTCCTAATGGTGTCAACGTTAGGAGGGTCCTATGCCGAGTTGAGTGGTTGACTATTCAAATTCTTGTTGTATTTATCCTGCTTCTTTCGCCTTTAGCTTACCATACACTGAACATGTTAGCTCTCCATGATAGGTTAAGAAATAGCACAAAACCCCCTCTTACGATGCAAACCCTTACCTAGTGTCGTTTACTCCCTTGAATAGGTTGTGGACCCCTATGAATAGAAGGCCAATGCGTCTTCCAAAATAAAAGAAGAGAAAAGAAAAAGTGAAAGAAAAGAAAGAATTGAATCGCATTACTTTGCTTGCAGAGCAGAGCACGGCCCAGGGTGTATTGGCTTAACTAAGCAGGTGCACTAAACCTTCCTTTGGTTGGGAGTAGCCGACTTTGTGTTTGCTACTCGGGTGGATGGGTGGAGTTTAGCAAGTTATAGGTGCTAGAGGCTCAAAATCATTCGGAGTTCGGGGTGAAACCTATAGAGTTTGTGGTCGAAAGATCCTCATGGCTTGATGCCCTAAACCTTCCTTTGGTTGGGAGTGGTGATTTAATCGGTTACGGACTTTGGTGAAGTCGAACCTCGGCGTGCACCTACAACGCAAAGAATTGTGTAATGGGGATGGGTCGACCTATTTAGGTTGTTAACACCTGAGGTTATGGCATTAGCTCGGTTGGGGGGCGTACGGTTTCGTAGTTTTATGATTAAGACTGATCCGACAAACGTAGCTTTTTGTAGAAGAGCACGGTTCATGCCTCGAGGAGGAGCTTGTTGGTCGATCAGCAGCGGTATAGTTTTCATTCTTTCGAGATGGTTTAGCTTAGGTTTTTCGTGATTCTCGTAGTGTTTATGCATTACTTTTACAAACCTTTTTGACCTCACATGTTTTGTTCTCACCTTGTTGATTATTTTGGCATTATACGGGACTAGCAATGTCGGTTGGGAGTGTGATTAGTACCCAAAGTGCTATTTTGAACCACAATTTAAGATAGGTTAGGAGCTGCTTTGTGCCTTCAATCATATCGAGTCAAGCGATTGACACGTGTGGGTCCCTTTGGTACTAATGATTGTATTTCGAGGCTATTGTGGTAGTTTTTGCAGGTTTCATAAACCTATCCTACCATATCAAGCTAAGCATATCGAAGTTAAACTGATTTACACTGAGTTTGATGATTTATATTCGATTACATCAAGCCGGGAATGAAGAAATTGAGATAAAATATTGGATCTGAATTTGGAATATACGGGATCGCAGCCGAGAGAAGGCTAGGGAAATTCGCAAGAATAATGAAATTTTCGCTAGAATAGAGAAAATTTCACAAGAATAGCGAAATTTTCGCTATGTATGGAAATTTCGCTACATAGCAAATTTTAAGCTATGCTAGCAATTTTATTTACATAGCAAAATTTTTCACAATAATAAGCGAATTTTGCGAAAATAGTGAAATATTCATTTTGTATGTATTGAAATTTCGAGCTACATAGCGAGATTTTACGCTATGCTGATTTCGCTACATAGCGGGGTACCACTTTATGTGAGATGTTACGCGTGTTTTTGTGTACAAACGACCACAGTTTTGGTTTTTTCCATCTGCACCCTCCTTTGTGGTGTCTTTATTTGCAGGATAGATTGGTATTTTCACCTTTTTGTAAGGCTATATAAGCCATCTTATGAACAATTTGTAAGAAAACTATTCATAAAAGGCATTTTCCATTACGGGCCCCTGTTTTTGGCTCTCATTTTCTCTCTTCTCTCTCTTCTTTCTCTCACTTTCACAAATGACCGACACACCCTTTGAGGATGTGACTCAAAGGATGTTTGACTAAAGAAACCTCTACACCTTGAAGAGGAGAATTTGCTAGGTTAGTTGTTGATGGGGTTTGCAAGTGATCCTCTATTTTGCAGAGACGAGTTCTTTGGGTATTTATGTTTCAAACTTTCAAAACTAGGTTTAAAAAGCTATTTTGATGTACTTTCTTGGTCAATATTTGGCAAAGCTTTTAGGGTTCAGTGTATTCTTAATGAGATACAGCGACATCCATTAGTTGTCATTTATGAACCATCGGGGTAGAGTTAAATGCTAGATTTCAGTGCGAGGAGCAGTTAATGCTGGTAAATGCTATGGTTTAAGAGGGAAAGCTACTAAGGGTTGGTTTTAAAAAGTTAAACAAAGATTCGGTTTGGAAATGACTATAGGTCATTTTCCCACTAATCTCGAAAGGGAAATAACTTGAGGACACCTTTACAACCTGTCATACGAACTAGTGGCTGAAACTTTAAAAGGTCTTCTTTTTTTACATTTATTTGAATTACCTTCGAGTTAACATAGTGACAACAACCACACTTTTATACAAATCCAAAATCGAACAAAGCCTCACCATTTTGAATCATTCCTCTGAATCATTTGTAAAATGAAAACGTCCAGTGTTAGATCCACCAGAGCCCGCTGTGTTGCGGTAATTTTACTAACGACGGTAGGAGGAATTTAGGTATAAATTTTGTTGATTAGGCACCTATTGTAGCCTTAGTCGATGCCTTATCTCTCCTCTTTGCGAATGAAAACTCCCTCATTCTGAATAAATGTGGTCTTAACCCACTTTTTTTGTCTAAAGCCACGTTTGGCTCCCATTTTCTTAAGTTTCCCCATTTTGCATTTTAATCCTTAAAACTCCCTCTATATTGACATTGACTTATTTTTATACTTTGGCATATACTCTTCTTCATTTATGACCTTTGGGTCATCATTTTGACATTTTACCAATTTAACCTTGACTTTTGTATTAATTTCGGGTTTTATCATATTTTTTTTCTTAGCAATATAATTTCCGGAAAAAAAACGATACAAATTTAACTTATTTTATACCCTAAACATATTATAAAACTACTAGGTATATTTTAGGGTGTTACAACTCTCCCCCCTTTAAAAGGATTCCGTCCTCGAAATTACATTCATTGAATAGTTGTGGATGTTGTTGACGCATAGTTTCTTCACTTTCCCACATGGCTTCTTTAGTCTTGTGGTTTCTCCATAATACTTTGACTAATGGAATTCGTTTGTTCCTCAATTCTCTGACTTCTCGAGCCAAGATTTCTACGAGTTCCTCTTTGTAAGTCAAGTCGGTGAAGCTCAATAATCTCCGAAGAGACCACATGTGAGGGTCGACTATACCTCTTTAACATTGAAGCGTGAAAAAGCGTTATGGATATTCTCTGACTACGGAGGTAAGGCTAACTTTATATGTAGCTGGACCCACTTTCTCAATCACTTCATCACGCCCATGAACCTAGGGGCTCAGCACTTCCCTTTCTCCCAAATCTCATGACTTTCTTCCAAGGAGAAACTTTCAAGAACACTTTCTCACCGATCTCATATTTAATGTCTTTTTTCTTCAAGTTGGCGTAAAACTTTTGTCTATCCACGACTACCTTTAATCTTTCTCTAATCATTTTCACCTTCTCCTCGGTCTCTTGGATCAAATTAGGGTCGATTACCTTATTCTCACTTAACTCTATTGAACACAGTGGGGTTCTACACTTCCTTACATAAAAATCTAAGACTCTGTTAAATGAACTATTGTTATACTGAGAATTGTTCAGATATTCGTCGACTATGTCGTGGGAAGCAAATCTTTAGGTGTGTCATCCCTGAGGCTTGATAGCTCCTGGTGTCACAGAATGTGTCGGATGGAGGTGTGTCAAAATTGGTGGTGAGCCTGCGATTTTCCGCAGAGATCTCGGGGATGCTGAGATCTGAGTCAGGACATAAATTACGCATCCTGAAGATGAATGGGTTGGGATCCACGTGTGTGAACTAACACCTCTGATGCAGAATGCTGTTTTTATCAAGTAGACCAAGATTTGAGTTGCTTCTTTGATAGTAGGTGACTTTGCTCATTGTTCTGATATTAAATCAATCATACTCACTTTCTCTTACTATCATTAAGCTACCCACAAACCTAAATCATTTGTTCGATCTATTCTTTCCATCAAGATTCTAATAGGCTGCAACAAACCCGAAGAAACTTGATGTTCTGCTTTCACCCTCTATCACACCATACATTTGGTCATAAAATCCGAAACATCTCTCTTCATTCCGGACCACCAGTATGAAGTCTTTAAATCCTGATACATTTTTGTGCTTCCAGGATGCATAACAAAGGATCCACTGTTTGCGTCTTCAAGAATGGATTTCTTCAACTCATCATCATTGGGTACACAAACTTGGTCTTTATAATACAAGAATTCATCCTCATTCATTGAAAACTCTATTTATTTCCTCTCTCTATTTTGACTTACAATTGCATAAATTTTCTTATGACTCTTTTGTGCCTCTAGCACTCGATTTAACAAATTCGGTTTTGCTATCAATTTCGCTACTATTGTACCGTCATTTGATAATGACAAATAAGCATTCAATGCTCGTAATGTTTGTATTGACTTTCTACATAGAGCATCTGCCACAACATTAGCTTTCCCGGGATGGTAGTCGATGACACAATCATAATCCTTAATCAATTCCATCCATCTACGTTGTATCAAGCTAAGCTCCCGTTGCGAGGGAAAATAAGTAAGACTTTTGTGATCGGTGTAGATGAAACACTTTTCTGCATAAAGATAGTGTCTCCATATTTTCAATGCAAACACAATAGCGCCTAATTCCAAATCATGCCTAGGGTAATTATTTTCATACGGGTTCAACTGCCTTAAAGCATAAGCTACCACTTTACCCTCTTGCATAAGGACACATCTGAGTCCATTTAACGAAGCATTAGTAAAGATCACATATTCTTTACCTTAGGTCGGGTGAGTAAGAACCGGTGCCTCGATTAAGGACACTTTCAACTTTTCAAAACTAGCATGACACTTTCCACTCCACTCAAATTTCACATTCTTTTGGAGCAATCTTGTCATAGGGGCCGCAGTCATCGAAAACCCCTTAACAAACCTTTTGTAGTAGCACTACTTCAAACTGGGACTAGAGCTTGTGACGCTTCGGTGGTTTTCCATTCAAGAATCACTTCTATCTTCTTGGATCCGCCTAATTCCTTCTTAGATACAATGTGTCCGCGAAAGACGATTGTTGATCCCCTTGGGGCTTTAGTCCCCTTTTAAAGGTTCTTTTTGAAGCACAACTTCAAGCTCTGCGTGCTTCTCCCTTTAAAAACTTGGTCATTATTTTATTTTATTTTATTTTTTTTATAAATAAAAAGCAATGTCTTGAGCAAAAAAAACCAACGTTCCAAGGAGTACATAGAAGATGTACAAAAAGGAACTACAGGGGAGGTAAGAAGCAGCCCCGAAATAGGGTGCAAAAACCTACCAACTAAGAAACCCTTTAAGGTAAAGCGGACAAAAAGAAACCTCCTGACTCCTCCAACTTGAGGCTAACCACTCGAAAAGCCTATAAGTAGAAAAAATCTCTTCATGTACAAACTATTCCAACTCCACAAGTTAGAAACAAAAGAAGGCTTAAGTTTTTGTACATCTACAGTCCCATCTCTAAAAGCTATGCGATTGTGCTCTTTCCAAACGGTCTAAAAGATGTAAAGTGGAACAGATTTCCAAATCTTTCTTCTTTTTTTTCCAACAAAAGAGCCCTTCCAACTGATGAGAGCATCCTTGATAGTTTTTGGAAAGACCAAAGAAAAGCCAATTAAGGAAAAGAAGAGGTCCTAAAGTAGGCTGACCATCGGACAATGCAGCAAGATATGATGGAAGGATTCCTCGTCTCGGCCACAAAGATAGTAGCGGTTGGGGAGGTACCACCCCCTTCTTTGGAGTTTGTCCAAAGTTAAAACCTTTCCCCATGTTTCTTCCCACACAAAAAAGGCTTCTTTGGTGGGAACGCAAGGTACCCAAATGCCCTTATCGGGGAACAAGGTATTTGCTCTCGAATTTAGCACTTTGTAGGCCTCATTGACAGAGAAGCTACAACTTGCTAGGCCCTTCCATGAGATCTTGTCTGAATCAAAGGAGACCCTTTCTTTCTATAGAGAGTTGAGAATGTTCACATCCAAATCCACTTCCCAGTCATTAAAGTCTCTAGTAAGATAGAGTTTCTAGTTGCTGTTCCCAACATATTGGTTCCAAACATTCACCACAGTCTCAAACTTGTTAACGACTAAGTAAACATGGTAGGGAAGGAGTATCTAAGAGGGTCGGTTCCGCACTACAGGTCCAGCTAGAATCTGATCCTAGAGCCATTGCCAATGTTGAATCTCCAGTTTTCTTTAACTTAACTAGATTCTTTAAGAATTTCCTCCCAAAGGCTTACCCTGAAGGGCCCACGGACATCCTTTGAGCACCATCCTAGGCTATCTAAACCATACTTGGAACTAATGAGGGTTTTCCAAATGCAATCCCCGCCTGATGCGAATTTCCAGATCCATTTGCCAAGTAGAGCTTTGTTCAAGATTGTCAAATTTCTTAGACCTAAACCATCCTGCCTTTTTTCAGAGCAAACCGCATCCCAATTGATCAAGTGAGCTTTCCTTTCAAGTGCCCCTCCTCCCCAAAGAAAACTTCTTCGCAGCTTTTCCAATCTTTTGGCAACAGCAGCCAACATTCTAATAATGGACATTTGATATAGAGGAAGGCTGGAGTGCTCTTGATCAAGGTGATCCTCCCACCTTTTGAGATGTAAATTCTTTTCCAAAGAGCCAATCTCTTATGCATTTTTTCCTCTATACCATAGCTGTGAAAGGCGCGCCTAGGTGCAGGCAAAGAGCAACCATGGCACCTCGCCTGGGCCAGGGCGAGGCCCCTTAACGCAGGCTCACGGAAAACTGCAAAGGCGCGTCTTCCCTGAGGCGCGAAGCCCTCCACAAGCGCACCTCTGTGTAGGTAAGTCATCTTCCTCAGATCTTCTTCTTCTTCCTCTTCATTTTTTCTTTTTTCCTGCCGACGTCGGGAATTGTAGGAGCAAGAAGGTTCTGTTTATGACTCGGGCCCAGCAGTCGTTTTGGCCTTTTAAAAACCTATCCAAAACAACGTCATTTTGAATAAGTTTTAAGTCACTTATCCAAATGACGTCGTTTTGGATTAGTGATTTAAAACCTATTCAAAATGATGTCGTTTTGAACTGCCACATTCCAAAATGACGTCGTTTTGGAATGCTTGGTTGTTAAAAAAAAAAAATGTTATGGCATCCAAAACGACGTCGTTTTAGTTGCAGAACCCTAAAACTCGCCATTATAAGCTTTAAAATCCTAAAACTCTCCATTTTGGTTTTCCAGCCCGCATTTTTGCTCAGTTTCAAGCCAAACAAAAAACTTACACTGCCAAACACTGTACAAGAGTAGAAAAGGCCAAAAATCAACCAAAATAGCACAGAAAATTGCAAGAAAATTTTGGAAAAAAGGAAAAATCTCTCACTTCCATTGGTATTTGCTTCCTTTCTCTACTTTGAAATTTTTTTCTTCACTTTATTGATGATTTTGGTTCATGATTTAGCTTATGTAAATGAGTAATGATTCTCATGACTCGTTTAGAAAGAGTTGGAGCTTACAAAAGATTCCATGAAGGATCATGAAATGGAATGGAAAAGAATGGATCTTTACATTATGTCGGACGGATGGACTGATAGGAAAGAAAGAACTTTGGTGAACTTTTTAGTGAATTTTTCTAAGGGAACCATGTCCATGGAATCCATTAACGCTTCTTCAATGATTAAGATGAGAGAGAAGATCTTTGAACTACTTGACAAGTGGGTGGACCAAGTTGGTGAAGAAAATGTAGTTGAAGTTATCGGTCAATCCTTTCGAAGCTATAAGATGGCAGGTAATAAATACTACTTGAATAAGTAAAATTTTATTGATTTTAATATTTGAATGATGTATTTTAATTTATTATATAACATTATGTAGGGAGGATGTTGCAAAAAAAGCGGCCTAATTTGTATTGGACACCATGTGCCGCACATTGCATTGACTTGATATTAGAAAGCTACCAAACATCAAGAGGACTTTAGAGAGAGCCATATCACTAAATGACTACATTTATAACCGTTCAGGGCTACTCAGCATGATGAGGCATTTTACTGGACAAAGGGAATTGCTTAGGGCCACTAAGACACGATTTTCCACTGCTTTCATCACATTGTCTTGCTTACATGAGCAAGAAAATAATTTGAGGAAGATGTTCATAAGTGCATATTGGTCAGAAAGTAAATGGGCAAAGGAGCAGAAGGGGAAGAATGTAGCTAAGACGGTCATAATGCCTTATTTTTGGAATACTGTCATATTTTGTTTAAAGATTTCAATTCCTCTTGTTCGCGTGCTTCGCTTAGTTGATGGTGAAAAAAAAGCTCCTATGAGATACATATATGAAGCGTGACTAGAGTTAAGGAAACTATTGTGAAAAGTTTTCTTGGTAATGAAGAGAAGTACAAGGAGATATTCGAAATCATTGATAGGAGGTGGGAGATTATGTGACGCCCCAAATTTTCGGGGGTCATTTTTTTTTTTTTTTTTTTTTTTCATACAAGAGTTGATGTGCTTCTCTTTTACCTTACCCGAAATATATGAAACTATATTGTTCCTAATATATTTTACAAAATGCGATCAAGGCCACGACAGAGCCTCCTTCTTACTCACGGCCTCGAGGAGCAGTCTTCTTGTGTGCTGAGGGGGTCCCACGACAGGTGTGAAGCAAAGCTCGATAGTAATAATCTCTGAGGATTCTTTCGCCCCTAAGTGCGCGTCTGATGATTGCGTAGAAAACACATTCAAGTAAGATGCCTACATGAATGTCAATGTATGAATGTCCTCATTACCCATATCCAGGAGTCACTCGCTGAGCTCTCACACCTACCTAGGCGAGTGTGAAATACCAGCGAATCATTTGTTCCACCAATGACCTTTATCCAAAGCAAAGAACTTTTGTTTTCTTTTTAAAACTTGTAACCCATTGGAAAGGCCTCCGATACACATTTGATTTGTCATGCGTGTGTTTATGTATTTGTGGAGCCCGCAGTTTTTCGGGTTTTCATAAGCCGGGCCATGCATGTGGCAAGTTTCAAACATTTTTACGAACTTGCATCGCGGGAGTCATGTCTAGCCGTGGGGAATGGAAATTTAGATTTCACCTGGGGATCTACCCCATCTTGCTATGCGAACACACTTATATTTATTTCCTTAGTTTAAGCCCGGGTTTGACTCATTCGGACTTTGTCCATTACGAGATCCATTGTCCCAGAGTACCGTACCACGATTTTGACCCATAGCAGGTGTACCCGTGACACCTAACCGGTCTGCGTCCAGCACCGTACCGCCACACCGTAATAATGCGATGTCTTCGTGCACATCGCGGTGCTATCATGCAGTTGCATATACATAATCACCCATGCACACATATTATTCATATTATCCATGCTTCGTATTTAAGATTTAGCATGCCTGTTGAAATGTCACATACAGCATATATCAACATGTCATATTCCATAGCGCATGTTATCAACTCAAGCCATGTACAACACATATCATGTCAAATTACAAAATTTGCATGTTATAAACTAAAGCTAACACACCCTTAACTGACCAGCACTAACACATGCCTGATTGGACAATGTCCTCCACAGGAACATGGCTGCAATCTTGACTCAATGGAGGAAACTTTCCATAGAGTCAAGAGAACACCCAGATGGGAGTTCGGACCCAGGAGATTATGACCTTAGGGTTGGAGTCCATAGCATGACTAAATTGTCTCACACAGGCAGCCTACCTCATGGCCCGGACGTATTTTCAACCGGCTCCAGAGCACCCACTGCCCTTCCCAGTGGTCCGTTGGAAGCTTACTCAATGGGCTTTCCATGAAAGTCAGAACACCCAAATCGGGTTTAAGCTGAAGAGGAGATATGACCTTCAGAGTTGGAAGTCAGCGATCAGTCTTGACGAAGTGACCAGCCTGACCAGCGAGCTGCACTGAAGTGACGAGAGGCTCGGTCTAACACACCTCAGTATTATGACATCTTCTATCTCCCTCAGGCATACAAATGTATTCTTGACTCAATGGGCTTTCCATGGGAGTCAAGAACTTCCATCGGAGTTCAAGCGAAGGAGATATGACCAGAAGTTGGAGGTCATGCGCAATTAGTCTTGACGAGCTGACCCAGCTGTTAGGCGGCCTTGTTGCGACCTTTGTTTGGCGACCCTTGTTTGGCGGCCCTTTTGGGCGACCAGCGCTGTTGGACGACCCGCATTCGACCTTTGTTTGGCGGCCCCTCTGGGCGACCCATTCAGCCTTTGTTTGTGACCCCTCACAGGCGACGCGTTTTCACTTTTTGACCTTTGTTGTGACCCTCTGGGCGACCTTTGTTCCGTCCAGCATTTGGCGACCCCTCTTGGGCGACCTTCATTCCGCGTCCTTTGTTTGACGACCCCTATTGGGCGACAACTATTCACGTCCAGCGTTTGGCGACCCATCTTGGGCGACCCATTCCCGTCCAGCATTTGGCGACCCCTCTTGGGCGACAACATTCAGCGGCGACCCCTCCTTTGTTTGGCGACCCTTTGTTCATGGGCTGACCCTCGCTTGTTTGGCGACCCTTTGTTCATGGGCGACCCACCATTTGTTTGGCGACCAACGTTCATTGGCGACCCTTTGTTCCGCGGCTGGCATTTGTGACCCCTTGTTTGGCAGCCCCTTTGTGGCGACCCTTTGTTCATTGGCGATACTTCATTCAGCGACCTTTGTTTGGCTGACCCCTTGTTTGGCGACCACTATTCATGGAGCTGACCCCTCGCGTTTGATGACCCTTGTTCATGGGCGACCCTCTTGGACGACCAGCGTTCAGCGACCTTGTTTACAGCGACCCCTCTTGGGTGACCCTCGCCCGTTTGTGCTCGAGTAAAAGACCATAACTTGGTCTACAAGAGTCGAATCGAAATTCAAAAGCCCCAACATCAAGTTCATTGATGGGGCTACAACTTATCAAGAAGGATTCACTTCCAGATTCGTTTTATTTCTGACCCAAAATCCATTTTAAGGTCCATTTAGTTGACCGAATTAGCGAGAAGCGGCCGAAACCAGATTTAGTGGGTGACAACAGTAAAAAGGACTATAACTTAATCTCTGAGAGGTCGAATCAGGAAATTCAAAAGCCTAGCATCAATTTCATTGATGAGGCTACAATTTATCAGAAGGACTCACCACCACATTCCACTTCGTTCCTACCCAAAAATCAGTTCAAAAGTCCGGTTCATGTATGCTACCTCAATGTAGCTTCGTAGTGCAAAATACAACGAACATTCCACTGTGGGGCATACACAACCACCACACACAACCTTAGGGTAGAAAGGAACCAAGGTAGGAGAAGACCTACCTCTTGGAGTGTTGTCAAGAAACTCTGACTGGGTTTTTCTGCTGCAAAGCCCTTGTCGTAAGGGTGAACTCTTCCTCTTGCTCCGCATGAAGCCAGTCGGTCCGATCGTCGGGAAATTTAGAGAGAAGGTGGAGTCTCTCTCTCTATCACTCTCTCTTTTTCTCTCCCCAACCGGATCAGTCTTTCCTCTGCTTAGAGCATGTTCCTCTAGCCTCTTGACACCTTCCTTTCCTTGTCTCTAACCCGCATTCCTTCCCACTAAATTCCTCATGCAAAGCTATCGAAAGAGACACTAGCATCCACTAGCATTTACCCTCATGCAAGACTACTTTCCTTAGACATGCTTTATTTGCATGCATCCGTATGGTGTGGGACCTCGTACCACACATCATTTACTCATTTGTCCGGTGCCTCGAATACGTGCAATTCCCAAGCATCTCGAATTTGTGAATCGACATGAGTAGCTAGATTTCGGGGGCAGTTCTTGGTGAAGTACATTTAGATCATCGAGACCCTAGAAAAATTACGGATTTTGACCCGAAATTACCGTTTTACCGCTTTTGAGAATTAAATTTTCTCGGGTTTACATTCTTCCCCTCTTAAAGATTTCGTCGAGAATTCCACTCCAATCACAACAATTCATGCATGCAACATGTACTATGTCATGCATGTAAACTAGTCATTTAGTTATTAAATCACTACGAGTACCTTCATCCACCCCAAACAAGAAGGGATAGGTGGCCGCGCATAGTGTCTCGCTCCATGTTGCCTCCTCCACTCCCACCCGGTATTGCCACGGTACTTTCACCAGCCTCACGGTCTTGCGTCTCAAAACCTGATCTCTGCTATCTATGATGCGTACTGGTCCCTCCTCAAAGGTTCCATACGTAATCGATCTCGATCTTTTCCCGATCCACTACATGGCGGGATCGAGTGTACCTTGAGACATGGAGGCGTGGAATACTTCATGAACACGACATCTTGGGCGGTAAAGCTGCGGGTGCAGCTACAATGCCCACCCTTCCGGTATCTCGAAGGGCTTGTCGACCTCGATAGCTTCCGCGCTTCTTGAATCGACCCTCCTCTCTTAGGCATCGCTTTCAATGGCAGTGATCACCAACCTCGGAACTCTAAGGGTCGGCGTAGCTGTGCGCATAACTCTTACGCCGGCTCTGTCTTAGTGAAGGCGTTAAGTATCAAATTCACCTTCTCGCGGAGGTGTCTCTGCAATCAAATCACGGGCGTGTGGCTCTCTCTACCTCGGCCCGACAAATCAGTGATCGGCATGGCCTTGAATCTGAGAAGCCTCGTAGGGTGCCATGCAGTATACTCGCGATAACTATTGTTGTAAGGCGAATTCCGGGGCAAAGTGCTCTTCCCAGCTACCACTTATGATCCAGGCCCATGAAGCTCGCGACATGTCCTCTAACACGATATAGTCTCTCATTGACCATGCATGAGGGGTGAAATATTGTACTCATGTGGTCCAGCGGAGTGTGCCCACATGCTTTTTGGAAACTCTTCCAAAGAGTGCGTAAACCTCGGGTCTCTATCAGGGACTATGGATCTTTGGTACTCCATGTGGCTGGGACTATCTCTCGAATATCGTTGACGGAATCTCTCGATTGTGAAGGTCATCGCCGCAATTTAGAGAATGTGCCGACTTCGTGAGTCGGTCCAACTATCACCCATGCATCATGTCTCTGCGATGTCGGTCGCGAGTGGGTCACAAAATCCATTGTGACATGCTCCACTTCCACTCGGCCACCTCCATTTGATAGGTGAAGTAGCCACCTTTGGCTTACGGTGCTCGACCTTAATCTGGCGACATGTGAGACATCGTTGAACAAAGTCTCCTGCGTCTCTTCATCCCACTCGATATCTTTTGGCGACGAAGATCCTGGTACATCTTAGGTACCCTGGATGCTCTGTGGAATCGGAAGCGGTGAAACTCCACGAGAATCTCCTCTCTCAAATGTCGGTCCACACAGGGAGTCCTGCGAGTCCACATATCGCGGGACTTCCATCGTGAGCAGTTGACCCTCGTCCACCCGATTGCATTTGGCCTTTGTCCTTGATGGACAAGTATCTCGCGTCCACGCCCTTTGGGACTCGATCACTCTGCTCAGTAGTCACGGGAAGTTGCGCGCTTCCTGCTCCCAGTTTTACGAACCGCCGGCACATCACGCATTGTTGTCGTTCTGACATCTTATCCGAAGCTGCTTCATTTGCACCTCTGGGCTTGGCGGGTGCCATTATTTGGGATGTTGACCACAAGTGAGTCATAATCTAAAACCATCCATGACGCCTCTTGGCAGGGGTCGGCTGTGAAAATACTTGGGACTTTTGCTGGTATTTTTCAGAACTCCTGCATTGCCGTGGTGGGCTTGTGATCTGAGGGCCTTGGCATGACTCAGTTGGTGGGGTCAATTACGCTCATGATTCTTTAGCGACGGGAACCGTAGCCTCTTGCCCTGGGATTTGCATCAAAACACATCGTCAGGCCCTCGATGCATCCTGACCTGCTGTGTATCCTTGTCCCCTTGTCGGGGAACTATCAAAATGGGGCTGATAAGTCACCATCCTCGACTCTGGAATGCACTCCTCGCGTGGTCATCCGTCAGGCTTGACCTCCTTACAGGGTCCCGGCTAGTCATAGAGTCTTTGCTGATCTGGAGAAATCCTCTATGAACCTCCGT
Organism: Tetrastigma voinierianum; assembly: GCA_016808115.1. Taxonomy (NCBI): domain Eukaryota; kingdom Viridiplantae; phylum Streptophyta; class Magnoliopsida; order Vitales; family Vitaceae; genus Tetrastigma; species Tetrastigma voinierianum. The sequence continues at coordinate 922,553 of JAEQBH010001236.1, read as the reverse complement.
GTACCGGTAATCCGAAGCTACGTATCTCGAAGACTGACCGGCCTCTTCCAACTCATCGCGCCTCGGCCTTCTCGGGTGGCGAAACCACTCTGAGGCCCGAACCTTCACGTGTCCCAATCTCACCTCGATGCTTGAACTGCACTTCGCGAACTTGGCGTCTGGTGATGGTCCCTCGACAAGCGCAAACAATCCCCGAAGTGCTCTTTGTTTTTCCATATTTACCACATATATAATTCACACACGAACAATCAAAGCATACCGCAGAAAACACAAAATGCATCTTTGTGATCTAATCACGTCGTGGACTCCTAGGTAACCTCTTACCTAGACATACGATATGTATGATGCGGACATCGATTTAAGAGCACTAGAGTCACTATCACATCAAGCTCAACACGAGGCTATACCAAGTTATGATGTTCCTACTCATTAACAGCATGTTCTAGACCCATGCCCCACCAGGGCCTAGGTATTCATTAATACTGGCTACGATGCAAGTTGTGACGCCCCAATTTTCGGGGTCATTTTTCATGCGAGTTCAATGTACTTCTCTTTTACATACCCAAAATATATGAAACTATATTGTTCTAATATATTTTACAAAATCTTGATCAAGGCCTGGCAGGCCTCCTTATTTTCGGCCTCGAGAGCAGTCTTCTTGTGTACGAAAGGGGTCCCACGACGGGAGTGAGCAAAGCTCGATAGTAATAATCTCCCTCTGAGGGTTCTCCCCACCTAAGTGCATGCAATGATTGCATAGAAACACATTCAAGTAAGATGCCTACATGAATGTCAATGTATGAATGTCCTCATGCCCCCGTATCAGTCACTCAGGCTCCCTCACACCTACCTAGGCGAGTGTAGAGTACAGATCATTTTGTTCCACGATGACCTTTATCCAAACAAGAACTTTTGTTTTCTTTTAAAACTTTGTAACCCATTGGAAGGAGCCTCCGATGCACATTTGATTTGTCATGTGTGTTTGTGTATTTGTGGGCCCGCAGTTTTTTGGGTTTCACCGTAGCCGGACGCCGCGCCCGGGTTTCCAACATTTTCTGAGACTTGCATCGCGGAGATCATGTCCCAGCAGGTATCGTTGGGTCTTTCACACCACAGAGGATACTATCTTGCTATGCGAACACACTTATGTTATTTATGGTTTGAAACCGTTTGACTCATTCGGACTTTGTCCCATTGCAGAGTCCGTCAGTAGATGCCCAGGTACCACTGGGTTTTGACCCATAGCAGCAGTGGACACCTAACCCAAGGTCGGTCCCACCATGCACTCTCACACCCATGTCATGCGATGTCTTCGTGCACATGCAATTGCTATCACGCTGGCCAGATATACATAATCACCCATGCACATATTCATGCATATTATCTTATGTCAGAGATTTATGATTTAGTACGCCTGTTGAAATGTCATACAGCATATATCAACATGCTCAAGTATTCCACACCGCATGTTATCAAAACTCAGTTTTTATGTACAACACATATCAACATGTCAAATTACAAGCCAGATGTTATAAACCGAAGCCATAACACACCACTTAACTGGACTGGTGAACCAACATTGCATGATTGGACAATGTCCTCCACAGGAAATATTGCAATCTTGACCTCAATGGGCTTTCCATAGAGTCCAAGAACACCTAAATCGGAGTTCGGACGAGGAAGTTATGACCTTCCGAAGTCGAGGGTCACGCATGACTAACTCCGTCTCACCGGCGCCTCACCACTTGGCCGGACGGCCATTTTCCGCCGGCTCCGACACCCACTGCCCTTCCCAGTGGTCCCGTTGGAAAGCTTACCAATGGGTCATGAAGTCCAAGAACACCCAAATCGGAGTTTAAACGGGTTGAGATATGACCTTCCGGGTTGTGCCACCGCAAATGCGCCACGAAATGCATTCGAATCGACGAGCTGCACTGAAGTGACGAGCTCGGTCTAACACCGGTATGACATCTTCTATCTCCTCAGGCATACAAATGTATTCTTGACTCAACGGGCTTCCATAGAGTCCAAGAACACCTAAATCTGAGTTCGCAAACGAAGGAGATATGACCTTCCGGTTGAGGTCACGCCAGCTAGTCCCGACGAGTCGACCATCGCACGGCACCGCTCACCGACAATCGGCCGACGACCCCTTGTTTGACGACCCTTTGACGACCATCGCTGGATCGACCACCGCTCATCGACAATCGCTTGACGACCCTCTCCTCGGACGACACCGCTCACCGACACCGCTTTCTGACTACCCCCTCCTCGACGGCCAATCGCTCACCGACACCGCTTGACACCCTCCCCGACGACTAATCGCTCACGCCCACCGCTCTGACGCACTCCTCTTGGACGCATAAACGTTTCACGCCCACTGCTTCTGACTTCACCCTCAGCTGGATACTTAATAATCGCCTCACTCCACCGCTTACCCACCCATCTTCGACGCCATACACCGCTCACGCCCACCGCTCGACACTTCCTGGATCCATTAATCGCTCATCGACTCCACCCTCACCGCTTGATCTACCATCGCTCATGGATTCCACCCTCACCGCTTGATTCACCACCGCTCATGGACGACCTCAACGCTTGATTCCACCAATCGCTCATGCGGATCTAATTCCCCTCAATCGCTTGACGACCACGCTCATTGACGACCACACCGCTCACCACCGCTTACGTCCGTTCGACACTGCTGGACATCACATCATTTAACATCGGCCCACCGACACCGCTTGATCATCTGTTTGATTTCCACATCCACTATTCTGCAGATTTACCCACCGTTTGATCGATCACTGCAGTCATGGATCCCCCGACGACCACCGCTCACCCATTAATCGCTCAATCGAATAATCGCTTGACCTAATCTCTCTCGACGACCCCTCGCCCATTTGACCGCCGTATAAAAAGCACCATAACTGGTCTACAAGAGTCCGACCGAGAAATTCAAAAAAGCCTAACATCAAGTTCATTGATGGGGCTACAACTTATCAGAAGGATTCACTTCCAGATTCGCTTCTGGCTCTTGACCCAAAAATCCATTTTGCCAACTGGGCTAGTTGACCCGTCTGGCGTGAATCGACCGACCAGATTTGAATTTCCAATGACAACAAAGAAAGGACTATAACTTAGTCTACAGAGAGGTCCAAATTTGGAAATTAAAGCCTAGCATCACCTCTATTGATGAGGCTACAATTTATCAGAAGGACTCACCACCACATTCCACTTCTTTCCTACCCAAAAATCGGTCCCAAATCTGTCTCATGGCTACCCTCAATGTGCGCTTCTCATGGTACAAAATACAACCAAACATTCCCTAGGGCAGCACACAACCACCACACAACCCTTAGGGTAAAGGTGAAACCATGTAGGAGAAGACCCACTCTTGGAGTTTTTGTCAAATCCTCCCACCCGGTTTCTATGCAAAGCCCCTTGTTGTAAAGGTTAACTCTCCTAAGCCCCGCTTGAAACCGTTTCTACCCGATCAAGCTGGGAAATTTAGAGAGAAGGTGGAGTCTCTCTCTCTATCACTCTCTTTTCTCTCCCCACTGGATTCAGTTCTCTTTCTTCTCTACTTAGAGAGCATGTTCCCTCCTAAGCCTCGACACCTTCCTTTCCACTTGTCTCCTCTAACCCACATTCCTTCCCACTAAATTCCTCATGCAAAGCCCATCCAAGACACCTAGCATCCACTAGCATTTACCCTCATGCAAGACTACTTTCCTGATACACTTAGCCTATTTGCATGCATCCATGTGGTGTGGGACCTCATGCCACCTGTCATTTACTCATTTGTCCAATTGCCTCGAAATACGCAGCAATTCCCAATCGGTCTCGACCGACCTAAATCGACATGGTAGCCAGATTTCCTGGGACGATTCCAACTGAAGTCTCTGTCATTATCCGAGACCTAGAAAATTATGGATTTTTGACCGAAATTGGCCATTTTGTTCCTTTTTCGTAAAAAATTAAAATTTTCTCGGGTTTTACAGATTAAGCTTCATTAGCCTTTGCACGCAGCTGGGTACTTCTTGAACCCAGAAGTCTTCTATGATAAACCGTGAGTCAGATGATGATGAAGCCATTACAGACAGTCATATAAATGCGTTGAAGAATGACAAAGGATGTTTATTACAAGAGAGAATGCTAAGTGGGACGAATTGAGTATATATATAAAGGCCGAAGGAGTATTTTCGAATTTGACTCGCTTATTAGAAAAGGAAGGCCAAAGCACCAAAGTTACTTACTTAATTTTTTTCTAATTTATTATATTATATTTTAGATACTTAAAATAAAGAATTGTTTTGAATTTCATCAAGAAATCATTTTATATCTCCATATTTATATTATAAATCTGAATGGTGGATTCTTATTTAGAGCTTCAACCCAAATTGAAAAAGTTTTGCCATGAAGCTCCTTAGCCTAATGTGTAAGGCAGTTTATGGTCGTGAAAGGAATCGAGTATCTTTTGAAACATAAGTAATATTATGTGCTTTAAAAACATTAAAAATATTTTAAGTTTAAAAAATATCAAATATGAGTAATAAAGTATTTATGTACTTATACATTTTGCAGATCCATACCAAGAGGAGGAATAGATTAGATCACCAACGTTTGAATGATTTGGTGTACATCAAGTATAATCGAGCCGTGAAGAAAAGATACGATGGACGTGATACCATTGACCCAATAATCTTGAAAGAAATTGATGAGACCAATGAGTGGTTGATCAGAAGAATGAATGATGAAAATTCTCATGACCATATAGATGCACAAGATGATTTTGTGTTTGATGATGATGACTCGACATGGGGTGATGTTGCTAGTGCAAGTGAAGCTGAGGAGCTCAGATTCGAGCACAGAGCTGCAGCAAGCTTAAGTAGTTGCCATCAACATGGGGGGAATGACACAGTTCAAGTCTAGACCCATGCCTTCTCTTTCATTAATAGATGAAGGATGAAGAAATTGATTATCGGGGAATGATGAGATTTATAAAGGCTACAATGATGATGATGATCATTATGTGGACTGGTGGATGAAACGAGGATCGTCAGTTGCGGGACAAATTAGTTATTTTAATGTGTTTTGTTTGATGATTTATGAATTTGGACAAGGAATACATAAAGTTGCACTGTTGGACATGTTCTATTGACAATTTCTATGGATTTTTAGAAACTTCGATAAGGGTTTGTTGATTTGTTGACATATTTTATGAAATTCTTTATGCTAGAGGTATTATTTATGTGTTTTTATTGATTGGATTGATATTTTTGATGTTATTTGATGATAAATGATTGTTATATTTAATTATATTTTTAAAAAATATATATGTAAAATAGGGTGCACCTTACATAAAAACGCCCGTGCCTTAAGGGCGCCTTGCGCCTTACAAGGCTCCCAAGTGGGGAGGTCTCAGGCTCGGGTGTGCCTCTTCTACAACCATGCTCAATACTCGGTCCCAACAGCCCCGCACTTATGACAACAACCAGAGGTGGGCCCAAATAAGTGGTGGAGTCCAGCCGGGCAACCCAAATCCAGCCACTAAGGCGTCTAAATTTTCAACCGCTTCCTACTCGGAATCACCACTCTTATCAAGGTTGATTTTCACTCTGCAGGATGCTCTAAACCGAGGAGGTCTTAACCGAGATAGAGTGAGTTGGTCTTCTTGCTTCATAAATTATCGTGTCATCCGCATGCTGAGACAGATACCAAAATCACCCTCCTTCCTTTTGATAATGCAACCTAAACAGCCACTCGTACATATTCTTCTAAGAAGAATGCTTAAGACCTCCATTCCCAAAATGAAGAGGTAAGGGGAGAGAGGATCCCCCTGCCTTAGGCCTCTTGAGCTAGGAAAGAAACCAACTAGAAGCCCATTGACCAGAACCGAAAATCTTGCAGTAGAGATACACTGCCAAATCCATCTCATCCATTTGGAACCAAAACCCATGCAGCGCATGACCTTCATAAGAAACTGCCAATTTATGCTGTCAAAGGCTTTTTTATGTCTAGCTTATAGAACACACCCTTCTTCCCTTGCTTTTGCCAATGATCGATGAGCTCATTTACAATAAGAGGCGCATTTGTGATTTGACACCCTTCCATGAAGGCATTTTGGGCCTCAGAGACAACCTTCCCTACCACATTCTTTAAATGGTTGGCTAGCACCTTTGCCAAGATTTTATACAAGCTCCTAAGCAGCTTTATAGCCCTAAGTCCTTTTAAGTCCTCAACATCTCCTTCGGGATTAGAACAAGAAAAGTGGCATTCAAGTTGATGAAGGTTTCGCGGCATGAAATTCTAAATGATTCCACGATTTTTATTCTCACAAAATGCTAATAATCCTGCTAAAAGGCAAGGGTAAAGCCATCCGGGCTTGGGGCCTTATTGATTAGTGCCCAAAAAGTGCTATTTTGAGCCCTATTTATTATGGGTTTTGAGCACTTTTTGTTTACTAATCAACCGAATTAACCCAATTTGCACATTAAGGTCCCTGCTATTCTCATCGATCCTATTCTCAGGCTAATTTTGTAAAGTTTTTTGCAAGCTATTAATGCCAAGATTGTCAAGTTTGGTCCAAGTAATTTGCCAAATTCCCAGTAGAACTCAAACATCGCGTGACAGAACTAAGGTTAGTGAGTAGAAGTAGAGAATTTCGCACCATGGTGAGAAAATTTTGCACTAGTGCGAAATTGCCTTTCCTGTGCACTGTTCATGTTTCTATTGACTTTTTGACTTATGTTGGTCATCTTTTTGGCTTTCTTCCTAATTTGCCCCATTGTAATAGTATTTTCTTTGGTTTTTAAGCTTTTACGAAGTCGGCTATAAAAGCCCCTGTGCCAAGCACTGTAAGGATCTCCTTCATTAATAAAACTTCTTTTTGGAGGAAGCTTTCAAATTTCTCTCCCCAGCTTCTTTTCATTCCTTTTCATTTTCCTTCAATTTTTCTCTCCATTTTCTAGGTGATTTAAACACTCTCCAAGGATGACAACTTGAGGATGAGTGCTAAGACCCCTTCCCTCCTTGAAGCAGGGTCATCAAGTATAGATCTGGGGTAAGGTACCCAGGAGTTCATGTTTTTCTACACAGTACAAGTGTCATTTTGTGTTCTCCCTTTTAACTCAGAAGGTTTAGATCCCTTCCTCTCACCATGTTGAATGTTAAGTACTTTGTAATCTTTAGTACCACTTGATGCCATTACTAGATCTTGTGATGTCTTCATTAGTTACCATTTATTAGCTATCAGAATGTGAGTCAAGCGGAGACTTGTTTCAGACTCTGACGAGAACATTAATGGCTGAATGCCATTTTCGCAGAGATTTACTAAGGGTTAGTTTGAGGCTAATGAAGATCCGGTTCGTGCAGATGACCACAGTCATCCTCCCCAACGTGCGAGGAAAGGACCCCTAGGAAACCCTCGCTGTTCTAGGTCCAACCCTGACCTAACACTTAAAGGAGTTCTATTTTACATTTTAACTTGTTTTATTTTTAGTTTCCACCAACAAAACCCACTATTTTTATGAAAACCCAAAATCTAAATTGAAATTCACCATTTTGAGCCAACTGCAAATCATTTAGCAACAAGAAAATCATCCTCGTGTTCAATCTTGTAAGTTACTATACTCAGCTAAGCACTAAAGTAGGTTTTAGGATATAAATATTGTTGATTTCGGCACACCTACTGTGGCACGAACCATTTGTCTCCATCCATCTCATTTAGGGTAGTGAAAACTTCTTCCTCCCTAAAAGGCAGCTCTGGCCTAGTAGCCTCTTCAGGGCTAGGACTGGCAAAAGGCAGTCTGTCTATCTCTACTCTCCAAGCAATAACGTCAGAGAGCCATGACTTAAAGGCAATAGAGATCCCCTCTCTAAGATCAAATTCATCAGAAATCTAGACTCCATTAATTTTGATGCGAGCTATGGTATTCCTCCTAAAGTGGGAGTTGGCCATACGATGGAAGAAACTAGTGTTTCCGTTGCCTGCCTTCAACTAAGTGTCTTTAGAGTTCTGCCTCCAATGAATTTCCTCCAAGTTTACCCACTTTTTGAAAGAGTCTTTTGCCTCCGTTTTAGCCTTAGTCTCCTCCAAAGTTTGCTCTTTAACCTCTTCCACACGGTCCCAATTCTCCACTTGAGAGAGGGCCAACTTCTTATTAGCATCTAGCTTACCAAAACAGTCCCTATTCCAAACCTTGAGCAGAGACTTTAACCTCTTTAAGTTTCTTGTGAGAAAGTAATTGTCAGATCCCCATGAGGACACCCTTTGCCACCAGCCTTCCATCAGGTCATGGAAGCTCTCCACTTTTAACCACATGTTTTCTCACGAAGGGGGCGGCCCGTCTTATCCCACAATCTAGTAAAGAATAGGGTGCATGACAGTAGCTCATACTAATTTCACCACATTACCACATACGTGCTGCAAGCATATCTTGAGAGACTAGAAATCTATCCAGATAAGCCAGATTTTGGTTTCCCTCATTTCGGCACGAAAATGGAGAAATTTTTTCCGCTTGCATCGGTGACTTTCAAGCTCACGAAAGGGCCAGTGTGGTTCCCATTCTTAGTCATTTGATATCTCCTGCCTTCCTCCTTCTAGTTCCGTAATCTACTGTGCCCTCATTTGAGCTCCAGGGAAACTTCTCTCTATCCCCTCCAAGAGAAACCCTAGGCTGAAAGAGCCCATCCACACCCAAGAATAAAGGTTTCTTCTTTTTTCCTCGATTACTCCCTCACACGACCTCAGGATAAGGTCTACTACCAACACTCATTTCATGACAAGATTCTCCGCCTTCCTTCTGCTGCCTTGTTTTGGCCATCTCCTCCTCCGCGCCTCGACGCCATGCCGGCTGGAGCCTGGGGGATATCTTCTCTCCTTCTCGACTCTCATCTCTATCTCCTTCCTGTGAAGTACAAGCAATCAATGACATTCTCTTAAATACACCAGAGTCAAGAGAGAGGAGCCATTCCATTTTGGATTGAATGACTTTTCTATTCTTCTGTACCAGGGTAACTAAGAAAAGATGGATCATTGGGGCGTTTTACCAAATTACCACCCTTTCTCTAGAGGACTCGTTTTTGGCGGGTGGGGTGTGGTTAAAGTAAATTACCAACCCCTTATTCGGGGACTTCCTCAGGTGTCAGTTTTAATCTCGTTATTCAGACGGCACAAGATAGGTTCTAGTCAGAGTTTAAAATATATATATAAAGACGCTCTCTTCTCATGAGAACGAATCAACAACTTAAATTTTTCTTCGTCCCTTTCGTTAATCTCTGCACAGATTATATGGCTAAAAGAAATTAACAAATCAGAATCATGTCCCTAACAAATAAATGCCACTAACATATCAACTAATCCCAAAATAGGATACCAAGGTAATGACAATACATAATAAAACTATTCAAAATAAAAGGATAACTAACAAACCAATGCTTCCAATATATCGACATTAAAATTAATTATTCAAAAATTATAAAAAAATACCACTAAGTCTTTCACCTTTATCAATACCTCCTACTATAACTGAACTCCTGCCTAATCAGCCTAGCTGAACTTCGTCATCTTTGTCATCTTCTTATATGCTTGCTTCAAACCATTGTGACCACTACTGTCGACTTTCACCTTCCATGAAAAGTAATTTATGGAGCATTTTGCAATTCGGGGGTGACTTGATACTGAAAAACACCACCCTCTAAAGGATCAAACATTTGGATTAAGTTAGATCTTGTAATCTCATTCATAATTGTACATGATCTCTTGTAATTAAGATAGGTCCATCGATCAGTCCACATAACGCACAACGATAGAAATGAATGAGAGTATTAGGTACTTCTTTAATAGAAGATGGAATGACGATTAAGTTTTGAAAAGATGTATAGTGAATGAATCAACTGTTCAAAGAGGTTTTCCTTAATTTCTACTTTTTGGTAACTAACAAAGACTGTTGGGTTTCTTAAGTGAAGTAGGAGGAAGGGGCGGTGGCCAGTTGAAAACCTCACTTTTGAAGGCATTTTAATGGTTGGGAGATGAGAGAAGTTGATTCTTTGATGCGAAGATTAACTCCTTTGGCTGCAAGAAGTGTGGGGTGCAGTTTAAGATGGGAAAGGAGTGGTAGATTCTCATTGATTTAAGTCAAGGTCCCCTAGTGTTCCCTTCCTATGGAGTTTAATTTGGAGGTCATTGGTCTCAGCTAGGGTGAGTTTTTTGTTTAGGAAGCATCGCAATATGAACTTTAAAAATGGTTTCAATGATTGATGCTATTTATGTAAGGAAGAGGGAGAAACTACCATCATCCTTAGTGGTGTGTGCCAAGGCCAGATTGTTGAATCCATCTTTTCCCTCAGGTGCAAGGTACTGCATATCTATTAAGCACTGGGTTTGGCTTGCCTTTTATTAAAGTGCAAAAAGAGAGCAATCTTGGAAGGCCATCCCTCTGTGTCTTTTCTGGACCTTTTGGAAGGATAGAAACAGGAGAGCATTCAATGATATGGAACAACTCTAACAAACTATGTACTTTCTTTTCTTTTTTGTGTGCTTTTGCAAATTGGGTTAGGGTATATAAAGATGTTCACACTTTGTCTATGATTGATTTAATTGAATGGTTGTTTGTAAATAGGATAGGTGGATGTTGTGTATCCTTGGTTGCCTCATTTTTTTAGGCACTTGTGTGTATGCTTCGGATCAATGGTTTTACAATCTCTAGGTTTTTTAATGCATTCTCTTTTTACCTATGAAAAAACAAGGCAACATAGCAAACATTAGTTTCCTTCCTGTGGTTAATATTTCATTTGTCTAAATGTGACCATTATTCCCATGTCTGATGGTTTTGTTTTTCTTCACTTGATCTCTTATTGCATTCTTATCGAGAAGGAAATGGGTCCAACCCCATGGGTTGCAAATATCGGGATGTTAACAAGAACTTTTGGTAGGTAACTTAGTTTTGATATCTACTTCAAATTGGCAAACAATTGCTAACAAAATGAAAGATATCAGAATTTAGCTACCTTTCTAACCTGTGAAAGGGACCTTTATTATCTGAATCTCATTTGCATCATATTGTCTGATCTTATTTGCCAAATTGAAGTTGTTGGTTTTGGTTTATTGTCATTTTTTAGTATTCCCTTTTTCCATTTGCCTTGATGAGGAGGTCTCCTCGTTGCATTTCTTCTTTACATTGGTCTCCATTTCTTACCAACTAAAAACAAAAAACTGTGAAGTGGATTTCATTCCTGACATTGATGAAATGGTCTTTCTATTTGTTAATAACTTTAGTTCTAGTTGTGTAATTCCTCTAATGATATACATTTTTTTGATCGGTAAATATTTATTTTTTCTTTCTTTGTCCACATTGGGACTTGAACCTAGAACCTCCTATAACTCCATCCCATGTCTTTACCACTTGAGCTAGGCCTCAAAGGCTCCTCTAATGATATTATTATAACATTTCTTTCTTCTTTGAGGGTTAATCTGCTCATGAATTTGATACTAGTCCAATGTTGATCTCTTTATTTTTTGTTGTTGGTCTGTAGGAAAAGGATACTGAAAAAATATTCTATGGTGTGGTTGATATAAAGGAAGCAAGTGATATAATCATTGTAAATAACATTCTCTATACTTGCCGTCGACAATTATTTGAAAATATTCTCCTAGTTATTTTAGTGTTTGATTATAGGTTGAGAGTGAAATAGACAAACTTTCAATGGAAGCAGCGGGATCCTACAATTGTGTGAGTGTTCCTAATGGAGCACCTCCGCCAGTTCCCTATAAAGCGTGATAAGGAAGGTTTGCTTCATTTGTATTTGGGTTGGTTTTTTTAATATGTTGATTTAACCCTTTGCCCAACATTGATAAATCAAAATTTATTTTTTTGGTGAAATATCTCTTACACAATCTGATTTTCTAATCCTTACTTTTCTACAACAAATTGCTTCATGAAAATGTCCCTTCTCATGCATTGAGTTGGAAGCTGAGCTCAATGGGAGAGTAAAAGGAACAAACTTTGTCATAGTTTTTCGAATTGGAGTTCTATCTTTGTAGATAATTTTGACATTGCTCTCAATAAAAATTGTCCATCAGATGGTTTTGCAATGTTCAATGCTAGAGGACTCTTCTCGTGCATGCTTATTGGAAAGAAGATGTTTCTTTGAATCAAGGAGTATGGACTTATTGGTTTCCCAATGGGTCTTTTATTTTTTAATACATCATTATTGAAATATATATAATGTGGTGAAAAATATATATGATAATTGATCTTACATGGCTTATACCAGGGAAACGAGCAAAGAGTGAAATTTTGGACATATAAGTAGTGTGATGATACCCCCTTGAGTATTTCTTTCTCCTCCTACTTCCTCAAAGGAGGCTTGGGTGCGGGATGTTTGGAGGGAGAGCGAGGGAGAGAGGCATTGGGATCCTATGTTCTGTAGACATCTTAATGATTAGGAGGTGGATGAGGTGGAGGGTCTCTTCAGCCGGGGCTAGGGGAATAAAGAAGGGCCCCATTTTGGAGGAGTGGATAGCGGGTAGGAGGAGCTCGGAGCGAGGCTTCTCAGCGAAGCTATGTACTGGTGTTGGAGGCTGGCCTTAACTCTGCTTTTCCCTTAGCTAACATCTCGGGGTTTCATGTCTAACCAAACATAGGTTTTTTTGCTTGGGAAGCTACTTGGGAAAAAATTCCGACTCTTGATCAGCTTCAAAAAAGAGGTTTATCTCTTGCTAATTGGTGTTGTTTTTGTCAAAAAGAAGAGGATACAACCAACCACATTCTCCTCCATTGTGATTCAACAAAAGTGCTTTGGAATTTGCTCTTCCTTTCTTTGGTGTTCCTTGGGTTAATCCTATTTTGAGGTGGTGAGGCTCTATGGTGCGAAAAAGATGGAGATTAGTGTGGAAAGCAGGTCCTTTGTGCATTTTTTGTTAGTGTGGAAGGCTAGGAGCAATATTGTGTTCAAGGATGAAACATTGTCTATACAAAAACAAAAGTTTTCTTTTGTAAATCTCCTTTGGTCGGAGACCAAGTTGTTTTTAGAGGATGGTCCAACGACCTTAGTTCATTTCATTGATTAGATGGGTGTTAATTAAGGGTTTTATTTATTTATTTTTTATTTTTTATCTTACACCTTTTTTGTGAATGTTTTTTGTAAGGGGGTAAGGTTGGTCTTCTTTGTACCTTTTGAGCCTCTACTTTAGCATCTCTCTTTTATATATGTATCTTTATTGATAAAAAAAAAAAAGGTAAGTGATACCAAAAACTAGGAAGACCGAGTGCACAAATATTATGGTTGACAAATATGGTGGCAATGACTGTTTTGTAACTTTAGAGCAATAAATTTTTTTTTTTGATAGGATCATGGGTAACATAATAGAGATGATTTTGATGGGTATGACACTTGTGCAACCCTAAGCTAGCATGGAAGGAGATTTTGTCTACACATGGTTCTTGAAAACAAGGCCTTAGTCTATTTCTGACTTTAGAGCATAGTTTTAAAAGGCTCGCTTAAGGTCCACCTAGGCTCAAGGCGCAAACCCTCCCTAGTCACAAAACCTCACTTTCCAAAACATGCACCTTATTGAAGAGGTTTGCCTTGTAGACCTTAATTTCCTTTCTGAACACTTTTATTCTTTGTTGAGAATCATTGAATATTCTCTAGATATTCTTTGGTTTATTTCCTACCTTTTGTGTACATTATCCTCCTTCATTTTACACTTTATTTTGTTTCCTTTTTGTTTCATTCTTTTGAATATATATATATATATATATATATATACATATATATATATATATATATATATATATATATATATATATATATAAGTATCTCTATATTGTGTAATATACACATCCATTCAATTACAAAAACATTATTTTCTTCTATCCTTCACATGGTATTAGAGTCATGGAAGGTTCGGGTTAGGGTTTTTCCGTATTTTCAATTCCGGCATACCATTTAGTACCCGTGGTCTCACTCTGGTCACTGCAATCTTGTCATAGCAAGCTCGTCAGACCCTCTCATTGTTGACGTACTTTTTCGGCTACAACCCCTACCGATGAGATACCCCCACCAGTTGACTCATTGGCACCTTATCTATCCATCGGAGGCAAGAACTCCAAAAACTGAGGTCCCACACACATTTCACCCTCGTTTTCTTCTCCACCAGACCTTCTTCTCTCTAGAAGGTTGTTCGCCTTTTTCTATATAGACTAAAACCCCTCAAATTAACATAGCTACAAGAGCCTTACAATTCTCTTATACCCATGTCACTTTGGATAAGTTTGCTTACTAAAATAAGGGTTCGGTCATAGCCTTTGCAGAAAGTGCCACGAGTCATCTAGTAGTAAATACGAATGTAAGTCAATTATCATTCCCACGAGATTGATAGCGAATTACGGTCAACTACGTACCAAAATTTCATACTATTTGGACTCAAAACTCATAATGATTAATGTTTTATCAAAGCAGCCAATCAGAAATCCTATACTACTGAATATGTTCAAATTAAACTAAACATAAATGAATGACTAAAAATAAATTGTATATAAAAGAATGGATTGAATGGATTTGCGAGAGAAAGCAAAAAACCATCAATGAAATATAATGGAGCGGTCGATTCGGCACACTAAATTAATTCTTGTTTACATTCTATTTATGGATATGAATTTTTCAAGATTTTCCTAATTATTGGAATTGGATTTCTCAGTTTCAGCGATTTAATATCCTTGCTTCTCGAACAAGATCAAACCGGCTACATGTTCACGTTCTCTTGCAAGATGGGTATTTTCTTTCTCAATACTTCACACCATTTCTGAAGCGAACTTTTTTGCTTTACCTTCTACTCGGGATTCTACTTAGAAATTTCTACTACTTGTCAGTAACCGACCTCCAAATCTATGGGTTTATTCCTTTTCCCTTGATCAAATCTAAGCTGCTACGAGTTGGAACTTACCTTAGATTTAGGTGAACTCTCTGATCATTTATGTTGTTAAATACAAGCTCAGGCTTCAATTATGGCCGAATGGAGATTTATCAAAATATGAACTCTCGAGGAAGCTCGCCGGTCGTCAATGGTGATGCGAACATACCAGAAAAAAGAATGCTCGACTCTCGGAATCTCCATCTGTGTCACTTTCGGAGGGGCATCCTGGATATTAGAGCAAGATACATTCCCTCAACGGATATTAGGTACTACTATTGGGAACTTATCTATTCAAAACGACACCGATTAAGTAAAAATCGAACCCAAATTAATTCTCCATAATTATGCAGGAAAGACTGTAACTAAATGTAAATCAAATCTAGGTAGTGCGCTTTGATTCTTGCATTGCGAATCAGAAATGGAGTGTTGATCTGCCACGACCCACTTTATAATTGCAAATAAATACGAAAAAAAATGATTAGAAATTTGTCTAGATTTCATAAATTTCCATGCAGTAATACTGAAGAAAAATAACAAAACTAACAATCCAGCTCTACTCGTCTCAACATAGTTCGCAGATTCAAAACCAAAAAAATAAAACTAAAAAAAAATAAATAAATAAAAATCTACTCCACAAAATATACCTGCCCGAGTTTCTCTTCTTTTCCACTTTCTTGGGTAGTGAAGAAGGAAAAACTACTTCACTATTGAAAATTTATCTATTTATCTTGTAAAAAAAAGCGAATGCAAATTTGAATCCCAAAAAATGCTCGGTGGAAATCCAAAGAAAAAGCCAGCTCAGCATTCTGTCGCGACCTCGAGTTGATGTCGCGACATGGGCTCTGTGATAGCTCGTGCTCCCGGTCGCGACCTCTTCGGCACTGCGTACTTGACGGTTTGTCTTGCAGGAAATCCGCACGATTAGCGGTCATGACGCCAGTGATGTCGCGACATCTTTTTGTTTAGTGTTCGCCGGTGTTGATGTCCCAACCTCGGTGTTATCCGCGACATTATTGTCTTCTTATTCTTCGGCTTTTATGTTCGCGACATCGGTTCTGCGCGACCACTTTCTTTGTTGTAAGGCGACTTCATGTTGTGTATGATTTCTTAATTATGATGCATTTGGTGTTTTCTTGTCTTCATAACTTTCGAATTTTATGTCGCGTGACCTCCTTGGTGATCGCTGCGACCTCTTTTGCTTTCCATTTCTTTTCTTCAAAATTAGCACCATCAGTTCCGCGTTGCAAGCGATTTCTTCTTTCGACTGTTTTTTCAAGTCGCGACATCAAAGTGATGTCGCGACATGGAATTCTCTGCTCAGCTCTTCTTTAGGGTTGCGACCTGAATGAGTAGTTGCGACATCCTTTTTCTTGTTAAGACTTCAATTCCTGTTTTCATGTCGCGACCTGTATAGCATGTCGCGACTTCAATTTAACCCTTTAATTAAAAACTAGTTGCGACTTCTTTTACTTAGAGCCTCTCTTGTGGCTTCATAGACGGATCCTTGTCGCGACCTCGAGTTATGCGCGACATCATTTATCTCAGCACGTCGCGACATCGAAATGATGTCGCGACATAAATTTTTTCATTTGACTGTTTTCTTTAATCTCGACCCGCGTCTTTTTGTATAACCTCCTTCTTGAATCCGCGACTTATTGGCGTTTCGATTTCTTAGAGCGAATTTGTTTATGTAGATTGCGGAATTCTTTGGGCGAACTTCCTGACTGCGAACTTAAATTCCCAATTGTTACCTCAATTTTGCTGCAGGCTGATTTCTTCTTATTTTTGCTAAAATTTGAGTTTCTGCTGTATTTTCCTACAAATTGGAACTTGAGTCAATTATCACTTTTATGCGGACAATTCAACATTATTTTCATATTAAACTCAGAAAAATGGATTAAAAATCTAATGAGTTTTTGGACACATCAAATTCTCCTTAACTTAAAATTTTGCTTGTCCCCAAGCAAAGAAGAGAAAGAATTGTTTGTCCTCAAACAAATAAGCTTAGAAAATTTTTAAGGACATTTTTCTTTTTCATATCACAGTCTTTCCCATTCTACCTTTTTGAACTGGAATTTAGAGATACCAACATTATTTTAAATTTAGTTACGATGCAGAAACGAGGCATGGTATATATCACAAAATTTCTTGATAAACTAATGTATTTAAACAGGTTTATTTAACAAGTCTTATTCTTTGTGTGTTAATGCGAGGTCATCAATCCTTTTCATCCTCATGTTGATTTAGTTAATCTTAAGGAGTTTTCTTAGACTGTTGTCAAAGTCCCTTATGCTTATTTCTTATTAATCTCCACTAATATAGAGTAAATCCAACGAAATCAATGAAGTCTTCAGGCTTGTAATGTGTTGGGCTTTAGGTAATTAGGTAGATAATGGAAAAAATTTAAGTTATGCATCTTGAGTTTCCATCTTGTCTCTCTACATTGTTGCCTCCAGCTCACCCCTTTTTCTTCTTTGTTCTTACAGTTTCTCCTCAATCTTAGCCAGTTCATCTTTTTGATTCTTTTTATAGATTTCAATTTCCATATACTTGATTCAGGCATATTCTTTTGTTCTTGAACTCTTTTTGCTTTTATTTTTCTAAGATTTGGAATGACTACAAATGTTTTGTCTTCTTAGGCTTTCTATTACTCTTAGAGAACTTTGGGCTATGACTCCCATACCAGTTCTGCATTAGGGTGCTAGGTGTTAAAACACCCCACCCCTCTGAGCTTAAGCCCCCATTCAAGGAAAATAGGCCTGAGACGAAACTTCATTCGCCATTTCACTAATACCTTCTTTACTTCTTCAACTCCTTCATTGTCAAAATTTGGAAATATTGTTCCCCCAAACTTGTTTCTTTCTTTTTACTAAACTTTTCGAGCTGAAGCTGGAGTAATTGGGCTCTTTCTTTTAACGATTTATTGAGGAAGGGAATTTCGGTTTCGGAGTTCTTTGTTTCTTGAAGAAATAAGGCTTATTTGGCTCAAATCAAGGAACTGGAACCCATCCTTAAGCATATTTGAGGTAGGCTTAGAAAGCTCAAGGCTGCCAAGGATGGCCTACATCATTTCTTGTTGGTTGTCTTCACCTAGAAGTTTGCCTCAAATCGTGTCGACAATTTCTAGGACTATGGACTCTAAATCCTGAATCTCTGAAGATGTTCTAATTCTATCAAAAATTTCATAAGTTTTGTTGACCTAAGTGTATTATTTCTTCAAGACTTGTATTTATTCACTGTTTACTTACATTATTTTAACCAAGTATTTTGTTCCATCAGCAATAACCAATTTTCCGATTTTTGCAAACTAAACTAAATTTAAACAAAACAATAAATACTCCTAATTTCCAGTTTTAATTATTCTTACCCTGATTCTTTACTAATTTATGTTCTTGAGAAAAGAAACGAAATTATTGTTGATTTCTAAACGAATAAAATGACCTACGAAACCTGGTCGAGATATCATGAACATCGATCAAGTAACATCTATTTATCCACATTCAATTTTCATTCAACAGAGCTGAGAAACCATCTAACAGAAGCAAAAGATTACTTATAGAGTGAGAAATCAATCAAACAAGGGACAGGCCCAAGGATAGACTAAATCGGTTTCCATTAAAATTTTTAGAATATATATATATGTATAACTTCTTTAAAATCTTCAATTTCCCTTTCTTCTCTTGTATGCCCCTTTTTAGTACTCATATTTGGAGGATCTACATCAAATGGCTTCGAGGTCAAACTTGGGAATTTTATTTTATTTTGCTTTTCTAAAGCGAGGAGAAATTCGCGCTTTGCCCTTTGCGAAGGTTTCATTACTTATTTGCCTTTGCCGCGAATAAGCATATCTTGCCTCTCCCCCGCTTGATTATTTGTTCCTTCTACTTGAGGAGATATATTCAAGAGAGCTTTACGATAAATCTGGTTGATTAGTCCATACTTTCAACCATATTTTCCTTATATTCATAAATCATTTTCGGTACATTGATCTCTTTCCTTCATTATCTTCTCAAACTCTTTGAACAGTTCCTTATATATGTGTTTGAACCCATCGATCTTTCTTAGCATGCTATTTTCCATTTCTTTCTCTTTCTCCTTCATAATGTTTAGCAGTTAATCTCTTTTAGGCAGATTATTGTAGAAAGCTTGCATGCATGCATGATGCCCATTAAATACGCTCTTCTTGTCTTTCAACTACTTCTTTGTGTTCTTAACTACTCTTATTCTCCCGATTTTCTTCCCATATTTGTTCCTTCCTTTTGGCTGTAGCCTCCATGAATTCTTCTCTGATCCTTTGTTGCCTTTCCCATTGAAGTTCTCTTTCCTCCATTTCCTTTTTCATTGTTTTCAGCATTTCCATTATCTCAGCATTTCCTTCTTTGCTCCTGGATGCTTCTGCTTTACGATCAGTATAGTTCTTGTACTTGTGGAGATAAGGGATATATTTGGAGAGCTTGTCTGAAGGTTCTCATACATTTTCGGAGGATGTTTGTAGAAAACACCTCTTCCATCTCTCTTCTATCGAGTTTAAGTCAGCTCACCCTTTTGTTTACATGTAGCAGCATGTTCTTTTGCCTTCCTTCCTTTTTGGCCCCCTTGTTGCTCAGTAAGATGAGGGACAGGGACATCTTTCTTCTTCCTCCTAGTTTCACTTTGCTCCTGCCGGAAGCAGTCGTAATAATTGGCGGGTGAGGAATCGATCCTCTTTTATTGCTATGAGTGGTACCCTTTGATTGAGATGCCCAGTGCATTCCCATGTTTTATTTGTATCACCAAAAGGCATACAACGGGGATAGCTTCTTGTTCTGCATTGTGCAAAAGGTGTACGGTAGGTACTATCACAGGAACATATAAAATGAACCAAACGCCTCTTCTGTGAGCTCCTTTTGATGGCATGATGAGGTTTTCTTCGTCACTTCCCGACTCCTTCTCCTTTCTAGTCAACGGGTTCACTATTTTCCAACATTTACTTCCGTGATTGATTTTCCGGTAGACTTCTTCTCTGCTTCAACATTGTCGCATAATTTGGTAGATCAGGAATTTGTTTAGGGTGTGACTTCATCTTGGTTTGTTGCCATGATTATTGGTTTGTGGGAGTGCTTGAACTTCACAGTTCTAGGGTTTCAAAATTCAAAAAGAATGATGCAGGCTGAAAGAGTTAGGTTAAAAGCTATGAGTTCTTGAAATTTGAATTGGAATAAACCAGTGGGTTTAATGTCATGTGATTACCTTGGGAGTCGAACATATTAACTATTGAACCCTTAATCAATGATTATCAATGACTTTTATTTACTTTTATTTTGTTTATTTTATTTTCTTCTTTGGACGCCTAGAATTAAAGGTTTTACTAGGGTTGTTACAGTCCGCGACTTCAGAATTTCTGTCGTGACCTAAAATGTAGGTTATGACGGGGGGAAAGAGAGATTGTGTTGCAACATAAAAATGTTCTTTCCGCCATTTATTCTGTTGTGACCTTAATTTCATTATTTTGACTTTCTTTTCCACTTTTTATTCTTCACATCCAGCACTCTTGGTTGCCATTTTTGAATTAATGTTGCGACCCAAAACATAAACACTCAATTTCACAGCAATTTCAATGTATTCACTTCCATTCAAAACAACTATAACTCAACTCATCTGTATCATGCAAAAATTCAGCAACTTCCATTATGCATCACATTCAACAATTAAGCATCAAAACAAGATGAAAAAATTCCCCCAAACTTTCAATCGCATGCTATACTCCAGTGACAAATTTAAAAATTCAAATCAGAAGAAGAAGAAGAGCGCCTTTTTGGTCTCTTATCTTTGTGATTGAAGTTTGATTGCAGATGCTCTCCCTTTTTTTTTTTTTGCACACAATCTTCATTGTCACTGTAAAATTAGAAATTATTTAACTATTATTCAATCACTAATGAATACAATTACAGAATCTATTAAAGAATTTTAAATCTTTGAGTTTGTAAAATGAAACAAGAAAATTTAAAACAAAGCGGGTGTGGATTGCCTTTGAAAATTTTGCTCGTTTTAGTCTTTAGCTAGACTTTTTCTTTGCCATTGCACCATTTCTTACCAATTTTCTTCATTCAAAACTAAGGTTTTATCTTCCATTGCTTTCTCGAAGATAATGCTTTAGTCTCGACCATTAACTTTGAATTTCTCATGATTCTTTGGTTCTAAAGTGTCTTTCTTTAGTGTAGTAATTTGATACCATTGTAAAAATGGTCTCCCATTGGATTCCCGACTTTCTGGAAAGAGTCTTAATCTGGAGTTGAATAACGGGACGATCTCGGCCTTGAATTCCCTCCTCAAAATTAGTTGATCATGCCATTTTTTTGTTTTTGTCGCCTTGTAGATTCACACACTTATCATGGAAACCGTTCTCGACTCTTCGATTCATTTAAGCTGGAGTAACTTTATCTTCCTTAACTGACTTTAAATCGGAAATTTAGAAAGCTGTGAGTGGCCCACATAGCTTTGTATTCTAGCTCGAGAGGTAGGTGACAAGGTTTTCCGAACAAGTACGTATGGGGACATTCCAATGGGAGTTTTAAAGCAGTCATGTATGCCATGATGTCGTCAAACTAAAGACCCGATCTCTCCTGCTAGAACTTACGGTCTTTTTCGGAATTTTCTTTATTTCCTGTTGGAAATTTCGAGCTTGCCCGTTGTTTGAGGATGATAAGCCAAGCTCATAATGTGTTTGATACCATATACGCTCATGAGTTTATCAAACACCTTATTTGAAAAATAGGCACCTCGTGGCTAATTATAGTTAAGGTGTTCCAATCTATTTGAGAATATTTCTTTGTAAAAACCCACAAGCGTATTGGCATCAATTTCTTTGGACGTCTTTCTTCCTTCTACCCATTTTGATACATAATCCTGACTAGGAATATGTATATTTTAAATGGCCCGGAAAAGGTCATCAAAATCCATTCAGCCCATCGAACAATTGCGCCCCACCCGGATACTGCGGGGGGCATCTCATGCCCTTGTCTTCCATTCTTTGGCATTGATCACACAACTTTACCCGATTCAAAACAATCCTTAAAAAATCGTAGGCGATAAAATCACATTGGAGAATTTTATAGGACAATTTTATCTCACAAAGTATCCTCCATTAAGGTGATTCATGACATTCTTTTAAATCTTGCTTTGCTCTTATACGGTACACATCTCCTTATAATCATATCAGCTCCTCTTTTAAACAATAATGTGGAATTCATCAGATGTAGTACTGTGAAATCGATCCTTGGCTTTTTCTGTTGGTAGGTGAATTACGGTGGCATAATTCCTGTTAGAAATTCACAATATGACATGGGAGTGATTGGAGTGATGATTTGAAATAAGCGCTCATCTGGAAAATTTTACCATATTTCTCTTCCTTCTTCTTTCTGATGGTTTTTCTACTCTTGACAAGTGATCGGCTATCACATTGTCACTACCCTGCTGTCTTTTATTTCACAAAATCAAAATTCTATGATAATAGTACCCACACGTCGATCTTGGCTTTAACTTCTTTCTTTGCCACATTAGATATTTAATTGCTTTTTTGCATTATGGGGTGTATATATGACATGGGACCCAAATGTATGGCTGAATTTTCACATGCAAACACTATTGCTAGCATCTCCTTTTGATAGTAAGAGTAATTTTCTTGTGTACCATTAAATGTTTTGCCTAGCATAGTAGATAGTCTTGAACACTTTTTCATCTTTTCTGTCCCGTCAAAACCGTTGCCAAAATCAACGCCATCACACATGATTTCAAATTCTACGTTTCCAATCTCACGGTTTCCATGATCAGGAGCTTCAACTAGTCTGGATTTGATTTCTTCGATGCTTCTGGCGATTCATCAAATAGAACTTAGTATCTTTTTCCGACAATGCATAGTGGTACAGCAATTTTAAAATCTCGATAAATCTTCTATAAAATCCGACATGTCCTAAGAAACTTACGATTAACCTTGGTATGATGGGTGGCATTAGGTTTCCTGGTGAAACTTTTGCTGAGTCTACATAAGGCCTGGCTGTAAATCATGTGCCCCAGACAATTCATACGTAACAGCCAAAATGGCATTTTTCGGTCGAGCGATTCTTGTCTTTGCACCTTTGGAAATCTTAATCCCAGTTATACGGGCACATTGTTCAAAACTGGATCATGCTTGTAAAATCATCATGAAGATCCTCCATAACTATTACAGATCGAAAATATAGACATCATGCACTTTGGAAGGTTCAGGAGCATTACACAAACCAAATGGCATTCTCTAAAAGCAAAAGTACCAAATGGGCATGTAAAGTAGTTTTTCTCGATCTTGGTCTGAAATGTAATTTGGTTGTATCCGAGGAGTATCCATCAGAAAACAAAAATAAGGGTGTCATGACTGTCGGCATCGATCAATGAAAGCGGGAAAATGATGATCTTTACGGTTGGTATTGATTTTACGTAGTCAATAGACACCCTCCATCCTATCACAGTTCTTGTAGGAATCAATTCATTCTTTTCATTTCTGATTACAGTGAATCCACCTTTCTTGGGAACCACATGTACTGGGCTTACCTAAGAACTATATGATATAGCATATATAAAACCTGCATTTAACCATTTCAGAACTTCTTTTAAATGACTTGCTCGTCACTAGGTTGACCTCGCTGATGCTCGATATAAGTTTTTGCATTATCTTGAGCAATATTTTGTGCATGCAAATAGAGGGCCCGATACCCTTGAGATCTTTTGTTGACTGGCTGTCGCTTCCTTGTATTTTCTCAAAATTACGTGACTTCTGTTCTTGACCCCGGTCCAATCGGTGATATGATAAATGGTTTTCTCTCTTTTACGGTTCTAAAAACTCATATTTTTAAATGGTAGGCAATTCTTTCAATGTTAGCCCTTACGCAGTTTCTGTATCGCTGAGTTTCTCTTGTTTTAAATTTTCCTTACTTCATCTTGTTTGTTTTCATTATACTCGAGACTATTTCCTTGTTAATAAATTTGAAATGAAACCATGAGTCAAGCTCTCAGATCTTTGAAAAGTCATCTCGATTTCATTGATAAGTGTGAATGATACAATCATAATTCAATTCATCATGAGAAGGCTATTGTTTCTTCTGACCCTTTAATTTATGCGCCTCCTACATTAGGATGTTCCGGACTCCTAATATTAAATGCCTTTAACTTAGAAGTCTGACTCTAAGTGTCAGTTCGCACATCGATCAATCAAGGCAGCTCCTGTTGCTAAGAAAGGCCTTCCCAGCAACAAAGGAACTTAGGTATCTTCCTCCATCTGTATGATAACAAAATCCACTATGAAAATGAATTTCCCTACCTTGGCAAGTACATCTTCCAGAATGCCCTCTAGTTGTGCCATTGATCTACCAGCCATCTGCAATGTAATTGCTTTTGGGGTAAGTTCCCCCAAACTTAGTCTCTGCACTACTGATAGAGGCATCAAATCTATACTACCCCGTAATCACATAAAGTTTTCTTTGAATCTGCTTCCTATGGAGCATGGAATGGTGAAACCGCTTTGGTCCTTCATCTTTGCTCGAGCTTCATCGATAATGGCACCGCAAGTAGCAATGGTTAATTGTACCCTCCCCGCTTATCTTTCTTTTCTTGCTCGCATCTCCTTTAGAAATTTTAGATAAAGAGGCATTCTGGCTGATCACCTCCAAGAAATGGATATTTATTTCTATTTTCTTGAAAATATCTAAGAATTTAGAAACTCAAGCATTTTCTCTTGACTTCAAGTCTCGTGGGAAATTTGGCGACTACAGTGTATACGCCGGTACTCCTTCCTTCTTTGGTCATTACTTTCTTTCACCAATAACTGGGCTATTCTTCTCTTCTTTCTTTTCGCCTTTTCTTTCTTACCTCGCCTCTTCTTTCCTTTCTATCTTGCTGTCAAGCCAAATCCTTCCCACTTAACTCGACCATGCGCCTGGGTTCTTCAGGTGTCACTAGTGTGGAATGTACTTGCTTTGATTTGCACATTCAGGCGCTTGCCCTACTTCAGGTTCTAAATTTTCTGAGGCACTAGCATTCCTCGAAACATGGAGGCTAGACTCAAAGCTTCCAAGTCGATAGTTTCGCTCATAGAATCGTAATAGCCTCTTGTTATCCCCATGAACCGTAGACAGTTCTTCAAATGGTCGGGTTCTTTCCTCGACCCTCGATATTCATTTCCCGCCCTCACCTCCGATGTCGCCGAACCTCGTGTCGGCCGATATCCTTGTCGGTGATGTCGCCCCCGCCGCCGCAAAGGCTCCCTCCACCATATGAGAAATTCTCATGGTTCCCGTCGGATCAGTGTGGGCAAAGTTAGATTTGACTTGAAATGATAACTTCTTTGCCTGCTCACGATTTAACCTCCTCGCATTCATAAGAATCTTCTTCCGTTGGCACGTCGCATTTCTTCCTCATAAGTTCTCT
The DNA here is from genome assembly GCA_016808115.1 of Tetrastigma voinierianum. Lineage (NCBI taxonomy): Eukaryota > Viridiplantae > Streptophyta > Magnoliopsida > Vitales > Vitaceae > Tetrastigma > Tetrastigma voinierianum. The sequence continues at coordinate 897,193 of JAEQBH010001236.1, read as the reverse complement.
TCCACCGCCTCCTATTTCATGAGCAAGCAGTATCTTCCTCTGCTTGTCCATCCTATGCATTATGGCGTCTAACTTTGCTTCTCCAATGGTCGCCATTCATTTCAAATCTCCATGACCCCTTTCCTCTATATCATTCCTCTTGAAAACTCGGATGGAGCTTTCATATTGCATTTTGCTAAATCTTCTATCAGATCTCTCGCCAAGACTTTTTCGCTTGAATGCTCCACAAAGCGATGAAGCATCGATAGCACGCCCCTGGATGTATCATTAAAGCATGATACATCATGTCCATCCGGGTCTTCAAATCTATTCCATGCACTCCAGACCTTCAGCAGAACCTCAATCTTTCCTAATCTACATATAGGCTCTCATTTTCCCCTCATTGAATACTATTATCTCTCTTCGTCTCTCTGAAGTGAGAGATGGGGGAAAGAATCTGCCCAAGTATGCTTCTACTAACTCCTCCCAAGTATCAACTGAACCATATGGTAATGATTCATACCATGTGGTTGCTATATCTCTCAAAGAAAATGGGAAGAGATGCAACTTTATCACCTCCGGTCTCACACCATTCAACTTCACTGTGTTAGCCATCCTGAGAAATCTTCCCAGTGTCTTAGTCACCCTGTAGGATGACCAGAAACTCGATGTTGATGAACCATTTTAATTAAGGGCCGACTTTAGTTCAAAAATTATTTGCTTCCCAATGTAGGGCCGGCCCTGATCAATATTCTCTCGAATAACAGTCTTAAATCCTCCATTGTGTCTCGTAATAGGGGCCTTCGCTACCGTCCTCTCTGTTCCTCTATTCGTCATGTCTCTCATCCGCTATAGCCATGCTCTCATTCTTTGTCTTCTTCTTAAGCTCCCGAGTGTTCTCTCCAATTCAAGTGTTTGGTCGGAATCAGTCAATCCTGCTTCTATGCATTAAAGGTTTTCCGTGAATCGAAACACACCTCGACACAGGATTAGTCAAACTAAAACAAATATTTTTAACATGGCTTGTTAAAAATTAGTGGCTGGTGTAGCTACTGCTTGAAAAGCCATTTTGTTCTCTTTTCTTAAAATGTCCAAATTAGTATTTCCTCTCTTTCGTCGTATCAGATCTTATTAATTCTTTCAACCCTCGGTACCCAGCCATAAAAACTTGTTCGCCTTTTCATATAGACTAAAACCCTCAATTAACATAGCTACAAGAGTCTTTACACCCTCTTATACCCATGTCACTCGATAAGTTTCGTTTCTGCTAAAATAAATTTCTTAATGTCTGTGGATTAAAATGAGGGTTCACTTATGGCACTTCAAGTAATGTGTCATACAAGTAGAATCTGAATAAGTCTGTGTATCATTCTACAAAGATTGATAGCGACCATGTGTCAACTACCCCAACTACTAAAATTTCATACTATTTGGACTCAAAACTCATAATGAATGTTTTATCAAAACGACAAAAATCAGAAATCCTATACTACTGAATATGTTCAAATTAAACTAAACAAAAATGAATGACTAAAAATAAATTGTATATAAAAGAATGGATTGAATCGCCATCATATAAACGAAACCATCAATGAAATACAATGGAATACTAATTCCGCACTAAATCGCTTACTCGCTCTATTTGATGGATCCTCGACTTTGTCCAAGATTTCTAATTATTGGAATCGGATTTCTCCGTTTCACCGATTTAATATCCTCTCATTTCCTCTCGAAGACAAGATCAAACCAAATTTACCTATATTCACATTCTCTGGTAAGAACTGCATTTTTTCTTCTCAATACTTCACACCCATTTCCCGCTGGACAAAGAAAACTTTTGCTTTACCTTCTCGTGATTCTCAAGAAATTTCTATCGCTTAATCAATGGCTCAACCTCCGTGCATTTATGGGTTTATTCCTTTCCTCGACCGACTCCGTTTCAACATGGGGATTGTAACTTACCTTAGATTTCCAGTGAACTCTCTCGATCATTTATGTTGTTAACACCCCTCCCACTCATTATGAGCGAACGGGAGATTTATCAAATGAACTCAGAGCTCGCCAGCTTCGCCAATGGTAGCCGAACATACTCAGTAAAGAATGCTCTCAACTCTCGTGAATCTCCGTCTGCGGTCACTCGGGAGGGTATCCCGATATCGTGAGCAAGATACATTCCCTCAATGGGTATTAGGTACTACCATTGGGAACTTATATATTCAAAACGACACCGATTAAGTAAAAATCGAACCCAAATTACCCTCCATAATTGTGCAGAAAGACTCAGAATTAAATGTAAATAAAATCCACTCGAAGCTACGCTCCGACATCGTGACGCGAATCAAGAAATGAGTGCCGATCTCGCACGACCACTCGTAATTGCAATAAATCAAAAAGAATGAATAAATTTATCTAGATTTCATAAATTTCCAGCAAGACATCAAGAAAAATAAAACTAACAATCCAGCCTCTCTACTCGTCTCTCGTATAGTTTGCATTCAAAACCAAAAAATAAAACTAAAAATAAAATAAAATAAAATCTACTCTAAATATACACTCGAGTTCCTCCTTCTTTCTTCCCTTTGTCGGGTAGTGAAGAAGGAGAAAAACTATTTTTACTATTTGAAAAGCTATCTATTTATACTTCAAAAAACGAACTGGTCGAATCCCCAAAAATGCTCCTGGTGGAAACTAAAGAAAAAAGCCCAACACTGCTCTATGTCGCGACCTTCGCTGATGTCGCGACATGGAATTCTCTTGATGGCCCACATCACCGCGACTTTCCTTTCTCGTTGCAACCAATGAATCTTGCAAAATCCCCGAATACGGTCATGACATCGGCGATGTCGCATCTGCCTCTGTTCCTTCAATGTTGATGCTCACATTCAAGTGTTATGTCGCGACATTATTGTCTTCCTTATTCTTCCAACTTTGTGTCATGGCATCACCGCGACCACTTTGTCGTTTCAGAAGACGAATTTCATGTCAGGGCCTCTGATTTCGGCTCCACTCGTTTAGTGTTTCTCGCCTTCATAACTTTCACTTTATGTCGCGACCTCATGGTGATGTCATAATCTCTCGTTTCCATTTCTTCTTCGTCGCTAAGATCGCTCCACGCTGTAATCCGATTTCTTCTTTCCAACTGATTTCAGGTCGCGACATCAAAGTGATGTCGCGATATGAATCGCCATCTCTTCTTGTCATGACCTGGAATGAGTGGTCATGACATCATTTTTCTTGTTAAGACTTCAATTTAGTTTCATGTCACACCTAGCATGTCGCGACTTCAATTTGACCCTTTAATTAAAAACTAGTTATGACTTCTTTTACTTGTGAAGACCTCTCTTGTGGCTTCATAGACAGATCCTTGTTGCGACCTCAGAGTTATGTCGCAACATCATTTATCTCCTTTTGGCATCGCGACATCGAAATGATGTCGCGACATGAATTTCTTCATTTGACTGTTTCCTTTAATCTCGACCACGTCTTCTTTGTCGCAACCTCCTTCTTCAAGTCACGACTTCACTTGTTCACGTTTCAGTTTCTTCTTCAAAGCCAAATTTGTTGATGTCGTGACTTGAAATTGCTGGAAACTGAACTTCCTGTCGCGACTTAAATTCCCAATTGTTACCTCAATTCTACTGCAGGCTGATTTCTTCTTATTTTTGCTAAAATTTGAGTTTCTGCTGTATTTTCCTGCAAATTGGAATTTGAGTCAATTATCACTTTTCTGTGGACAATTCAACATTATTTTCATATTAAACTCAAAAAATGGATTAAAAATCTAATGAGTTTTTGGACTCATCAAAGGTCTTCCTATATAGACCTTCCTCTCCGACGGCCTCTCTAAGAGACCTTCTCTTTCTTCTTCTCGCGGTCCTCAATCCGTCTGCAGACGGATAGATTGGCACATCTTTGTAAGTCGTTTAGTGCATATTACCTATATGTTCCAACTTGAGGGGGAGTGTTGAGAATCATAGAATATTCTCTAGATATTCTTTGGTTTATCTCTTATCTTTTGTGTACATTATCCTCATTTCTTTTACATTTTATTTTGTTTCCTTTTTGTTCCATTCTTTTGTATATATATATATATATGTGTCTCTATACTGTGTAACATATACATCCATTCAATAAGAAAAACATTATTTTCTTCTATTCTTTCACATTCTTGAAATTAGTAATTGTAGATTGAAAATAATTTAATTTTTTAACTTTTTTTTATTCAATTTTTCGTTTAAATGTTAGGAATGTTAAACTTTTTATTAATTCAATTAGATTTTGAATCATATTTTATAAAACTGATGTACATCCAAGGTCATATTTCACTTCACTTAGGTGCTCGCCTTGAGTTACACCTTGAGCCTAAGCCTCAACAAACTTTTGCGCCTTGTGCCTTTAATATTATGATTTTTTAAACAATGAAGTTATTCTATGGTTTATTGTGGAAGTGAATATACGCAGCTGAACAATGGTTTATTGTGGAAGTGGTAATTGAGTAGGGCGGTTGTTGGAGGCCTTGGTTCAACTCCTAGTGGAGACAAACATTTACCTAAAGAAGGAGACCTATGGTAGATAATGCAATATGTTGTTTTCACTTATACCTAGGGTGGCCTTTGAGAACGAAGCTCCCTTTGTTCATAAGATGAAATCTAATTTTTTGAGTACTTTATGGTCTTAGGCAAATTTGTATAGTGTTGATAACACAGTCTGTTAGACTTTTCGTCTGTCAGTATAGGTGAGCTCGAGGGGCTTGTATATGGGGCTTGAGGTTTGGTTTATGCTTCTTCCTATTGCTTCCCTATGGCCCTTTTTGAAGCAATTTCAGTATACTTTTGGTTGCCTCGTTCTTTATTATCAATATACTGCTTTTTACCGATAAAAAAAAGTTGTTTTCTTCTTGACAGGTTGATTATCACCTCATGATTTGAAAGTTGCTTCCATGGGTAGGAAGATAAAGGAGGTTTTCCAAAGGTCACAGGAGTCCTCCTTTTGGAGGCATTGACCTAAATTTTGATGTTTGTGCTTTTGGGAGCTTCAACTCGTCAGCATTAAGGAGTTTGATGCATGCCCTTCGACTATCGAAATCGGGTAGTTGTTAGGTCTTACTCTTTTTTCCTCGAAGATCAAGCTATTACATGTAATTGGGTATCTTGAGTTTTCTTGTGGAAAGAGATTCTCAAGTGTTTCTTTCCTTGGTATCATGGGGAGCAGGAGCTCTAGGAAGTTTTGGTGACTGTTTTGAGGAGAATCCAGATCCTTAAGAGGATTGTGTTCTCTTTGCCTATTCTAAGAAGGGAGACTGATTTTTATTAGTTTTTATTTTATTTTTAGGGTGGGGTGTTTGGTTTTGTAGAAAGAAAGACAAAAGAATTGGAGGAATGAATTCCTTTTGTTTCTTCATTGATCCATTGTGAATATATATATACAAAAACCAATCTAACCTTCCTAATAGATTACAACTCTATAAGACAAGTTTCCTAATAGATTACAACTCTGTATGCAAAGTAGATTTATGCTATAACACTCCCCCTCAAGTTGGATTATAGATATTAATCATGCCCAACTTGTTACATAGATAACTAACCCGGTCCCCATTTAGAGCTTTTGTGAAGATATCACCTAATTGTTCTCCACTCTTCATATATCCTGTAGAAGTCAGTCCGAGTTATATTTTCTCACAAATGAAATGACAGTCTATCTCAATATGCTTAGTTTGTTCTTGGAATACCGGATTAGAAGCAATATGAAGGGCAACCTGGTTATCACACCAAAGTTTTGCTGGGACTAGTGGCTTAATGCCGACTTCCATCAAGAGTTGATGAAGCCACATAATCTCACGTACAGACTGTGTCATCGCTCTATATTTAGACTCTGCAATAGATCGGAAGACAACACTCTGTTTCTTACTCTTCCATGAGATTAGATTCCTTCCAACAAAGATACAATAACCTATAGTGGACCTCTTGTCTTCCTTAGATCCTACCTAATCAGCATCCGTGAAACACTCAACTCTATTATGGCCATGATTACTGTATAAAATACCACGTCTTATGACTCCTTTCAAGGAACATAAAATATTTTCTATAGCTGCCCAATGGTCAACTATTGGAAAAAACATGTATTGACTAACACACCACCGAGTCGGGTAATATGGGGACGAGTGACTGTGAAGGTACCCATCACTAACTGTGGTTCTATATCCCCAGAACCCAATGTTTCTCCCAGAGGTGTTCACACATTACTTATGGAGAACTATGGTTTTACCCCCAACTTTCCGCCAAACAAAAGATTAAACACATATTTCCTTTGAGATAAGAAGATTTCATGCTCTGTTTGGCCACAACTTCAACGCTCAAGAAATATTCTAACTTCCCTAAGTTCTTTCTGTATGGAATCAAGCAGAAGACTTAAGAGATGAGATACCTTTAGAGTCACTCATAGTGATAACAATATCAACCACATACACTATTAATAGAATGATCCTTGAACCGGAGTTCCTGTAGAAGACGGAGTTGTCAAATTTACTCTTCTGCATGCCAAATTGCTCAACAGCTTGGCTGAATTTACCAAACCACGCACGTGGACTCTGTTTTAAAGCATACAAAGACTTCCGAAGATGATAAATCCTCCATTTCTCACCCTGAGTAACAAACCTTGGAGGTTGCTTCATATACACCTCCTCTTGAAGGTCGCCATAAAGAAAGACATTCTTAATCTCAAGCTGGTGGAGAACCCAAGTATAAGTGGCAGTTAGGGAAATAAAAAGCCAAACAAATGTCATCTTAGCAACAAGGGAAAAGTGTTGAAATAGTCCATGCCATAGGTCTAGGCATACCCTTTAGCAACAAGGTGGGCTTTCAACCAAGCAATGGATCCATCGGGATTAACCTTCATTGTGAACACCCAACGATAACCAATGGCTTTCCTCCTAGCAGGTAAACGAACCAAGTCCCAAGTACCATTGTTAGTCAAGGCATCCATCTCTTCTATCATAGCACTACGCTAACCAGGGTGAGCGAGGGCTTCAAAAACCTTGTTAGACAATGAAATAGAGTCAAAGGATGTAATAAAAGAACAAGAACGTGATGATAAGTGGTCATAAGAGCAAAATAAGGAAATTGGATGTGTACACTGACATTTGCCTTTACGGAGAACAATAAGAAGACTACCACGAGAACTGGATTCGATGTCAAGTAGCCGGGTGGAGGGCTCGAGACCCGGGGGTGTTGGCGAGCTTTAGACTTGGAGCGATGAGGTTTTTACCCGAGTAGGGACAGGCTGTGTCCAAGAGAGAAAATCAGAGGCCGCAGTGATAAACAAGCAAGTCTTCTTTCTCCCCTTGACTCGTAACAGTAGACGGAAGGGAAAATGGGTTAGTCTCAAAGAATGCAACATAAGTAGACACAAAGTAACGTCGAAGAGTGAGACAATAACACCTATACCCTTTTTGAACACAAAAATATCCCACAAAGATATACTTTAAGGACTTTGGATTAAGTTTAGAGACTTGAGGACGAACATCCCGAACAAAGCACGTGCATCTAAATACCTTGGGATCAATAGGGAACAACAAATTATTTGGAAACAACTGGTGGTAAGGAATAGCCCAATTAAGAACCAATGAGGGCATTTTGTTAATAAAAAAACAAGTTATGGAGACTGTGTCTGCTCAAAAATGTTTAAGGACATTCATTTAGAACAAAATGGCTCGAGCAGTCTCAAGAAGATGTGTATTCTTTCTCTCAACTAATCCATTCTGAGAGGGTGCATCAACACATGAGGTTTGATGGAGAATCCCATGTTTTAACATAAAGGACTGAAAAGGTTCCGACAAATATTCCTTGGCATTATCACTTCGCAATGTTTGCACAGAGACATGAAATTGTGTTTGAATTTAAGCACAAAAGATAATTAAATGAGAAAAAAAAAAGGCTCAGAACGACTTTTCATTAGATAAAACCAAGTGACATGAGGGAAATCATCCACAAAGGTAATGAAAAATTTAAACCCAGTTGGAGACAAAATTGGACAAGGACCCTAAACATCAGAATGAACTAACTCAAAAGGAGCGGAAGCTCGTTTATTCACTCTAGGACCCAAATGCACTTGATGAAGCTTAGCATATTAACACGACTCACAGTTTAATGAGGATAGGCTAGAAAATTGAGAATATAGCTTCTTCAACAAAGGGAGAGAAGGATGACCCAGGCGACAATGTAATTCCAATGGGGTAATAACCCAAGAACAAGCAACAAACTTTGGCACCTCTGTTTCAAGGATGTAGAGACCCCCAGACTCGCTTCCTCGACCAATAATTCAGCTTCGTGGAAAGATCCTAAATCAAGCAATGACCAAAAAAGAATGAGATACTGCAATTAAGTGTACGAGTGAGTTTACTCACAAAAATTAAATTAAAAGAGAATTGTGATAACTCAGAACATAAGTCAAAGTGATTAGAGGAGTCGGATGAATTATCCCTGACCTAAGGACATAAGATGTTGATCCATCTGTAAGGGTAACAATAGAGGTAGAAGGGTGTGATTGAAACATATTAAATAAACTGGAAATACTTGTCATGTGGTCAGTGGCTCCGAGTTAATGACCCAAGTGGAGGAAGAAAAAATAAAACATGTGTTGGTTTTACTTGACTCGACGAGTGTACTGATAGAAGTAGATGCAGACTGAAGTTATTTCTGATGATGAACAGACTAAAATCTTCGATTTTTATTCTGCAGCTTTTTACAATTCTAGCGTACATGTCCTGGATTTTGGCAATAATGACATACAACTCCTCATGAGGGTTTCGTGTTAGTCATAGAAGTAGATCTAACTCAACAAAGTTTTCCGAAAAATCTTAAAATACTCGTAAAAATGGATCTTGCAAAGAAAAGGTTTCACTCTTTCCAATGAAAAGCACCACACTTGAATGGATTTTAGCCTTAGAAACCACAAATCACCTTTGGATGTTGTTGGATCTTAGAAAAATAAATAAAGGATCACAAAAGCATAGAGTCTCAAGGTTGTCGAGCACAAAAAGGGATAAAAGTCACTATTCCGTGGTCGATTGCTGAGGTGTGACTGAATGCTCTCGTTTGGTCGGCACTCGTTGAGAAGTTTATCGACCTGAGGATGTACCACGCAAGGCAGCTGGGGACAAATGAGAGTGAAATCCACCGTGGGGACACGCGCTGACTTAGTTGCAGATTTCGGGATAAGCTAATTCTGTGCAGCGACTCCTAGCGCGGTGGCAGGCCAACCGTGGGATCACCCTAAAGTGGTGTCCCAAAAAACACTCCCTATGGTCTTCTAGGGTTCTTTCCAGAAACTAAAAATTCATTTTTTCAAGTGCAAACTCAAGCCCTAGGCTTAGATACCATGTAGAAAGAAAGACAAAAGAATTGGAGGAATGAATTACTTATGTTTTTTCATTGATCCATTGTGAATATATATATACAAAAGTCAATCTAACATTCCTAATTGATTATAACTTTATAAGGCAAGTTTCCTAATAGATTACAACTCTATATGTAAAGTAGATATATGTTATAACAGGTTTGAACATGGAGTGTTAATTTCATGTTTCTTTTTCTCTTTCTTTGTTTAGCTTCAACTTATGCAGCAAAGATAACCCATCCTTCTTTGTAATCATAGTCTTTTAAGAATATTTTTTCCTTATACAAAATATTGAAAAAAAAAAGAATAACCTTGTTCTCTTAGCTACTTGGTTGTCATCAATTGATTTTGGCTTGAGTCTTGGGGTTGTTATCGACACTGCAATGTCAATTGTACAGTAGAACTTCAAATCTTACTGTCCACATTTTTGCATGAATATATCTATATATTGCATAATGATACTAACTCTAGGAATCCTCTATCATGCTTTCATTATTTTCTGTTTGTCTCGGCTCTTAGTCTTATATTTTTAATGTATGTGGCATAGTTTTTTCTTTCTTAGTAGTCTATTAGGAAAAAAAAACTATTTTCTTTCTTAGTAGAGGTTGCTCTATTCACACACCCCTTTGTGTGCCCTCGTAAAAGTGAAGTGCTTATTTATTTTTATTTTTCTAATACTTTTATTTAGAGAATTTGGAATTGATGCCCCTTCTATATGTTTTGTAAAGCTAGGACACGAAATATCAGTACCTATGGAATTGCAAAGAGTACCTGGAGAAGGTTGGTAAAAGGAGGCTTATGGTTTCAGTTACAAAAAATTAATGCCGAACTGAAAAGTATTTTATTTTATTTTATTTTATGTTTTCTTTAATATTGTAGGCATCACGCATTATACTTGCAACTAATGGGGATGCACCTAGTTGTGCCTTAGCTGAAGAATTTGCACGCCGCCTTGGAAGAGAAAGGTTTGCATGATTGTGTGCTGATATTGTTTACTTTGTTGAGAAGTTTCTGATAACTCTTCCTTCTGTGATGTCAGATGTTGGCGAGTAAAATGGCCTAAGAAAAATGAAGGTGAACATTTCAAAGATGCGAATGAGGTTTGATATAAATGTTTTGCACATAATAATGCAATATTTAGTTTAATGTTAAAATTTTAGCTTTAAACATACCAAAACGACGTAGTTTTGTTAAGTTTATTTAATCCTATCCTCGCTTTGGATAAGTTATTATTACTATCTGTAACTAGATATAGTTTTGGATAAGTTATTTTAACTTATCCAAAACAGCTTCGTTTTGCTTTGTACCTTGAGTTTAAAAAAGAAGCCTCTTCTTCTTTTTCTCCATTTTCTCCATCGTTGGGCTGTGTAGAGAAGCTCTAGGGCCTTTTTTCTATAATTGAGACCAAAATAATATCGTTTTGGTCTTATATATATATTTTTATTTTAAATGTACTGTGTCGATGTAGTTTCGATAAGTTATTTTAACTTATCCAAAAAATAAATAAGGTTGAGTCACTCTCAATTAAAAAAGCTTCCTCGTGTACCAAAACTGACGCTACACCCAAACATTGCTTTCTGGCCCTAGATTGTTTGATTTTCAAGATTTCAGCCCCTCCAGCCCCATTTTTGTCATGTTTCAACTTCAAAAAAAGCCCTAACCCTCCTAACTACTGTATAATCCTTATATAAGAGGAGAAGCAAAAAATCAACTAAAATAGCTAAGAAATTGCGAGAAAGTCATGTAAAAATAAGAAACAACCATCGTAAAAATCATAAAATATATATTTGACATATGGTGCGCCTCACTTAAAAAAGCCTACGCCTCAAGTGCGCCTCAATGCCCCAAAAGGCTTTTGCGCCTCAGTGTGCCTTGCGCCTCAAATAACTATGCATTGGAGGTTTGCTTATGAAAATTTAACCCCTGTGGAAGATGGTCATAAGCTCTAAATTTGGGGTGGAGGAGGGGGGGTGGTCTTCCAGAATAGGGAGGGATGTTTATGGCATGGGACTTTGGAAATAAATCAAGAAGGAAGCTGCTGCTTGGTGGGAGCTTTGCCAATTTTCAGTAGGAGATGGAAGGAGGGCCCGTTTTTGGGAAGATATCTGGTGTGGTCTTGATCCCTTAAAGATTACTTTCCCTAACTTGTACATTATGGCTGGGTCTAAAGGTGCTTGTGTGGCTGACCGTTGGGATCTTGAAGGGGTGGCAGGAGGGTGGAACCTCAGATTCTTGAGGTCCTTCGATGATTGGGAACTGGGCCAAGTGTACAGCCTTTTTAGTGCTTTATTTTCCAGCAGGGTCCAACCAGAGATGCATGATAGACTGGTTTGGAAGGTCTCCAATGAAGGTCTTTTCTCAGTTAAATTGTATTATAATGTGCTGAAGACTAGTAGGGTGGAGCTTTTCCGTAGCAAGATGGTTTGGAACTCGTGTATCCCTACAAAAGTTAGTTTTTTTGCCTGGGAGCTTGGTGGGGGAAGGTTTTAACTTTGGATCAATTGAAAAAGAGGGGCATACACCTTGCCAACAGATGTCCCTTGCATAAAAGGGAGGAAGAAAATTTAGATCACCTCCTCCTCCGTTGTGATAAGGTGCAGGACCTTTGGGCTCTATTGTTTGTCATCTTTGGTTTTAGTTGGGTTCTTCCTAGTCCAGTTCAAGAGAAGATGGCTGGTTGGAGGTGGTCTTTTGCGAGGAAAAAAGCTAAGAAAATCTGGTTGGCAGCACCCATATTTCTTTTTTGGTGCATTTGGAGGGAGAGAAATAGAGATGTGTTTGATGGAGGAGAGCCCTCAACCCAAAAAATGAAGAATGTATTTGTTTATACTTTGTGGTCTTGGACAAATGTCCTTGCTGATTATCAGGGTTCTGATTTCATTGTGTTCCTAAGCTTGTTGGGTGTTGTTTAGAGGCTGTCTTTGTTTTCTGCCTTGTGTTGTTTTTGGGGCTGGTTTAGTTTTCTTCTCTCCCTCTTATTTATTGCCCTTGTATACTTCCTGTATGCTGCTTGGCCTCGTCCAAGTTTTTTGAATATATTTCCTGTTGTTTGCTGATAAAAAAAAAAAAAAACATATTTGATTGCCAGGTTCAAACAAAAAATATTTGTTTGAAATATTGCATTTTTTTATGTAGTTTTCTCCTGCAAAGATAAAGTTGAAACAATTGATTAAGCCAGTTGAATTATGTTCTCAGGTGCTTATGTATCTAGGACCTGATGTTCTGAAAGAAGTAATTGAGAATGCTGAGTTGTATCCTATCCAAGGATTGTTCAACTTCAGTAAATACTTCAATGAGATTGATGCATATTATTATCACTCTCATGGTTTTAAGCTTGGTGTTTCAATTAAGTTTATTTTAACCTTCCTTTGGCTTTGTATTACTTCTGAAGAATTTATTAAATTTTAGTGTACCTTGAAGTATTGAGTGGTTTGAAGAGAGTTGTCAGATGTAAAGTTGGACACATCTGGTAAGGATGTAAATGTACTTAGGTTCAGTAAGGTATTTTTATTAAATCTTCTATTTCAATTTAGAGTATATCTATGTGTGTTTGATGGGTAGTAGTTTGAATCTTCTTAGGATCCATTTGATAAGAGGGTATAATTTTCCTTTTGAATTACAAAATTGCCTTTTATTTATACTTATGTTTTATGTTCGAATCCTTCATGGAAGATGGTGGTTAAATATTAACGGGAAGTATTGAATTGCATATCTTAAGCTTTAAAGGGACCTGGAAGTATTTTATTCTTAACATTTAAGTCTACCTAGCAATTGAAAATATTTTATTCTTGATGTTGAAGCCTACTCAGTAACTGAACCTGAGAAAGGGTAATTTCCATCTGCCTTTTCATTGCTTTTATCAATTATCTATGTGACTGAAAAAGATTTGTTTAATATACCTGGATAAAAGTCGAAAGGATGATTTTTTTTTTTTTTTTTAACAAATCATTTGATTCCTGGAAGCAGAGTAAATACTGGAGACCCTCATCCCAAATTTCAGAAGGTTCTAGTTTATCTGATAACAGACTCTCAATTGATTGGCTGATGCTGAATACTTATGAGCCAGTTGGTAGCATGGAAAGCCGGAAAGGAAAAAAAATAAAAAGAAAAAATCTACCACATGTCTTACCATGGTTGATTGCAAGGTCACATCCCATGTTCCGGATATAAGTAGAGTAAACTTTCCTGCACTATAAGACGGGCTACTCAACCCAATAGGACGCTGCTTTAAAGCCGTGAGGGCCCCTTAGGCCCAAAGCGGACAATATCTACATAGTTGGACCGGGTCGTTACAAATGGTATCAGAGCCTCATCCGACCTCGATGCGAGGTCCTGTCTGTCAGTCTCGCAATCCCACATGAGACATAACGAGGACGTTGTGTCCGTGATGGGGGTGTTTGTCAAGACGCATATCTAAGCAGTGAGTAAAACCTCCTCGACACCTTATATAACATAGTTACCTCAACCTAGTAGACACGCTTTGTGCCTCAGTGCCCCTTGTGCCAAAGCGGACAATATCTACATTTACTGACTGGTCGTTACAGGCTGTCTAAAATCTGTGTGTAGTTCTTGTAGATTGCTCATGTGCAATGAAAGCATAATTATTCATAAACTTATGCATCCAAAACTGTATTAACACTTGAACATGTATAATCTACTAGGTTTACTTATCAAAAAAAATATATAATCTACTAGTTTTAGAGGCAGAATCCGTCTTTTTATTGAACTTTTTATTTTTATCAGGTTGTGCCAGGGGAATTGTCTGTAGTGACTGGGGTCCCCAATTCAGGCAAGAGTGAGTGGATTGATGCTCTCTTATGTAATATTAATAGAAGTGTTGGTTGGAAATTCGCACTTTGCTCTATGGAGAACAAGGTAGCTTATGATTGCCTAAAATTTGTACCTATGTGGTTTCTGTTTGAACCATTTGTTTTAATCTTAGATATTTGCTGTGAAATGTGGGCACTTATATTAGAATTGAGTTTTGGAGATAAAATTAAGTTGTTATCTTGATTCTTAAATTGAAAATATAATAATATACATACATGTATTGCAAAGTTTATTCTTATATTTGTGTTGGGTAGCCTTTTTGGATAATCTGTTTTCTTTTCATGGAATTTTTATTGAATCGGCCTGTATATCTGTTAAACGAGTTGCTCCACCTATTGGAATTTGGAAGATATGCAATTGTCACAGGATTATAGATGTAGAAGTTCGTTCTTAATCTTTTCTACAAGAAATAAACCGTGTATTAATAGTGAGTAGGATAAGTTCTTTCCACTAGGTATAAACCTGATCAAAGTAATAGTAGGCCGGCACTGTACAATGAAAAAAAAAACAAACTAAAAACAAGTATTGACCCTTAAGACCTAAAACAAAAGCTCTCAAATTTATCTACCCCTTTCAATTACAAATTGAAATCCAACTAAGTAGAATAACGTTGAGTAGGACTCCTCTAAAAGGGGTGGTATGAAGCTCAAAGAGAGGAGTAGAAATGAAGGAGATCCCATAACACTGCTTCCGTTTTGCATTTCTCCTAAATAGTCCTTGTGTTTCTCTCTGGTTTCCTAGAGTAATTGAGGTCAGTGATTGACTTTTCTGGAGGAATGGGATTTTTGTTTTTGGGTAGTTGAAGTTCGCATACAACATAGTGGATGATAGGACTAGAAAGAGATGCTGCTTTGTTTGAGAAGTTTGTCAAGGTTCCCCAATTTGTCCAGTTGAATTTTAAGTAAAAAAGGAGATTTGTTTTTTTTAACTTGGATTAGTTATTATTATTATTATTATTATTATGTTATTTTTATCGTTTTCTCTATTTTTATAATTTTTAAATTTATTTCCCTTGACCTTATCCTTTGTTTTTCCTTTTTTTTCCTTGAATAAATTATTTCAGTTATATGTTATCAAATTGGAATATTGTTCTTCGAGAATAGTTTTCCTTGTGTACCCTCATCCTTATTAATGGCATCTTGAGAGAGATGGGCATCTAAGCATGTTCAAATGATATTCATTGTACTCTTGTTTAGTTTTAAGGTCTTCGTTATGGTTGTTCTAGGATTGAGTGTGTTCAACATTGACTTTCCTCACTCTAGACCTTTTTTCTTACTGGGTGTGGGAGAGTGTCATGAGAACAGAGATTATCGATTGTTTGGAATTAGGTCATAAACTAAAACGTGAAGGAGGTATGTGGTTTTGGATGATGTTAACTTTGAGGAATTGGACTCTTATAAGTTAGTGATAATGGAAATTCTCTAAGATGAGTGAATTTTTGATAACGTATTTGTTAAACGACCAACTCTCCTACAAGTTCAAGCTTGTAGGAGGGTTTAATATGAATATCATGACTTTTAACACCCTTCCTCACACGCGGCCCTATATCGGCGCGTGGAGAGTCAAACAAACCAAAGAAAGTCCTCCATAGACTTTTCAAATCAATGAGTGGGGAATAAATTGTAGAGAGGTCTCAAACTCAGGACCTCTTGTCAAACCAAGTTTTGATATCATGTTAAACAACTAACTCTCCTACAAGCTCAAGCTTGTAGGATTTGGGTTTAATATGAATATCATGACTTTTACTAGTATTGATTCCTCTCCCCTGGTTCATTTTATCATTTGTTAATTTCATGGCTTAGTTTAGTGTGAGATAGAGATAGGCATATCTCATTTTAACAATGTGTGATTGTAAGAAACATAATCATCCTATTTCCAAGAATAAATGACTACACAAAGAGACTACCTATCATATTTTCAAATGATTAAATTATTTTTTTTTATGGGTAAACAAACAACATGTATTAACGAAAGAATACATTAGAAGTTGCCTCAGAATATATTGGGAGTATATAAAGAAGGAACAACCAAAAAAGGGAGCCAATAGCACAAGAAAACCCACCACCTTAAGAAGTCACCTATACCCCATCCTAGTAAAAAAAACAAAAAAAAATCCAAAAAAGACCTGTCTTTATCCCCAGTGTACACTTTGGACCAAGACCAAAAATTACAAATGAAAGAATGCTTTCATCCATCTGTAGAGAAGGCCACTTATGTCTTCATGTTCAAATTGACCAAAAGAGTACAGGGATAAAGCCCTCTGAGAGAAAAGGAATATATTGATGTTCATTAATTTACAAAAGGAGGAAACATACATATTTATACTCTAGCGTTAGGGAAAAAGGATACAGAGCTAGAGTCTAATTAGGACACTAAAGAGAGAAGGAAAAGAATCTTAAATGGATTAGGAAACTATACCTTAACACTCCCCCTCAAGCTGGAGCATATAGGTCATAAGCACCAAGCTTGTCACATATATACTTTATCCTAGGACCTTTAAGAGACTTATGAAGATATCTACTAGTCATTAGAGTTGACAAAACAGTGGTCATGCATCCCCGATGGAATCTTTCTTGATAAAGTGGCAATCCACTTCGATGTGTTTAGTCCTCTCATGGAAAACTAGGCTAGATGAAATATGCAAGGCGGCTTGATTATCACATATAAGCTTCATTTGTTCATCCTTCCCAAATCTTAGCTCTTGGAGAAGATACTTCAACCATATGAGTTCACATGTTGCTAAGGCCATAGCTTGGTACTCGGCTTCAACATTGGATCTGGCTACTACATCTTGTTTCTTACTCTTCCAAGATATTAAGTTACCTCCATTGAACACACAATACCTTGATATAGAACGTCTTATCCAGGGGTGAGTCCTACCGCATCGTATCCAACAACCTGTACGACCTCCGGCTCTTATACAACATCCCCGACCTGTTCCTTTGATATAAATCTTAGTACGAACCACAAGATCCCGGGCTAATACAAGGTGATTGTAGCAGGAAACGAGATGTCAGGCCAAGTGATAGTGAGATAGTTCAGTTTACCTACAAGTCGTCCATATTTCCCTGGATTTCATAGAAGCTCCCCCATACTTGGTACAAGTTTGACATTCGGATCCATAAGAGTGTCTACATGCTTACAGTCTAACATACCAGTGTCCGTCAATATATCCAAGGTATACTTCCTCTGAGAAATAACCACTCGGAATTAGACTAAGCTACCTCATCAGTACATCAGTTTCCCTAAAGTCTTTATCCTAAAGTGGTCGAAGAGGTGTTGTTCGAAAGCTCGAATACCAAGTTATCAATGCTCAGAATGACAATATCATCCACATAAACAATCAAGTAAATACACTTTCCAGTAGATGAATGATGATAAAAAACGGAATGGTCTGCTGCGCTTCGAATCATGCGAAACTCTTGAACCACTGAGCTAAACCGACTAAACAAAGCTCGAGGAGACTGTTTCAGACCATATAAGAAACGACGTAATTTGCATACCAAACCAGACTCCCCCTGAGCAACAAAACCAGGTGGTTGCTCCATATAAACCTCTTCATCGAAATCACCAAGAAGAAGATATTCTTGATATCCAATTGAAAAAGAAGCCATGAATGCATATCAGCCATAGAAAGAAGCAAGCGAACAGAGGCCATCTTGGCCACCGGAGAAAAGGTATCATACTAGTCTGAGCCATATTGCCGAAAATTCCCTGGGCAAACCAAACGAGCCTATCAATCACTGACCATCAGGTCCCACCTTCACTGTATAAACCCAACGACAACCAACAAGAGACTTGCCAGGAGGAAGAGCGACAAGGTCCCATGTGTCTTTGGAGTAAAGAGCATCCATTTCCTCAGCCATTGCCTATTTCCATCTCGGATGAGAGAGAACCTCACTAGTTCTTTTAGGGGTAGAGATAGAAGACAAGTTGGAAACAAAGGCAAAGTAGGGTAAAGATAAACAATGAAAGATAAGAAAATTATAAACAGAATGTGGGTTAGAAGTAGAGCGGGTACCTTTCCGAATGGCAATAGATAGATCATCAGACGGTTGCGAAACTGGAGCAGGAGATGATTGCGGCATAAGAGATAAGTCAACACAAGGCCCTGTACGAGGACGAGGACGAGGACGGTGAGTATAGACCTAAAGCAGTCGAGTCACGACATCTGTAGGTGAAGAATGGAAATCGGGAAAGGGTAAAACTAGAGGAATAGGTAAGACATTTGGAGCATGACGTGACCGCAGAGGAGAAGTTAGCGGAGGAATCTTCAAAGAAGCGTGACATCGTAGAGATAAAGTAATGACAAGATCGGGAGAATAACAACGATAACCCCTCCTCGAAGGCGAAATAACCTAAGAAGACACACTGTAGCTTTAATGTGAGTCTATTTTGCCTAGGAGTGAGAATAAATATGAACAAAACAAACACAACCAAAGACATGAGGAGGGGAGATAAAAAAGAGAGGTCGAGTAGGTGCAAGATAGAATGAGTGATCCGATCAGCGCAAAAAAAGTGAGTGGCATAATGACACTAAATAATGTTACCTAAGATAACATCCTCCTAGAAACGTTGAGCAACCTTATGATAGAGGAGGAGAGTGTGAGCTGTCTCAACTAAATGACGATTCTTATGCTCAGCCACTCCATTATGTTGAGGAGTGTAACCACAAGATGATTAGTGAAGAATCCCATGGGAAGACATAAAAGAAGAGAATGGCATAGAGAAATATTCTTTTGCATTATCACTTAAAATACAAATAATAGAAGTATTGAATTGAGTGCAAATTTCAGCATGAAAATTTTAGAAAGATGTAAAATAACTCAACCTGAAGTTTCATTAAAATAACCATACATCGAGAATAATCATCTATAAAAGTAACAAAGTAACGAAATCCTAAAGTAGAGGTAGACCTAGAAGGAACCCAAACATCAGTGTCAACAAACTCAAAAGGAGACTTTGTCCGAGGATCTAAACGCTTTGGGAACAAGACACGAGTATGTTTCCCAAGTTGACAGGACTCATACTGAAGGGAAGATAAACTAGAAAAATGAGGAACCAACTTCCGAAACTTGGAAAGGCTTGGATGATTGAGACGATTGTAGAGGAGGAGAGGAGCTTCCGTGGAAGTGCAAGCAGTGGAACAAAGAGGTGAGCTGAGGTGAAAGAGGCCTTGTGACTCATGTCCGATGCCAATCATCTTCCCCGTACGCCTGTCCTCCAAGGTTACAGAGTTGTTTGAAAAAGTAACAACACAATGAAGGTCACGAGTCCACTTACTAATGGAAATAAGATTAAAAGGAAAATTAGGAACATAAAGTACAGAGGTAAAGGGTAAGGAAGGAGGGACAAAACTTGTTATTTTTAGCTATGGTTTGAGAAATCCAAGGTAATTGTGGTGGTAAAGGAGACGGAAAGGTAAGAGAAGAAAAAAGGTCTTTATTACTAGAGATATGATCAAAGGCTCCAGTATTAAGGATCCAAGGTGCAGATGAATGTGTAAGGCAAGCAGAGACATTACCGGTCTGGGCAATAGAAGCAATGGAGAAATTTTTGGCTGCTTTAGTGAGACGAAGGTACTCCTCATATTCACTGGGCGTAAGAATGACCCCCTGAGGTGTGGATGAGCTCCCTGAGACAGAACTCGAACATGCTTAATGATTAGAAGACTGAGCCAAACAAGTAGTACGAGGAGGTCGGCCATGTAACTGATAACATCGATCAGGGGTGTGTCCAATCCTATGGCAGTATGCACGAGACACTGGCCCTCTACTTCAATAAGTACTGGCCCACCATGGGATCACCCGAGAAAAGACTAAGAAATCATCACGTATAATCCGTAATCCTCGATCGCACTTGATCGAGTGGCAAGGAGGTGTGGTGAAGTAACAGAGTAAGAGCCTCATCAAAGTTTGGAATAACTGCTCCAATGAGTATCTGTTCCCGAATGTTCTCAAAATCTAGCCCGACGTTAAGCAGAAGAATTATCATAAAGACTCTATCCATCTTGGACAGTCTCAAGATAGTAGGCTTGCAAAATAGAGATGTTCATCTTTAAGGGGCGTACATTCGTCCACTATAAGAAGATATATCCACCCGGGAAATAAGCCTAAATCGCTGATGAGGATATTACTCGATGAGACACCGCACTATAATTATACAGCTTTCTTCACCCATTCCGTATAGAGTGTAGCAAGTTTTATAGGCCCCAATATTATATAAAGTCTTGGCATCAATAGATTGCCGAAGAATATTGCAAAGTAAAACATCAGTTTTTTTCTATTGAGTACGTTTATCTTTAGGAATACTTGTATCCGCAGTAGTAAGATGATCCTCACATTCATTACCAATAAACCAAAGGTCCACTGAGTCTGCTCATGATTGATAATTTTCACTCCTTGTGAGTTTATCCAAGGTAATCATAGGAGTTCCATATACAAAAGAATTAAAATTATGACCTTTTTCAGCCATAGAGAATTCTTTTTCAGCCATAGAGAATTCTTTTTCAAACCCATAGACAGAAATTTTATAGAATCAACAGATACAACCCCAAGGTCCCGAAAATGAGAGTCTTAAGACACAAAACAATGGAGATTCAAAGTATTAAAATGCGCGACAATGTATCGGGAGAAAAAATTGAAAAAGAAGGGCTTTTCCGGCAACAACGGAGCACGTGGAGTGGATGGATGGGCTTTTCGGCGGCAAACGCACAAGCTAGAGGAGGCGCCGTAAAAACAAGAACAGATGCTGCCGGCGCTGCGAATTCACGCGCTTTAATTAGATCAATGGCGTGAGCGCTTTAGTAGATGCTATTTTTGCGCGGCGCTTCCACCGGAAGGTGTGATCGGAGGGAGGCGCTCGCTGGTGTGCTCTTCGATCGAAACGGGAGGTCACCCTAAAATATCTCTCGTAAAATTCGCCAGCGTAAAGGTACTTTGATGATGGCTGGATTTCGCTAGGCTTCGTGAAGACCGAGCACCCACCCGCATTGTGACAGATGGTCTGGATGGGCCTCCGAATTGACCACACGACGAAACCCTAACCCTAGTATTCTCAAACTCTTTTATGGCTCTGATACCATGTTTAAAGAAAAGGAATACGTTGATTCTCATTAATTTACGAAAGGAGGAAACATACATTTTTATACTCTAGTATTAGGGAAAAAAGAAACAGAGTTAGAGTCTAATTAGGACACTAAAGAGAGAAGGAAAAGAATCATAAATAGATTAGAAGACTAAACCTTCCACACTTTCTTACGTTTCTTACCCACTCGAGCTCCTTGCTAAGAAAGAAGAGCCTGACACACTGTAAAAGGAAAGACCCACCCCATACCAATAATAGCCAAAATAAGCTCCCAGAGCATTCTAGCTTACAGGCAGTACATCAGGAGATGCTCTATGGTCTCCTCCTTTCTCTCGTAGAGGTAACATTTTTTGGCTAAAGGCCTTCCCCTTCTTGTAAGTTGATCTAGAGTCAAAACCTTACCTCAAGACGCCTCCGAAGCAAAAAAACCAACCTTTAAGGGAACCATGGGGTTCCAAATGGATTGGTCAGGCAACGGTAGAGGCAAAGTGGCACGATGGTTCAACACCTCATACATTAGTTTAACTGAATAATTTCCAGAAATGCTCCCTCTCAAAATCAATTTGTCTTCCCTGTTAGCGAAAATTTTCAAAGGCTGAATAGTGTTTAGGAAGTTCTCCACCTCCCTTAACTCCTAGTTATTACAAATCTATTAAAGCAAGGGCTCCAACCTCTTCCTTCCCTAGAACAGTCTTAAACATTCTTTACCAAAGCCTCTTTATTGACAGCCATGTTAAAAATGGTTACGAAGAACCTGCACAAAGTCTCCTCCCCACACCAAAAGTCTTTCCAAAAACTACCTTTTCTTCCATCCCCAATCAAAAATTTGCCCTTATTTAGGATAATTGTCCAAACTTTCCTTATTTCTTTCCCTTCGCACTGCCTAAAACTCGTCGTTCTCTCTGGTAATTCCATCCCCTACATCTCACCAAACTTTTTGCTAATAGCTTTCCTCCATAGGGAATTCCTCTCATTAGTGAAAAACCAATTCCATTTTCCTAATAAGGCTTTGTTCAACTTATTTAAGCCTATGACCCCCAACCCACCAAATTTTTTATTAGTACAAACAATGACCCACTTTACTAGATGAGGTTTTAATCTCAGATTTACCCCACCCCAAAGAAAATCCCTTTGAATTTTCTCCAACTTCTTGCACACCAAACTCGGGATCCGGAAGAGGGACATGAAATAAATAGGATGACTTAATAGAGTACTACGGATAAGGGTAATTCTCCCCCCTTTAGAAATATATTGTTGCTTCCAAGTGGCCAATCTCCTCCTAAATCTTTCCTCGATGGGGTCCCACACACCTACTGACTTATTCAAGGCTTCAAGAGAAAGACCCAAGTATGTGGAGGGGAGAAAGTTGACCTTGCAACCCAACTCTGCCGCCAAAGCCTCCACATGGAAAATCTCACGTTTACCCAAATTGATACTCAATCTCGATAGAGCCTCGAACCACATCAAAATCCACCCCAAATGAGCCAACTGATTTGGATTAGCCTTGCAAAACAACAGGGTATCATTAGCATACAACAGGTGGGATGAAACCAGATCCTACTCTTCACCTCTGACCCTAAACTTGCTTTCAGTCAAAGAGTTACCATCCACAACCTTGTTTATAAAACAACTTAAGATGTCCATGCCTAAAACAAAGATATATGGGTATAGGAGGTCCCCTTGGCGTAAACCCCTTGAGCTCCAAAAGACCAGCAAGAGAGCCATTAATTAAGATAGAGAAAGTGGTATAAACTTCGAAGACAACCATCTATGCTCAAAGCCGATTCTCCTCTTTACCTCAAGCACAAACCTCCAATTTAAATGGTCGTAAGCATTTTCAATGTCCATCTTACAAGCCAACTCGCCATCATTATCGCTTTGCATAGAGTCCACAACCTCATTAGCAATTAGAGTTGCATCCAAGATTTGCCTCCTTTCAACAAAGGGATTTTGGGAAGGGGAAACCACTTTGTCAATAACCTTTCTTAGCCTATTAGCCAAAACCTTAGCTAGGATCTTATAAAGGCTCCTAAGCAAGCTTATGGGCCTATAATCTTTTATGTCCTCTACAATACTTTTTTTTTTTGGGATCATCACTAGGAACATGCCATTCAGGCTCCTCACAAACATCTTTTGCTCATATAACTCCTTGAAGAATCCCATTACTTCATTCTTCACAAATTCCCAACTAAAGGACCAGAAAACAATAAGGAATCCATCCGGCCCCGGGATCTTCTCCCCATTCATTCCTACAATGGATGTAAGAACTTCTTCCTCTAAAACTTGTCCTCCAATCCACCATAATCCTTAGCCTCCAAAACATCTAAAGTGATGTCAAGGAACACAAGGCGCCATCCCCTCGTTTCAGACAAAAGTCTTTTTAAAGCATTGACAACCCCTTTCTAAATAGAAAAATCATCAGTGAGCCACTTACCATTAACTCTAATCTTATTTAAAACATTTCTCCTTCTCTGAGCATTGGCCATTTTATGAAAGAAATTGGTGTTTCTGTCCCTTCTTTAAGCCACAACTCTTTGGACTTTTGCCTTCACGAAACCTCCTCTATAAGAGTCCACTTCTTGTAATCATTCCTAGCTTTAACTCTCTCCTCAAACTCCTCTAGGGAAAGCTCCCTCTCATTTTCCAAGTTATCCCAGTCACACACTCTGGGCAAGGCCTTTGCCTTCCTAAACCTTACATTGCCAAAGACTTCCTTATTCCAAGTCTTAAGGATGCCTTTCATAGCCTTCAACTTTACAGCTAAACTATAACTAGGAGAACCCTTGAAGCTTAAACTTTGCCACCACCCTTTTAAAATATCTTTAAAACCCTCGGACTTCAGCCACATGGACTCAAAGCGGAAAGGAGAGGGCCTTGATATGATTTCACCACCATCTAAGAGGATGGGGAAGTGATTCAAGACCGGCCTAGGCATAGTACATTGGATCACCTTGCTAAAGTAACTCTCACAGTCTATCGAAACTGGGAACCTATCAATCCTAAACATCACACGACTGTTGATACCCCCACTCCAAGTAAAAGGGCCTCCTTGTAGCGGCAAATCTCTCAACCCCAAATCATCAATAACTTCTATAAAACGGCGCATAGACAATTTGACTCTACCTCCCTTTTTTCTTTCATTGGGGGAAGTGGTAACATTAAAATCACCCTTAATACACAACGGACTTGGCCAAAAGCCTCTAACTGCCCTCAATTCCTCCTAGAGGTTCTCCTTAAGATCGCCCACAACTGGACCATAAACACCTGTGAAGATCCACTGAATCCGAATGTAATCTTGTACTTGGATAGGGGGAGCCTTTACGAGATTTTGGAAGATATCGACGACTAGTGGGGTGACTAAACTACCTTACCATCACCCGACTAGACATTTCCTTTCCTGTGAGTGTAGTTAGTCAGTTCCTGCAATCACTATGTCATAGTCACTAGGATGATGTGATTTGTATCCTCCATTATATCAAAGGAACACTAGACTAGGGGGTGTTATATGAAAACAAGGTCACACTAAGATTGTTGGATATTGTGATGTAGACTGGACAGGCTCTCCCATAGACAAACGCTTCACTTTAGGATATTGTGTATTTATTGGAGGCAACTTAATATCCTGGAAGAGTAAGAAACAATATGTGGTGGCCAGGTCTAGTGTTGAAGCTAAGTATCGAGCTGTGACTTTGGCAACTTGTGAACTTGTATGACTCAAACAACTTCTTCAGGAGCTAAGATTTGGGAATGATGGACAAATGAGGCTTGTGTACGATAACCAAGTGGCTCTACACATTTTCTTCAAACCTAGTTTTTCATGAGAGGACTAAACATGTTGAAGTGGATTGTCACTTCCTTCAAGAGAAGATTGCCTCAAGATGCATGACTATTAGTTTCGTCAACTCGAGTGACCAACTAGCAGACATTTTCACTAAGTCTCTTCGAGGTCCAAGGAGATTCAGTTCATTTGTAACTAGCTTGGTGCGTATGACCTATATGCTCTAGCTTTAGGGGGAGTGTTGAGACTCATAGGATATTGTTAGCATATCCTCTGATTTATTCACTTCCTTTCTTGTACAATATTTTTTTCTTCCTTTTTTTACTTGATTTGTTTCCTTTTTATGTCTTCCAGATGTATATAAGTAGGTAGGACCTATTATGTTTTAATCATCCAAGCAATAAGAAAAACATCATTTTCTTATATTTCTTCACAGAGGAGATGGATGTTTTGAATGGAAATGGTACTAAGGACTTGGTACAGTTACCCGATGGGAAGAAAGCCATTTGATGCCGTTGGGTTTTTGCATTTAAGGTTAATCCTGATGATTCAGTTGCTCGATTGAAAGCATGACTTATGGCTAAGGGGTACGCTCGGACTTATGGCATAGACGACTCTGACACCTTTTCTCCTGTTGCTAAGATGACATATGTTCGGTATTTTATTTCCTTGATTGCCACTTATAATTAGGATTTCCACCAGCTTGATATTAAGAATGTCTTTCTTCATGACGACCTTTAGGAGGAGACGTATATGGAGAAACCTCCATCGTTTGTTGCTTAGGGGGAGATTGAGAAGGTTTGTTGTCTTCGAAAGTATTTGTATGGTTTGAAATAGAGTCCCCGTGCTTAGTTTGGTAAATTCAGCCAAGCAGTTGAGAAATTTGACTGCAAAAGAGTAAATCTGACCACTCCGTCTTATACAGGAACTCTAGTTCTAGTATCATTATGATGGTAGTGTATGTGGATGATATTGTTATCACTAGTAGTGACTCTAAAGGTATCTCATCTCTTAAATCTTTTCTTCTGGCCAATTCCATACAAAGGACTTAGGGATACTAAGATATTGCTTAGGCATTGAAGTTATGCAGAGCGAACATGAAATCTTCTTATCTCAAAGGAAGTATGCTTGAGCTTATCGTTCTGCACTGAAAGTCAGATAAAACCACAGCTCCTTTATGCTCCAAGCGTACACCTTACTAGAGAAGGCGAAACATTTAAGGATCCTGAGAGATATAGAAGACTAGTTGGGAAGTTGAATTACCTTACAATAACTTATCCTGATATTGTCCACTCAATAAGGTTATGTCAAGACATTAAATTGGCTCCAATAAAATTACATTACGTAGCTATAAATGTATTCTATAAGTTATTTCAAAGAAGTAATTTAGACGAGGTATTCTATATTGTAATCATGGGCATGATAGAATTGAGTGTTTCATAGACGCCTGACACAGTCTCCAAACATCGTTTCAACCAATAAGATAGAGAGATCCACTTCAGGTTACCACCCAGGAAACCTAGTTTTATGGAAAAGTATGAAACAAGGGATTGTTTCCTGTCCGAGTGTAGAGTCTGAATATAGATCAATGACACCGTCCGTGTGTGAGATCATGTGACTTCATCAACTCTTGATGGAAGTTGACATTAAGACACCAATCCTAGCAAAACTTTGGTGTGACAACCAGGCTGCCCTTTATATTGCTTATAATCCTGTATTCCATGAACGATCTAAGCATATTGAGATAGATTGCCATTTCGTTCGTGAGAAAATACAACTCAACTTGATTTCTATAGGATATGTGAAAACTGGAGAACAATTGGGTGATATCTTCACATAGGCCCTAAGTGGGGACCGAGTTAGTTATCAATGTAACAAGTTGGGCATGATTAATATCTATGCTTTAACATGAGGGAGAGTGTTATAGCATGTATCAATTTTATATATAAATTGTAACTAGTTAGGAAACTTGTCTTATAGAGTTGTAACAAATTAGGAAGGTTAGATTGGCTTACCTATTGTACAACCTAACCCTTTTGTATATATACACATGATGGATAAATGAAAATTACAAGGAATTATTCCTCCTATTCCTCTCTTTAATTCTTTCTACAATCACCAAAGTTCTCAAGGCTTTCACACACCTCAACAAATTAAATGCAATTCAATTCCTTCAAGGCTAGTTTGTTCACCATCTGCTTCACCCAAATGTCCAGTTGAGCCTTAAAGGCCAACCCCTCAACACCACCACTCATTATTAGAACTCACTCAATTTAACTCTTCCAACGAATCACTTTAAGCATTTCCTTATTCTCATCTCATCACTAAGATTACACTCAAGATCTTGGGTTGTTTCACCTTTGTACATATATATCCATGCACAACAACGGGGAAAATTGGATCCTAGGGTCATTAGATGCATATTTCTTGGTTATTCATTCAATAAGAAGGGGTATAAATGCTATTGCCCTCTAGAAAAGAAGTTCTTTCATTCCATGGATGTCACCTTCTTTGAAAATCAACTATTCTACCCCAATTCCTCAATTCACGGGGAGAATTGGATGATAGAATTTCAGAATTGGGATTGAAATTCACATAGTGAGCCACAAATTCCCACTTCTCCACCAATTCGAAACACTCACTACAAGAACACCTCTTCTCATCCTCGAATTAGTCAGATCACCTTCCTTGCGGGCTATCGAGAACGCGGCTCCATCGATTCTAGACCTATTCATGTTTTGAGTCATAATTCTATTCCTCTTATTAAATCTGACACAAACCAAACTGCATTAAATAAGGAAATTCAAGTCTACTAAAGGAGAAATCAACATAAAAAAACAAACTTAGCATGACCAAGACTCTTCCTTGGTTCCTATTGAATACATAAAAGTGCAACATTTATATAGGATTTTAATATTCCCAGCTCATGTTTTGGTCTCATTTTGTGTAAGGATAGGTGCCTTTGATCGTTTCTCGTGTTTTTGTGCTTGTGCGTGTTTTCCAGCCTGCACATTTGTGGGTTCGTGTCCGCAGAACAAATGAGATCATCGCTGCTGATGGCAACAATATCGAGAAGCCCTGTAATGCTACTTGAAGAGGAGCAATTGTAGAGGCAATGGTACCGGTACCACACTTACTAGTATCGGTACCCACATGCAGTGAGGTAGTGGTACCGTACCAATAAACTGGGCACGGCACCCCAAGGCAAGGAGCACCAAGACATTTGCACCTGGCTCACACTTACTAAGACGGCACCAACATGCACCCTCATGGACTTGAGCAGACTCCAATTCGCGCAAGGGTACGCTCGTCTTTCGACAATCACTTCGAGATCACTAAGGAGAATGGTATTTAAGCCTCATCAAGGGCGTAGAAGAGTAGCTTTGATTATGGTTTGGTTTTACCTGGCGGTATCTCTAATATTTCGCTAGGTTTATAAGAAAGTAGAGTACTTATCTTTCTTCAGATTCCGAAGGTTTTCAATTACATGTAATCTTTCGCCTGGATCATACAACTTGGTATTTTTTTACTCGATTCGTGCTTTTGATATCCTAATCTCGTGAATTGAAGTGTTATTTCAAGTCACATTTATGCATAATTTCTTATCAAACATGAATTGATTTTCAGTTTCAATGGAGTTTTAAACTTCCATGATAGGGTTTTAATGGTGGAAACTCACCTCCGTCAAGGTAACAACCCTCAATTCCTCTTTTGTGCTTCAACGGAATTGTACGATTCCAAGCATTTGCGGAAAATCTTATAAAACCTTAGTCTGGAATCTTCTTAACAATGTGTGAACGAGAGACCCTCGGTACACGTTGTGCTTGATCACAAATGCAGGCTAAGAGTCTAAGAAAATCGTTTGAACAAGTGTTTGCCATCGCTCAATCATTCTTGTTTTAAAAGAGCCTTTAATGTTACATCTTCCGTGGAAGACCATTCATCAATGTCTCCTAGATGAGATTGGGAATAAGAGGTGGGTATTACCTGATCGGCAGTGAGTGGAAACCTAATAACCCTATCATTCACCCTTTTGTTTTAAAATAGTTAATTTAATCGGTTACTCAATCAATCAATTAATCACAACCCCAGATTTTACTTTTAAACGCACATTCTCTAGAGAGCAATCCCTAAGGATCACCTAGGAAACCACTCCCTGTGAAAATGACTTGTGAACTCACACAGTACTATAATGCTTGACGACTCCAGTTCCTACCTTTGTAACATCAAAGATACGAAATAGATATGAGAGGTATTTTCGCGCCGCCGAGGAGTGGCAAGCAGACTAGTTGATCCAAAGAGAGCTAGTAAAATTTGCAATTGTACGGTAGATCCGCACATTCTCTACCTTTTCTTTTAATTCAAGTTTGAATAATCTTAAGTGGATAACTGTCTGAATGGCAAGATTGGTATTGCCGGTTTCAGTTTCGCAAATCAGCAACACCAACTTGTAAGAATTGTACCTCCAAGAAATTCTGAAGAGTCCATAGTAAGACATTTGTTTCAAGAGAACCCTACACCTCAAATGGACCATCCCGGGAGTCAGCAACCTCTTTTTAATCCAAATGCCCAAGGGGTACCTGTTGACCCACAAAGACTCCATGAACTTCCACAACACAAAGAGGGTGTCAGACTACCAAATGAACCCCGACGACGTGAGGGGAAATGTTAATTCAAATAACCACGATCTAGCCCCCGCCCCTTTACCGAATGTGGAAATAACCCTTCGAGAGATTCTAAACCAAAAGAACCACAACAAATTCATGTATTCAGCCACCGAAGAGGCTAACTAATTCCTTGCGAAGTCGGAGAGATGATTCGCCTTCTCCTCGTATCAAGGGGTCGATTCTGAGAACCCTACTCATTCATGAGAGATTTCGCGGATGTTTGCAATGCTTTCCTCTTTACCGGATCACCCCTCTATATAATTTGCATGGTTTTATTCCCATTCTCTCTAAAGGAAAAGGCCAAAATATGGTTTCATTCACTTGCACCCAATTCAATCTTTACTTGGGAGGATATGCGAAATGAATTCCTAAATAAATTCTTCCCTCCCGCACGTACTAATGCACTCATGCGATCAATCCAAAACTTTTCTGAAAAACCGGGTGAACCTTTTGCAGTTGTATGGGAAAGATAAAAGGATCTCCTCCATATCCCTCATCATGGTTTGGACGTTAGACAAATTTGTGCGTATTTTCACCAAGGACTATCCTTGAATAACAAACAATACATCCAAATGATGTGTGCGGGAGAGTTCTATGAGAAAAGTGCCAGGGAGGCAATTCAATTTTTCGATACAAAAGCGGAAAATGCTCAACTCAGACTAACACCTCCTTAGATATCAAGTAAAGTGCATAGCACAACTACAGGGGGAGGAATCCATCACTTAAGAGAGAATGATGACCTGCAAGCGAAAATAGCCAACTTAACGAGGAAGTTGGAGGCCATAGAATTGAAAAAGGTAAGTGAGGTAACTAGTATGCCTCAAGTACCCTCGCCTATAGATCAGAGAGGATGTCACACCATTTGCAACAATCCCACCCACTGACTATTAACCGCTCCTAACCTTTCTCAAGTCAAGGGAGCAATCCAAATAGAGCAAGCTAATGCTCTTAACTACCAAAGGAAGCCATTCAATTCTCCATACTTCGAAACGTATAATCCAGGGTGGGGTAAGCACCCGAATTTTAGTTAGAGGAATGAGGGAGGTCCACACAAATTGCTAAACAGCCAAGGCCCCAACTACCCAAACTAAGGCTTTTCAAATCAAGCCCCTCCGTTCCAAAATCAAGGTCCTCAAGGATTTCCTGCAAACCCTAACCAAGGTTTCCACCCCTCGTCTCAAGGGAATTCAAACCCACAAATTTTATCAACCTCTGTATAAGAGAAGCTCGAGGATATTGTGACACGTCATCTGCACTAAATAATCCACTAACACTGAATTTCAAACTGCCTTGAATGATGAGATCCCAAATCACTAAGCTAACCTCGTCTATGGGAAATTTTCAACAAGAAAAAGGGAAACTCCTTCAAACCATCCAAAACCCCCAAGGTCAAAATAGTGTTGGAGTCTCAAGCCCAAGTGATGGCACCTTCTAACATTGCAAGGTTGTCACCACTCTTCAAAGTGGAAAAGTAATTGACAAAACCATTCACCCCAAAGAACCGAAACAAGATTTGCACAATGAGCCAGTCGGGGATGCTAGGATGTCTCGATGCTTCTCGCGTTCCAGTGGGATGTTGTTGATGGTGAGCCAGAAAAAGACAAGGCCTCTCACGTCCCTCCTGCTCCATATCCTCATAGGTTAAGAGCCCCCAAGAAAGTGACCAATCATTCTGAAATTTATGAGTTGTTCAAACAGGTTAAGTTGAACATTCCTTTATTAGATGCCATTAAGCAAATCCCGTCATATGCCGTTTTTTGAAAGATTTCCAGGCACCGTGAAAAGAAAATTAGGTGTCAACAAGGAGGCATTTATGACTGAACAATCCACCTTCTTGATCCGGAACAATTTTCCCCCAAAATACAAAGACCCAGGAAGCCCCACTATTTCCATAGTGGTAGGGAATTCAAAATTAGGACATGCTTTAGTGGATTTGGGAGCAAGGCACTTGTTTCCATATTCTGATAAGGCCGAGCTGGGGTTAGAGAGTTGGGACCACTAATATCACCCCTAGCTAGTCGATCATAGTGTGAAGATTCCTAGAGGGATAGTGAAGGATGTATTGGTGCAAGTGGGACCGCCTCTACTTTCCGTGTGGACTTCATTGTACTGACACTAACCCGTGCGGAACCAAGGGACCCGGGCCCCAGCTGACTTAGTAGGCCATTCTCGCCACCGCACGCCATCATACACAGGGGAGGATTAATGACATTATCTTTTGGTAACATGACTGTCAATTTGAATATCTTCAATAAGCACAAGGAAATAAATCGAGGAGTGATGTCCACAGGTAAACATGATAGACTCTCACAGCGTAATTACGTAGATAATGTTTCATATGATGATCCTCTCATGTCTTGTCTAGTAAGCCCAAGTTGGATCGAGGAGGTAACCACATCCGAATTGGAGTTTCTGCACTCCATAATTGAACACAGTGAGGTATTGGAAGCAAATGGGTGGACCCTTAAATTTGAAAATCAGCTCTAATCGAAGACGTGGTGTTACCTCGAAAGAGAGACTACCTTAAACTGAGTTGAAACTCCTTACCATCGTATCTACATATGCATTCTTAGGGGCAGAAGAAACGCTCTATGATCATCATATCTTCCTTTAGAGTCGATCAAGAAAATAAGCTTCCGAGATACTGAACCCACAAAACCGCCATAGGATGGACAATTGCAGATATTAAGGGAATTAGCCCCTTGATCTGCACACATAGGATTCATTTGGAAGAGGATGTTAAACCCTCTAGAAAACCACAGCGACGACTAAACCCAATCATGAAAGAAGTGGTCAAGAAAGAGGTTCTAAACTACTAGACGTAGGTAATAGTTATTTGCACCACTGCGCATAGCAAGCGGGTCACCCCAACCTGTGCAAATTCCTAAGAAATCGGGGTCACTATGGTAGCAAATGAACACAATGAGCTAATTCCCACTCGTGTCACCATAGGCTGAGGGTGTGCATGTACTATAGGGAAACTCACGCGGGTACTAGGAAAGATCATTTCCTTTACCTTTGTGGATCAAATGTCGAGAGAGTCAGTACAGCATGAATTCTATTGTTTTCTCGAGTAGGTACTGAGGTACAATCAAATTGAGATAAATTAGTCAAGAGAAAACCACTGCCACCGCTCACACATTTACCTTTAGGAAAATGCCCTTTAGATTATGTAATGCACCAGGAACCTTCCAGCGGTGCATGATTGGGATTTTCAACGATATGATAGAACTCATTTTGGAGATTTTCATGGACGACTTCTCTGCTGGGAGACTGTATGAGATGTCCTCAAAATTTACGTATGTATCGAGAGGTGCCAGAGAAGAATTTAGTGCTGACTGGGAGAAGTGTCACCATAGTGACACAAGGGATTGTCCTAGGCCACATAGTGTCGAAAAAAGGAATCGAGGTGGACAAGGCCAAAGTCGAGTTGATCTCCAACTTACCTACCCCTAAGTGTGCTAAAGACATACGATCGTTCTTAGGTCATGCAGGATTTTATAGGAGATTCATAAAAGATTTCATACATAAATTCTGGGTCCCTTATGCAATTTTTCGCTAAGGACATCCCTTTGCATTGTCACAGTTTAGAGGACGCCTTGATAAATTAAAACTATGTTGTCTCCTCCTATCATGCATCTCCCAATTGGGAACTCCCTTTTGAGATCATTTGTGACGCTAGTGATTATGCTATAGGGGTTGTTTTAGGACAAAGGGTAGATAAAAAGGCTTTTGTGATCTACTATGCCAGCAAGACTTTAGATTCCGCTCAATCCAATTACACAACTAAGGAAAAAAGAGTTTTCGGGTCATTGCCTTTGCCCTAAAAGTTCAGTCGTATTATCAGTCTCCCGTAACCATTTTCAGCATCATGCAACAAGTACTTGCTATCTAGCAGGATACTGCTTCTCGCTTGACTAGGTGGATCCTATCAGGCTAAGAATTTAACCCCACCACAGGATAAAAGGGAGTCGAGAATGTGGTAGCCGACCACCCATCTCTGCTAGTCTCTAATCCACTCAACCGCTCACCCATATACACGCCCGATGAGAAGCTTTTGCCTTTGTTCACCCGCCCATGGTAATGGACATAGTAAACTTCATCTAAAGGACAGAAAATTCCACCCCAAATTAAACTCTCACAAAAGCAGAAATTTTTCGGGGACACACAAATACTTACTTCAATTTAATTCATATTTGTTTAAATATCAGTCTGCACTAATTGATATAGAATATGTAAAATTCAAATGACGATCAAATTGGGGTGCTCACCTTCCTAGCCACTCTAGTTGGTGGAGGGAAAATTTCCTCCGCAAGAAAAGTCTGTGGACAAAATCCTGCAAGATGGTTTTTACCGGCCCACTCTTTTTAAAGACTGCTTTGAATTTTGCAAAACTTCGCACTCTAAGTACAACAATAGAGGGATCACAAAGAGGAACATGTGCCTCTTACTCCTATTTTAATCATTGAAATTTTCGATTGCTGGGGTTTGGACTTTATGGGGCCTTTTCCCCCTTCTTGTGGGTACCTTTACATTTTATTAGCAGTTGATTATGTTTCTAAGTGGGTGGAGGCCATTCCAACTAGAACTAATGACCACAAGGTTATTTTGAAATTTTTAAAAGAACACATTTTTTCTCTCTTTGGAGTGCCTCGTGCAATCATTAGTGATGGTGGGCTCCATTTTTGCAAATCGATCTTAGAAGAGAACTTGTTGGAAAAGTATGGAGTCACCCTACAAAGTTTCACAATATATTTCACCTACGTATCAATGGTCAGCCAATTTAGCCAATGTAGGATTAAATACATTTTGAAAAACGGCCTGCACCCCAAATCACGATTGGTCGCTCAATTAACCGACGCTCTTGGGCTTTACTGCATCGCTTTTAA
This sequence comes from Tetrastigma voinierianum, assembly GCA_016808115.1. Classification (NCBI taxonomy): domain Eukaryota; kingdom Viridiplantae; phylum Streptophyta; class Magnoliopsida; order Vitales; family Vitaceae; genus Tetrastigma; species Tetrastigma voinierianum. Next base: position 862,571 of record JAEQBH010001236.1, on the reverse strand, counting down.
GACCATTCTCGTATGTCTCTTATCTACTTGTTTTATGGAAAGGCCTATCATCCACCGGGTAGAAATGCAACACACGGCGACAGCCATTAAAACTCTTAATTTTGATTCGTCAGGTAAGTAAAACAACGACCGTCGCAGTATGAACGAGCTCGATGAATTGCGGCGTGAATCGATGAGAGAGCCTCACGACCCAAAGAGAGGCTCGTTATTCCATGACAAGACTATCAGGAGGGAAGACCTCGAACCTCACCAAAAGGCATTACAGGCCAGCCTCTGCCTCGTACATTAAGCCTCTTAAAGTAACCTGCTCTCACCACTCGCTTCATTGTCAAGGTAGTTTACCCATATACGCAGTTGAGATTGAGAACTAACAATGGGAAACCTTTAAAGCTAGCTACACCGCAGTTTCATTTCGAGAACTTCGACCGTCGAGAGAAGCGTAGGAACTGTAGATCCGCCCGCAGCCGCTCCGCAGTACTTCATCCTACCTTTTGTATATAGTTTTTCTTTTCTTTTCGTATTTCTTCTCGCTTTAATTTATTTCATTTGATTTTGTATGCCTACACATTACCATACAATATTTCAATCCCTTGCCTCTTCTCTTGGGGGTGTCCTATGTGCATTGAGGACAATGCCTACTTCTGTGGTGGGGGTGGGTATACACTAGTGGAGCCATTTATGCGCATGTTACATGTTAAGTGCATGAGGCAAAATTTTCGATTTGCGGCTCTTTTGGGTTTGGTACTGGCTTCAGATGTATGCACCGCTGTTGATCTTATGTGTATGCACCCATAGTCCATCGCACCTACACCATAACAGCATGCATAAAAATTTTTGCTCATATTCAGGGACCATACGAATCCCACCATGTCCTAGTCTCGTATCACTCTGTTTACCACTACACAAGTCATTGATCTTCTGCCTCAAGCTCATATTTTACTTCCTATTGCTTCAGCTTGTGCATTGTTTTAGCATTCCTTGTTAACTGCATGCATCGTATTCTCTGAGGAACACCTATACATAGTTGAAAGATGATTTTAGGCCATCATTTCTTTGTTACACTTCTAAATCATATCAGTTTCATCTTCGAGCCTCGCACTACTAATTTTGTTCGAACCTTAGGAACTGATCTAGAAGTCTGCACTGACCCCAAGGTAAGCGTGAAGGTGTATGAAGTAGGGAAAAAAAATGTGCATCTAGTGAAAACCAAGATGTTGAGCATTCGGGAAAATTCTATAGATTAGGACTACTGCCAAGAAAAAAAAAAAAAAAAAAAGAAGTGGTAGTACTAAGTGGTAACGGCAGACACCCTTTACCGGTACAGTATCTTCAAACAAGCAAACCCAACAAGACTCCTTTGCATCGGGTACCCACACTTATCGGTACCGGTACCACGTGCGTGAATGGGTTATGTAACGCCCTAAAATACCAGAACTTTTATAATAATGTTATTATATATTCCGGGTATGAATCGGGCCAAACTCGGGTTTTTCCGAAAATTGATGAATTAATAAATTATAAATAGCAAATTTAGTGAACCCGAAATTTTGAGCATCAAAACAAGGATAAAATTGAAATTTCCATATGATACAAAAATCATAAAAGGAGGAGATAACATAAGAGGGGGCCAAAACAAGTTGATTTGGAAATTAAAAGAGTAAAGGACTTAATTGCAATATGGAAAATTAAAAAGTATAAAAAGGGAGTAAGAGACAAACACAACTAATTGTCTCATTTTTGCCCTAGCAAAACGTGTGAGGAAAAGAAGGAGAAAACAAGGGAAGAAGAGGGAATAGTTAAGGAGAAGGAGAGGGAGATCAAAGCCAAGGTATGTTTTCATCTTAGGATCAAGTGTGTTTTGATTTCCTAAGGCTTTAGTTTGGAGAATTATCCTCTTTTGTCTAGGGTTTTGTGGAAGAGATCACCCAAATCCTAGATTTGTTGAGGTGTTGTGGGTAAAACCCCAATTGGTGGAAAACAACCATAGAATCATCATACATTTATGGTTTTATAAAGAATTGCGGACCTTAGGTAGTGTTCTTGGATTTTCACCTAAGGTTTTGTGTCTTGAGGTTCCATAGCACCAATTTAAGTGTTGTGGAATTGTTTTTAGATGAATTCCAAGTTGGTTTTTGAGGTATTATGAATTATAGAAGTTGTATGGAGTGAATTGGCATCAAAAGTGGGAAAAATAACAAAATCTGGGCAATTTCAGACATGTACCGGTAATAACTTTGAACATGTACCACATCTTGTGTTCCGTCATTTTTGGTCAATTCTGTACCAGACATGCTAGATGATGTACCGGTACATCCTATTCGTTTCCTGCTTCGACCAGATTTTGGCCATAACTTGCTCATTTCTTATCCTGATTTGAGTGATTCAAGTGGCTACGTAAAATAGATTCCCAAGGATAACAAAATCCAAAGAATAGACATCGCAAAATCTGGATCCGAAGAGATCTAAAATTCACTCAAAGTGGGGCCATGTGTAAAGCCAAATTTGGTTCCAGCTTGAATTATAGAGGAATCCGGTTGTTTCGGACGGTGATCCTTGAGTTTCGGTGTTCGAATTGGGTGACTTCCAGTTGGAATAGAACCCTTAGCACCTTAGATTTAAAAGAGTACAATGACCTAGGGAGTCAAACATGCAGTTAAGACCCTGAAAATATAATACAAACTGTCCCTGTAATTCCAGAATTTATTAGCTGCATGAAAATGCCATAACTTTAGTTAGATAATCCGATTGGAATGATTCCAATTCTAAGTAAAGTAGACTCTATAGAGGAATAAGAATGAGGTCTAATTCAAAATGCAATCAGATCTTCCTCACCGCTCGGAAGTTTCTGCTTGGTTTCGCGATATTTGTTTAGTATTGATTATTTGCTTAATCACTAAGAGTGAATAAATCGTGATTTTGACTAGGCGGGTAAAGACGAGTAACCCTTAATTTAGGATTGACATCGAGAAAGAAACGGAATCGATAATTGGTTTGTTCTATACCCGTTCTTTATTCTTTGGTTGTTCTATAACTGATCTTTATTCCAGTATGGTTCTATACTTGTTCCCGTTCTCTATTTGTGAAAAATACATATATATTGATTTGAATCATTGTTATTCGAACTGTTTGCCAAATATATACTGTATGCGTATTCGAATCAAAGTGAATTTACCGCATAAAAGTAAATTGATTTTGAACGTATTATTATCGACCAACATGACGGATTCACCAACCGAATTCAATATATGAAGGCATCATTTAAATTAACAGCAAACATATACGATTGACGATGTGATTCACCAACTGAATCAAGCCGAACGCCGACTTCTATAGTCATATGTGAGACTGCATTATTGAAGGCAATCACATTACACGACAACAGACAGATTCACCAACCGACCCCGCCGTGGAATGTCGACCCTGCAGCCATATGTGAGACGGTGAATATTGAATGAAACCATTACTTTATCAATGACAACAAAGTGTGATTCACTAACCGAACTGGGCTGTGATGTCGAATTCTATAGCTATATGTCAATCACAAACCGAAAAGGAAACAATCTGCATTGAAAGTGTATTTGTATAAGTATCTTTACATTACTAATCGAGTATTGTATAAAGGCATTATTTCCTTGATAAATGCATGATTTATATGAACGAAAAATGGAATACGAATCAGATAGGAACCACTACACAAAAATGCTTAGCGATTGTTTTATCACGCGTAGGTACCGAGTGATGTATATCGGCAAGACCCAAGATCGAGGTTTCAGTCATACTGTATGAAATTACGAGTACGCCCGTCATATGCATTGCCCATTTCTTTCGAACATTGACATTTCAGATAAATGTGCTTGAACTCGATCATTATTTTTGTAAAGGCATTTTTTAAATGTAAACGTTATGAATATTGGTTAATCGTCAATGTTTCATGGTTTGCTAAAATAAAATTTGCCTGCGAATTAAAATTTAAAATGAATAAAATGAGCCAAATGTTTTGATAAGATAATTGGAAATGCTCGAGTAAAACCGGCCCATTGATCCTACCAACCAGTCGAAGGCTCTGGGATTCGTCGCGACACTTTTGAAAACTAAAATTAAATAAAACGATAACAAAAGAGATTTGATTAATGACTTTAAGGGAAATAAAACGAGCGTCCCCGGGGTTTCATTTCGGACTCACCAATCGGGTCGGGCCGGGCTCAGGGGTCGCCACAGGCCATTTTAGGGCTTTTCTTCCCAAAGTTTGAACCCTTTCATATCCCTACTCCCTAACTCCTATATAAGAGAAACCCCAACCTAATTTTCTCTCTCACCAAAGCAAACCCTAGATCAAACATTCCCTCTAGTGTCTTCATCGCCCTGATCCGGATCCTCCTCAATTCTTTGCACCAACGTGGTAAGTGTGCCTCATTTCTTTGAGAGCAGTTTGAATGGATGTCTACTGCTCCCAACATGGATTTGGCTGCGGCTTTGTTGGTGGTTCTGTGGTTCTGCCTTAAAGCATCCGCAAATGAACTGCACGAGGAGGAAGATGTCGATCGAACTACACGTGGTAAGCCCGGAGCATCATAGAGATGGGTTGTTGGGAGACCATTTTGTTTATTTGGGCTATTCTCGCTATATTCGCTATTTTGGCCATATCCATGGCAAGATCGAAAAATATTGGAAAGGGAAAGGCTCCTAGCTCTTCTATGGAGCGAGCCATGAAAAAATGGAAGGCCGATACTTCGTAGACTATAAAGAAAGGAAAGGGGAAACGAAAAGATTCTTCATCAAAGAGCGAGGAAGCCAGTGAGAGCGAAGATGAAGAAATTGAGGTCATGTTTGCTGAGTCTTTAGAATCAGAGAGGGAAAAGTGGGGCCAATCAATTGCAAGGCGAGGTTTCCATTGTGAGCGAGGACGAAAATTGACATCGTTTGTTCACCCACCGATCCGGCCGTTATTCAGAGCAAAATCGCACTTTGTCAGAATATAAAATATTTACTCACCATGGTTAGGAATTTTATTCCACCTCGAGAAGATCGAATGTAGACACCCTATTTGAGACTACTATTTTGGGAAATAGGTTATGGTCAGCTTCACTCGATAGCTCAATCGTTGAATTCAGTCCGCTCGCTACACATGATCGACCTTTACCCTCTCAAGGCCATTATAGTCTGACGCCTGAGCCAATGCCATGCACCAACCCTGCACTCATGGAGGTTTTTTGTGCGTAAGGAGTTCATTATGGGGAAATTAAAGCCTGAGTATGCATTAATGAACAAAGTCATTCAAGAATATGATCAAAGTGTATAAAAGAGAAGTCGCCAAGGTGCGAAGAAACCATTAGATGAGGTAATGACCTGAAAATCATTGATTATGCCTCGTAATATGGTACTACAGGACTTTCAAGGTCCCTAACCGAACACGTGATATCCCATTCCCGACTTTAGTTACAAATCCGGTAGAAATGCGGGATGGTGGGATTGAAGTGAGAGAGCACTCCCAGCTGAGTCGACAATAAACCAAACAAGTCAAAGCCGACCGCTCCACAAGGCCTCGCCATCACATTCTTCATTATTTTGGTGGCTTCATCGTCGCCGTACCACGTGCCGATGAGTACATCTCTTTTGAAAAGGATGGAGCGTAAAATCAAAGGATGGTTCAAGTGCATCCTAGGAAAGCAGAAGCAATTGGATCATAGGCTCTCCAGGCTTAAGAGTCACATCCTACGAGGAGATACCACTATTGGAGATGATCGTCCTCCTGACTTGGAAGGGGATTCTGAGGAGCTAGATGACTGTGTGGATGAAGACGCATTCTTCGATCACGACATGGAGTGATGAGAGTAGCATGGTGGGTTAGAATAGGGTGGTGTTGGAAATTGGGTAGAGACCTCAGCCACGTCATGCCAACACCTATTTTGTTTCTATAAGCCCTACTTGTGTAATCCATGATCATTATGTTTTGAAAGACCTTATTTTAGTTATGTCGATGTTCCCTCTTTGACTTTTATGCATGTTAGTTTGTTTAGCTATGGTAAAATGTTCGACGTGATAATGTAGTTCATTTCTGGGCCAGCGATCTCATCAAGTGAAATTTCTTCTTTTCCTCGCATACATGGTCCTTATATGAGTATCTCTCGTTTGTAATAGTTTGTTATCATGGTTCATTACTTTGAGACTGTGGTTTCATTTGAGTTCGTGACAAGGTATACTTTGTCGTTAAAGCACTGTGCCTATTTTGCCTTATGGGAAACTTGCAATGCCTAACTGCACCTAGCACATTTTGTTGAAACTCATTACTTCCAGGGGTGTTAATACCAAATCTTCGCTAGGGACTAAAGTGTTATAGGTCAGGGTGTGTTGAATACATAAAAGTGCAACATTTATATAGGATTTTAATACTCCCAGCTCATGTTTTGCTCTCATTTTGTGTAAGGATAGGTGCCTTTGATCGTTTCTCGTGGTTCGTGTCAGGCAAGCTCTTTCAGTTTCGCCTACATTTTCAGAGTTCGTGTCCGTGAGAACAAATGTAGATCATCGCGGTTGATGGCAGCCGCGCTCGAGAACCCCTGGGTAGTGCTACTTGAAGAGAAGCATCAGGTGAGGTATAGTGGTAATGCCAAGATCACACTTACTGGTACTGGCATCTACATGCAAGGAGGCAAATGGGTACACTGGTACTAACAAAACTTATAACATCTCTCGAATATACCCTAGCTCTGCTTTACATGTTTAGGGAATTTTGTAAGCATAATTTGAATTTTTCGTAATTTAAATGCAAAACATGGAAATTTGAAAACTCGGAATTTGTACAAGATACATGGGCAAATATGTAATTTGCCAAAAAGGGGCATAGAAGTCATAAGATGAAAAGGCTATGGGTTAAAATAGAATTATGCCTAAATTGATTTGCAAAAAGAGAGGAATTGAAGGGCTAAATAGAAAAAATGGGAAAATAAGCCAAAAATGGGTTTTATTTGCCTTGGCCAAACATGGCCTTAAGTCAAAAATTTGGATAAGAGCAATTGGTCTCTCATTTTGAGAGACCAAAAACATAGAGAGGAGAAGAGGAAAAGAGAGAAGAAGAAGAAGAGGAAGAAGAGGGAGGAGCCAAAAGGTATGGATTTCTATGATTTTTGGTATGGATTTTACATGAGCAAGATCTTGTTTTGTATGGATTTCTAGGGGATTTTTATGAGCCCTAAATCCTAAGGTTTGTTGTGATTTCATCCTAACCAAAGATTTCTTGAAAGTGTGGTCAAAACCCTAAACGGTACAAGAAGAATATGGAATCCTCCCTTGAGGTTGATCCATGGTTAAATTGTAGTGACTGAGTTAGGGCTTGTGAAAATAAACCTCAACTAATCTTATGTTTGGTTTATGTATGGGTTATGACCCATTTTAGAGTGGTTTTGGGAGGAATTCATAATGGGTTTTTGGTGTAAGATAAGAATTGAAAGTGAATTGAGTATAATAGAGATTACAAGATGAATTTGGAGTGGTTATGATGTGTATATGGAGTATTGAGTTGATTTGGGTATCAACATATGGAAAAATGGAAGAAAACACACATTCTAGGTAAATTTCGAGGGCTATGACTCAGATCCAGATTCTAACAAAAGTGGCAATTCTGCACTTAAGTGCTCTATTTTTTTGCTTTCGACCGCCGTCGATTTTGGCCATAACTTTGTAATTTCTTATCCGATTTGAGTTATTCAAGTTGCTGCTTAAAATAGACTTCAAGGAGCACTAAACATCCTGAAATAGGTACCTTCAACTTCTGATTCTATGGGGCCCAAAAATTCACTAAAAGTGGGGCTATGTTCAAGCCAATTTCTGCTTCAGTTTTTTTACCATAGAGTAGTCCCGGTTGTTTAGGACATAACTTGAGTTCCTGTTCGATTTGGGTGGATTCCAATTGAGGAAACCCATATCACCTTAGCTTGAAAGGAGTACAACAACTGCTGTCAAATATGGAGTCAAGACACTAGAAAATGGTATTTTGGAATCATCCGAGTGTAATATCTATAGAATATCTATTTAGCATGAAAATGCCACAACTTAGTTTTGGATGATCTAATGGAACGATCTCAATTTGGCAAAATAGATTCATAGAGGGACAAGAATATGAAGGAATGATGTGTGAATACATAGGCATCATACTATACAAGCATATGAAATGCCATATGTAATAGTAAATAGAAAAATATAGGAATGAAATATAGATAACAGTTCATGAAACATGAATATGATATGAAATATGAAACGAACTCGAAACATAAAGATCACACGAACATGAAAAGCAATATGGCATGAACACGTAACGTTTATAAAGATAAAGTTATGAGTTCTTAAAGACATACGATAGTATGACTACCTAGGACCAAAGAATGAATGAGCGGATCGTTCGATCCGGCTTCCTAAGACTTCAAGAGCGCTACACTGGGTTACGTAGCATCGCCTGCTCAGCACTTCCTAAGACTCCGATTAGTGCTACGACACCTTGCCCGCACTTCAGAGTCCTGATTAGGCGCTATGACATTCCCGCTTAGCAGCTTCCTCAAAGATTCTAATTTCAGGCTACGACACTTCAAGATCAGACAAGACCTTCCTGCACTTATCAGGTCACAATCCTACCATTCTTTGCGTTGGTCCGGTACCAACAACATATGATACAAGACTCAACAAAGAATAAGAGTAAAGAAATTATAGAATATGATAAAGATAAGGAAATAAGACCTACGGCACTCCTCAGACCGCTTGAGTACCTATGAGTACTTTTGCACAAGTAAAATATTTTGTAGCACCTACGTACTCCGCATCCGAAATATATCAAGTATAAGTTTTGTAGTACCTAATAGGTACCCATGTATTTGTTCTCAGAGTACCCATAAGTACTTTTGTAAAGTAAAATTCCTCAGAGTACTCACGTATTTCCGTATTTCCAAGAAAATAAGCATAAGTTCCCAGAATATAAAGTCCAAAGAGTACCCACGTACCAAGATAATGAATCGTATACCTACAAAAATTCACAGTATAAGTTAGTAGTACATAAATATAAGTTTGATACAAGCACAAGTATGTCTTTTCGGGGAGTTGAACAAGAAAATTTATGTACTCTCGTATAAGCAATAAGTTCAAATACTATGAGTTTCTGTAATACAAGTATAAGATCCAAATTACAAGAATAAGCCTTGTAACTCCTACGGGAGATCTAAACAAGCATAAAGTTGCTATAAAGTCTCGAGTCCTACTAAAAATCCGAATAAGCATATAATCTGCTATAAGCATAAGAATTGTATAGTCTAAAAGATGATTCCGATATAAACTGACAACTCATTGTTGGGATATGTTCGAATCAGATGAACTCAAAAGTATGTATTTGATGTGATCTCGCACTCACACGACTAATGTCCGTGATTCGCATACGTCTAATCCGACTCAGATGTGATATGATTCTGATATGTTCTGACTTATCGTACCTACGAGTACCTTCGCACAAGAATAAGATCCAAAATACAAGAATCAGTTCTGTAACACACGTATAAGATCCGTAAGACAAGAATAAGTTCTGTAACACAAGTATAAGATCTGAAATATAAGAATAAGTCTCCAGAAGATGTTTTAAGATTCGTAAGACAAGTACATGTCTGTGAATACAAGGGCAAGATTCAAATACAAGAATAATATCATAAATACAAGAATAAGCTCAGAATACGTTATAAGATCCATATAAGTATATGCTCGTAAGACAAGTATAAGATCTGAAATACATGTAGTAAGCCTTGCAATACAAGTATGATCTGAAATACAAGAATAAGTTCAAGAATAATGAGTATGTCTCGAAGATTCAGATATGCTTTTAGTACAGAAGTATAAGATACGAAGTACCAAAGATAAGCTCCGACATTTTAAGGTGTACTTCCAGATAAGAGGTTCAATACCAAGATAATGCTTGCACATTCTGTGAGTACCTACCCGTACCTCCAAACAAGTGTACCTATAGTATAAGTATAAGCCCTCCGGTATAAGTATAAAACCTGCAAGACCTAAGGGTACTTCAGAGGCATAGCTCGTGAATTCCTACGGAGATAGTATAAGAGAGATAGTAATATGAGTATGTGGATAAGTACCTCCGTCTAAGTATATGTATAAGTTCGCACGATACAAAGACCTGATAAGTACAGTTTGTTATGCAAGGATAATTATGTATGTAAATGTGTTATATGAATTCATGAAATTTTGATATCTCGTTTCAAGTATGTTTATTATGATCTCAAGATAAATGCATGTATCAATATAAGTTATAAGATATGTTTCCCACTGGAGCGAAAGCTTACACTGCTTTAATCCGCGGTGTTGCGGGAGAAGACGTCCGAAAACTTCCGCATACTGCTGGGCCAGCACACTAGTAGGGGTTCACTACATGTAGGTTCCGCGCTCTGATTTGTAAATGTAAAAGTACAGTTTTGTATTTGTAAATGGGACTCGGTATATGTGTATAGATTTTGATGGACACCACTTCAGTGGTAGTTCTTTGATATGTATATGATATTTTGATTCGTTATAAAAAAATCAGGTAAAGAGTCCCAAGATATACTTCGCACCGAACCCTGCTCGATCCGCCAATTCCGCCGACCGAGAATCCTGGTGTGACAAAACCGGTACAGTACCCTGCCGCAAAGGAGCACCAAAGACATCTTTTGGTACCTTTAATTCATACTTACCGGTATCTACTCAACATGCAATCTTATGACTTGAGCACCCAATTTCGTGCAAGGGTACGCTGCCTTTCGACAATCACTGAGATCACTAAGGAGAATGGTATTTAAGCCTATCATATAGAAGAGCGCTTTTTGATTTTGTGGTTTGGTTTGGATTCGCTGGAGGTATCTCTCATATTTTGCTAGGGTTTATAGAGTATAGTACTTATCTTTTCTTCGGATTCTGAGTTTTGAATTACGTGTAATCTTTCAGTTGGATCATACAACTTGGTATTTTCTTATGGAATTCTGTGCTTTTGATATCTCAATCTTGCAATTGAAGTGTTATTTCTCATGTCACATTTATGCATAATTTCTTATCAAACATGAATCGATTTTTAGTTTCAATGGAGTTCTAAACCTCCACATGATAGGGTTTTTAGTCGGTGGGAAACTCACTCCCGTCAAGGTAACAAACCCTCACCCCTTTGTGCCTGAAGTGGTCACATTTATGCGGCATTTGTGGAAAATCTTATAAAACCTTAGTTCGTATCTTTTTGACAACGTGAAATCGAGAGATTCAGACACGCGCAGTTTACCCGCAAATGCAAGCTAAGAGTCCAAGCAGATCGTTTGAACAAGTGTTTGCCATCGCTCAATCATTCTTGTTTTAAAAGTGCCTTTAACGTTACATCTTCCGTCGAAGACCATTCATCAATGGCTCCTAGATGAGATTAAATAAGAGGTGGGTATTTACTCTTATCTAAGAAGTGAGTGGGAAACCTAAGAACCCTATCATTCGCCTCTTTTGTTTTAAAAATAGTTAATTTAACTCCACAATTAATCAACTTAACCAACCTCTAGATTTTACTTTTAAACGACATTCTTCCTCGAGAGCAATCCCTGTAAGGATCACTAGGAAACCACTCCTCAGGGAATGACTTGTGGACTCACACAGTACTATAATGCTTGACGACCTTTGTTCTGGGGTACGCCAGGGAATACTCTCAAAGATAAAATAGACGTAAGGCCCAAACTCCAAAGGAAAACATGCAAGGTAAGGCTAAATTCACTTCAGTTCCTTTGTTTGATCAGCTTCTAGATTCTAGTTCAGACTTAGATCTTCCAATTGCAATACGCAAGGGTGTTAGATCATGCACACAACACCCTCTCCACAATCACTTGTCCAATGTGCAGTTGTCCCCAAGCTTTAGAGCCTTTGTAACCAAGTTAGATCAAGTCCAAATTCCCAACTCAATCCATGAAGCGTTACAAACACCTGAATGGAAAGTAGCCACTATGGAAGAAATTAGAGCTCTTGAAAAAAATGGTACATGGACTATTACTATTCTTCCTCCTAATAAACATGTTGTTGGATGCAAGTGGATATTTTCGATGCAACACAAGGCAAATGGTTATGTGGAAAGATTTAAGGCTCGCCTTATGGCGAAGGGGTTTACTGAATCATATTGCATCAACTACTAAGAAACCTTGTTCTAAGTTAAGTCATACTATTCGAAAGTTCTTATCCTTAGCAACAAAAACCATTGACCATTGCTTCAGCTTGATGTAAAAAATGCATTCCTAATCGGAGACCTCAAGTAAGATGTCTATATGGATATACCTCCGAGATTCGAAAATAATACTATTGCCAACAAAGTGTGCAAGCTCAGGAAATCTTTGTATAGCTTAAAACAATCATATTTACAAGAGGACTCAAGAGGGGTGGCTATGTTCAATTTCAAGTTTACCATACATCATTCATTAAAAATGCTACTAATGGGATAATCATTGTACTTATTGTATACATTGATGACATAGTCCTTACATGAAATCATTGGGAAGAAATAGATTGTCTAAAAAGGCTGCTTGCAAGGGATTTCAAGATTAAGGACCTGGGACACTTGAAGTACTTTCTTAGGATGGAAGTGGGTAGATCAAGCAAAGGTATCTCGATGTGACGACGTAAATATGTCCTCGTCCTTCTCAAGGAAATAGGAATGGTGGGATACAAACCAGTTGACACTCCTATGGATCTTAATACAAAACTAGGAGTTTGAACTGATGGTACAACAGTGGATAAAGGTAGATATCAACACATGGCAGGGAAACTAATCTACCTAACTCACACACACTTGGATATTTGTTTCTTAGTTAGAGTTGTTAATCAATTCATGAACAACCCTTATGAGGAATCACATGAGGCCAGATAGCGAATCCTTCTATGATACCTGTTAGATCAGAGTAAGGGATTGTTGTTAAGAAAAATGACAAATAGAATTGTTGAAGTATTCACTAATGCTGATTGAGTTGGATCAACTATGGATTGAAGATCGACATCAGGATACTGTTAATTTGTATGGGGATATTTAGTAACTAGCGATAAAGAAACAACTCGTGGTTGCAAAAGTATGCAGAAAGGCACTTAGCTTTGGCGCATGGAATATGCGAAGGAATTTGGCTAAAGAGGTTGTTGCATGAACTTAAGGTTGAGTCAGGAGGTCCTATTAACATGTGGTGTGATAGTCAATCAGCTATGCCTATAGCTAAGAATCTGGTTCATCATGATAGGGCCAAGCATATTGAGATAGATTATCATTTTACCTATGAGAAGATTGAGGGTAAAGTACTATCCCTCAACTATGTTTCAACACAGCATCAAACAACAGACATTTCAACAAAGGCTCTCCATCGTCCTAACTTGCAAGAATTATGTTCCAATCTAGGCATGATAACCATTTATAGACAAGCTTGAGGGGGAGTGTTGAATATTTGTAATGTGGAAATTGTGGATAGCAGGAAATTAAGAAGTTTGAGTTTTTAGGAGAGTTGGTTGTTTAACATGGTAATGGAGCTTGGTTTAGCAAGAGGTCCTGGGTTCGAGCCACCTCTTTGCAATTTGAATCCCCATTTATTTATTTGAAAGGCCATGAAGGACTACATTTGGTTTGTTTGACTCTCCACGTGTGAGTATGAGACCACAAGTGAGGGAGGTGTTAAGAAGCATGATATTCATATTAAACCCAAATCTTATAAGCTTGAGTTTTTAGGAGAGTTATTTGTTTGTTTAACATCTATTATATTAGTATTAGTTAGTGATCCCAACTCAGTGAGCCATTTCTTATGTGATGGACTATTGGCACCATTTCTACATATTTTCTTTGTAGACCAAGGAGAAAGGAGCTTTGTGGGAAGAGGATTGTACCATGAGAGAAGTAAGGAGGTACTATTCTCTTTCAAATATACAACATGGATTATAACAATGCAATGTAGTTTGACTCTCATGTCGTTTCGAATGAATCATCTTTTCATCAATAAATGGTCTACATTCCCATAAATAGGAACAAATCGTTTTGAATGGGTACCTCTGCAGTTCTTCCTTAAAATAACAAATATGATTTTATTTTGTTATGTTTCAGTAGAGATGGTTAAAAAATTTGTTTATGAATATCTGATAGTTGTATTGTCATGATTTCCTCGCAAGCCACAAGGGTCGCATACAATATAGTGGACCAAAAGTCCAAATATCGATCCCACTAGGAAGGTGTGGTTTTAGCGAGGATTGAGTACCTTGGCTATTGGAGTCGTTCCTTATCTGAGCAACTCGATGACTTGGGGAGAATTTTTTCTAATCTAAAATAAGAAAAAAAATAAAGCACAACAAAACAGGGTATGATCAATGTCCACTCACAAGGAATGGGATAATATCATAGATATAACTCAACGAAAGATACTAGGGTTGATGGTCTCCATTGATGCATTTATGGTTTATATTCATTAAGTGTTGATCGAGTGAATGTACAATTGTGCATGTCTATGAATCCTGACATGAGGTTTTACGCTTCGCTTCTCCCCTCAAATTCTCACACCATTCTCTATCTCCTTTCTATCTTAGCCATGAAGGCATGGTACTTTTTATAAGGCGTTTTCTGGGAATTTATTTGTTACCTCTCACCTATTAATAAGACTACCCGACTATGTGCTCTGGATCAATCACCTCTCAGTCCATACGATCCTCACATAATGCTGAGATGGTGCTACTCCTAATGAAATCCATCTACTACTAGGCACTCCCTATTTCCCTGTGACTTCTGGACAGGCCACCTTCAGTATTTAAATTAACTAATTCATACCTTAAGACTCCGAGACTAGATTTGTGGCACAATCCAAATGTCACTAAGTGACGCCCTAGCATGGGATCAAGACCCAACTTTCAAAAGATCGATTAATTAGTTGTTCATAACTCAGAACTACATCAATTTAACATCCACACAAGCATGAATTCACAAAATCATCATAAAATATATATAAACCAAACATCAACTTCCACAATTAGCCATAGAGGGAAATTCAGATACTCATTGCAACCAAGTAATCCAACAAAATCATATTTAAGATGAACATATACTAAAATATTGACAAATAGAGTAGAGTTTAGAGATACAAAACAGATTAGATCCAGAAATTAGCTCAAAATCTACACCACTGCAAGAGCTCCTCTAATGAGCTAAATCTTCAATATCAGCTCCAAATCCCAAGTAGAAATAAACAAAATCTCAAACCCTAAAAATGGTGGTTCAAGAACAAGTGAGGGGAGAAACCCTAAGGAGGGTGTTCTCCCTCAAAATCTGAACCATAAACAACTCTAAAGAACTACTATTTATGTGCCTTGGAAAATAGGCCAATGATGGGCTAAAAATGCGAATATTGTTGCTCCAGCCCGTCGTTCTTCGCCGTGCTGAGCCTTAACCTTCGCTGTGGCAAACCTCTTCGCTACGATGAGCAAAGTATTCGCATGGTGAACCCGACGTAGTGAGCCTCCGTGATTGGCTGCAGCAAATGGTCAGCAGATCAACAACTTCATCTTCACTTGATTTCTTCCATTACTTTGTTTGATTTTCTCTCTAATCCTGCAAAAAATCAACAAATGAGGGATTAGTGTAATCTTTACAAAAATAGGTGTGAATCTAGCATTTAAGTTACATGAACACATGAAAAACACTCTATAAATGCTAGTATGATTCACACCTTTTTCTCCAATATTCTAGCATCTATATTGCGCCTCGTGGTAAAATTGAGATTTCTTATTTCCTTGTTTCATGGCCTCATATATTTGTTTTGCAAAATCGCAGAACTCTTGAACCGACAACTTCTGCTTTTCGATGCCCACCTCTTCTGTTTTATTTGTCATTCTTCCTTATGTGACTCTTAACCATGACTTCATCAAGTTTATGCTTTTTTATTTAAAATTTTCTTTTGTCTCCTCAATAAAATTACAATCTATTTCCACATGTGTTGTTCGATCTTGATGAACATGATTCTTATCGATACTTATGGTAGCTTGATTATCACAGAATATTATCATAAAATTTTCAGTTTGTTTAGGTTTCCCTTTAATCACATTCCTTCACAAATTCCCCATGTCATTACTCTAAATTTTGCTTCCGTAGTGCTTTCAGCTACAATAGATTATTTCTTGCTTTTTCAAGTAACCAGATTTCCACATACATAGGTGCAATATCCTAAGGTTGATCTTTAGTCAATTATGGAGTTTAATGTTTCTTTTCAGGTTATTTCAAGTAGTCTTTTTCCGTATTCATTTTCAGAGAGATATTTACATACAATTCATACTTTCAAATGGTAACTCCCACTGGATTGTTCAAGAATTGGCTAACTACCATTGAATAAATACATCATCTTGTGTGAGAGAAGAGTTTCCTCACGAGTCTTTGATATCTCCTTTATCCCTAGAAAATTCTTTAATTGTTCCTAGTCATGGTAGGTATACCCATAAGTGTGTTTGCAGGTTTACAAACACAGCATCCCGGTCTCCCTCTAGCAAGTCTAGGAGATTTTATTTAGGAGACCAAAGAATGCTATATTTTATCAAGAAATTTCCATTCTAGACTCCAATGACAGCTTCTTCCCTCAATAAGCAGGTTTTGCAAATAAAGTGTAGTTAGACTCATTGCATCCAAACTTACAAGCCTGCGAAACGATCGAATTAATAAGAGATTACTTTAGACCATATAGAGTTTTTTAGAGTTCAGATTCTGTTAATGTTCATCTTAGTCTTAACACTCAAAAGGATTTTTAATTCTTCTTTGTGAGTAGCAAGAAATTAAATTTTTCGAGCTAAGATTCCAAACCCAATAATAGAATTGGAGGAATTTGCCTCTTGCTGGGACTAGTAGAACATTTTAAGTCAGCTTTTAGTTGCTCTTTGTCAACATATTAGAATTAGGTGATGGGTTGTCCTCGTTCTATTGTTGAGGACTAGATTTTGGCCTTAATCCTGCTTCTTCATTTCTTGAATTTCAAAGTATTCTTATAATCATTCCATGAGCATGGTTGTGGATGGTACGAATGGTTCAGAATTGGCTCTAATACCATGAAGAAATTTAAGCGTGTGAAAAAAAATGTATACTTGGTGAAATTCTCTCAGAAAATGAGGAAATAGAATTTGAATAGGAAACAATTGTTTTGTAATACGCCCCTGCATAAACCGTGGTACGCTTGAGAAATGGCTAACTTCCGTGATTTCCACACTTTAATGTGGCAAGTGGTCGGTAAAAGGTTACTATTAATGATATTATGTTTCCACTAAGATCGCTTCCTTATGCTTCAGGCAAATAGAGACTGCATCATCGAGGATTTCATGGTAACACCAGGACAAAAGCCAAGTGGATCGCTGGGATCTTCAAGATATTTCAGGAATGCAATCCATCGCCTCGTTCTCCGTTTTCCGGTTCTAAGAGTTTCTGGGTGCTTCCTATGTTAATGATGGATTGGGAAAGACTTTATAATGATCGTGAGTGATGAGTGCCCTTCCTTGTGGCAAGCCCTTCCTCTTGATTGCCTTAATTTGGTAGTGTACGTCGTTATCAGGGGAATTGAGGGATTGTCAGTGTATTTACAAATGATTTTGAGACTGGTGTGAGTTCTTTAAGCTAGTGCCTCTTAGGTTAGCCAGTAGGTACAGATCGTGACCTTATGATTGAATGAGGTGAGGTCATTGAGAGTGAACATTCTTCATACTCTTATGTTAAGAGAAAATGACTATATCGATTCTCATTAATTTACAAAAGGAGGAAACATACATATTTATACTCTAGTGTTAGGAAAAAAGGAAACAGAGTTAGAGTCTAATTAGGATACTAAAAAGAGAAGGAAAATAATCCTAAATGGATTAGGAGACTAAACCTTAACACTTCCCCTCAAGGTAGAGCATATAGGTCAGAAGCACCAAGCTTCACATATATACTTTATCCTAGGACCTCTAAGAGACTTAGTGAAGATATCTGCTAGTTGGTCATTAGAGTTGACAAAACTAGTAGTCATGCATCCCGATGCAATATTTTCTCTCAAGGTGCAATCCACTTTACTGTGTTTAACATCTCGTATTAGATGAAATATGCAAGGCGATTATCACATATAAGCTTCATTTGTTCTATCCTTCCTAAATTGGCTTCGAGAAGATGCTTCAACCATATGAGTTCACATGTTGCTAAGGTGCTTGGTACTCGGCTTCAGCATTGGATCTGGCTACTACATCTTATTCTTATCTTCAGATATTAAGATTCTGTCGATGAACTACAATACCACGATGTTGAGACGTCTATCATGGGTGAGAGCACACACAGATCTATCATTGTATCCAACAATCTAGGTATGACTTACGTTTCTCATACAACACTCACTTGACACAGTGTTCCTTTTGATATAACGGAGAATACGAACTCTGACATCTAGTAGCTATCACGAGGTGATAGTAGGGCCCAGCTAACCCCTACGCTCCGCGGAAGCGAGATGTTAGGCCGAGTGATAGTGAGATAGTTCAGTTTACCTACAAGTCGTCGATATCTCCCTAGATCTCGTAGAAGCTCCCCCTGACTTGGTACAAGTTTGACATTCGCATCCATAGGAGTGTCTACATGCTTAAAGTCCAACATACCCGTGTCCGTCAATATATCCAAGGTATACTTCCTTTGAGAAATAACCACTCCGGAATTAGACTGAGCTACCTCAATGCTTAGAAAATACTTGAGTTTCCCCAAGTCTTTTGTCTGAAAGTGGCTAAAGAGGTGTTGTTTGAGTTTCTGAATACCATGTTGATCACTGCCTATAATGATAATATCATCCACATAAACAATCAAGTAAATACACTTTCCAGTAGATGAATGATGGTAAAAAAATGGTCTCTGCGCTTGAATCATCTTTAAGCTCTTGAACAGAGCTAGCCAACTGCCATTTCGAGGAGTACATTTCGGACAACCATATAGGTGCAGCGTAATTTGCATACCAAACCAGACTCCCCCTGAGATACAAAACCAGGTGGTTGCTCCATATAAACCTTATCAGCGAGATCACTATGAAGAAAGACATTCTTGATATTCAACTAAAAAAGAGGCCATGAAAGCATAGTAGCCATAGAAAGAAGCAAGCGAACAGAGAAAATCTTGACCACCGGAGAAAAGGTATCATAATAGTCTGAGCCATATTACTAAGTGTACCCCTTGACAACCAAACGGGCCTTAAGCCGATCAATCTGACCATTAGGTCCCACCTTCACTGTATAAACCTAACAACAACCAATAGGAGACTTACCAGAAGGAAGAGCGACAAGTTCCTATGTGTCATTGGAGTAAAGAGCATCCATTTCCTCAGCCATTGCCTGTTTCCAGCCTGGATGAGAGAAATCCTCACTAGTGCTTTGAGGGGTAGAGACAGAAGACAAGGTGGATACAAAGGCAAAGCAGTGTAAAGATAAATGATGAAAGCTAAGAAAATTATAAACAGGATGTGGGTTAGAAGTAGAGTGAGTACCTTTCCAAATGGCAATAGGTAGATCATCAGACGGTTGTGGAACCGGAGCAGGAGATGACTGAAGCAAAATAGATGAGTCAACACGAGGCCCTATACGAGGATTAGGAAGCGAGTATAGACCTGAAACGGTCGAGTCACGACATCTTTAGGTGGAGAAGGGAAATCGAGAGAGGGTAAAATAAGAGGAATGAATGAACATCTGGAGCGAAGGGCGCATTGCGGGGAAGGAGAGAGGAATCCTTCAAGAAGGTGACATTAATGAATAGTAGTGATTAGTATCGGGAGAATAACAACGATAACCCCTCTAAAGGCGAGAATAGCTCAAGAAGACACACTTCACGTGGCTGCGAAGGATTTGTCTTGCCCGAGGTGATGAGAAAATGAACAAAACAAACACAACCAATGACATGAGGAGGGAGATAGAGAGGTTGAGTAGGTAGTAAGATAGAATGAGGGATCTGATCATGCAAAATAGAGGAAGGCATGCGATTAATCAAATAACAAACAACTAAGATAACTTCCCCAGAAACGTTGAGGAACCTTATGATAGAGGAGGAGAGTGCGGATTTGTCTCAGCTAAATGTGATTCTTACGTTCCGGCCGCTCCATTACATTGAGGAGTGTAAGCACAAGATGATTGGTGAAGAATCCCATGGGAAGACATAAAAGAAGAGAATGACGTAGAGAAATATTCTTTTGCATTATCACTTCTTGAAATATGAATAGAAGTATTGAATTGAGTGTGAATTTCAGCATGAAATTTTTCAAAGATAGAAAATAACTCAACTCGAGTTTTCATTAAAATAACTGATATATCCGAATAATCATCACATAAAGTAACAAAATGTGAAATCGTAAAGTAGAGGTGAGCCTAGAAGGACCTAAACATCAGTGTGAACAAACTCGGAGACTTTGTCCAGAGGATCGCGCTTTGGGAACAAGACACGAGTATGTTCCCAATAGACGGGACTCATACTCAAGCGAAGATAAACTAGAAAATGAGAATCGACTTCGAAACTTAAGAGCTTGGGTGTCCAAGGCATTGTGGAAGGAGAGAAAGAGGAGCTTACGTGGAAGTCTGAAGCAATGAAACAGAGGCGGCGAGGTGAAAGAGCCTTGTGACTCATGTGGAATTTGATACGTCTTCATTATACATTCTATGGGTTGCAGTTGTTTGAAAAAGTAATTACACAACGAAGGTCACGAGTCAAATTACTAATGGAAATAAGATTAAAAGGAAAATTAGGAACATAAAGTACAAAATTAAGAAGGTAAGGAAGGGAGGGACAAGCAAGACCATTATTTTAACTATAGTTTGAGAACCATTAGCTAAGGTAATTGTAAGTAAAGGAGACACAAAGGTAAGACAAGAAAAAAGGTCTTTATTACTATATATATGATTAGAGGCTCCAATATCAAGGATCCAAGGTGAAGATGAATGTGTAAGGCAAGCAGAGACATTATCGGTCTGGGCAACATAAGCAATGGAGGAAGATTTGGCTTCTTGAGTGAGACGAAGGTAGTCCTCATATTCACTGGGCGTAAGAATGACCCCCTGAGGTGTGGATGAGCTCCCTGAGATAGAACTTGAACATGCTGAATGATTAGAAGACTGAGCCAAATGAGCAATACGAGGAGGTCGGCCATGTAACTAATAGCATCAATCACGGGTGTGTCTGACTTAAACAGTGTCATGCATTGGGCGTTGTCCTCTACCTCGGGATTTCTCTGCGTCCACCTTTGGAATCACCTCAGAAAAGAGGGCCCAAGAAACTATCACGAAGTGTTAGTGTAATCTCGGTCGCATGGATTAGTGGTAGTGGAGGTGTGGCGAAGTAACCGAGTAAGAGCCTCATCAAAGTTTGGAATAACTGCTCCAGTGAGTATCTGTTCCCAGATGTTCTCAAAATCTGGCCTGAGGTTAAGTAGAAGAATGATCCTAAAGACTAGATCCATCTTGGACAGGGAAGTCTCAGTATTAGTAGACTTGGAAAAATAGAGATAAGTTCATCCTTAAGGGTAGACATTCGTCCACCATAAGAAGATATATCCATACCGAGCTGTTTCAAATTGGCGATGAAGGATATTACCTAGTAAAGACGCTGAATATCATTAGTGTACAGTTTATTTACCTAATTCCAGAGGGTGTAGCAAGTTTTATAGGCCCTAATATTATATAGAGTCTTGGCATCAATTGATTGCCAAAGAATATTGCAAAGTAAAGCATCAGTTTTTTTCCATTGAGTATGTTTATCTTCAGGAATACTTATGTCCGCAGTAGTAAGATAATCCTCACATCCATTACCAATAAACCAAAAGTCCACTGAGTTTGCCTATGACTGATAATTTTCACTCCCTGTGAGTTTGTCCGAGGTAATCATAGGAGTTCCAAATACAAAAGAATTAAAAGTCTAACCTTTTTTAGCCATAGAGATGAGAAATCAATAGGAATGAACAAATCCAACTCCCAAGGTCTTGAAAATGTCGTAGAGCTCCAGAAAACACAAAAACAATGGAGATTCAGGCGACAAAAAAACCATAATAACAATGGCCGGAGAGAAAAACTGAAAAAGAAGGGCTTTTCCGACGACAGCGGGGTGCGTGGAGTGGATGGATTGGCTTGTCGGCGATAGATGCACCTTCTGAAGGAGGCGCATTTAAAAACAGTGTTACACGTGCTGCCACGTGTCGGTGTGTGAATTCACACTACAGACTGGAGATCGGCGCGTGTGATGTTATTTTCCAATGAGGTTTCCATCGAAAGGTAGATCGGAGGAAGGCGCTCCTGTTGGTGCGCTCTTTGGCTGAAATGGAGGTCGCTAGAAAATCTCGTTGGTAAAAGTTGTCGGCAGCAAGGTACTCTAACGATGGTTTGGCTTCCGTGGGGCTTCATGAAGACCGGGAGACAACCGATTGTGACACGCCTCTTGGATGGTCAATTCGATCACACTGGGCGAAACCCTAACCCTAGTATTCTCAAACTCTTATGGCTCGATACCATGTCGAGAAAAAGTGAATACATCGATTCTCATTAATTTACAAAAGGAGGAAACATACATATTTATACTCTAGTGTTAGGGAAAAAGGAAACAGAGTTAGAGTCTAATTAGGAGACTAAAGAGAGAAGGAAAAGAATCCTAAATGGATTAGGAGACTAAACCTTAACATCTTCCAACCAAGTTGTGGAGTAGCTTGGCAAATGATTAGTAGTTAATGTTAGGATCCTTTCCTTCAGTATTGCTTGCCTTTTAGAGATAATATAGTTGTTGATTTTTGTGTGTGCCTATGACCTTGCTATATATTTGTTGTTTACTTGTTCTCTTGTTCTTCCCAACTTTGCTTCATGATACCTTCCTTTCCTCATAATTATAACACAACTTTTACCCCATTAATTTTTTTTTTCCAGAAACCCCATTCATTTAATGTTAAGAAACATGATATTCATTAAACCCAAATCCTATAAGCTTGAGCTTCTAGGAGAGTTAGTCGTTTAATATGGTATAAGAGCTTTGTTTTTATAGCAGGTCTTGGGTTTGAGACCTCTCTTTGTAGTTTGAATCTCTATTTGTTGATTTGAAAGTCGATAGTGGACTTTGTGGTTTGTGTTTGACTCTTCACATGCACGGGTATGAGGTCGCATGCACGGGAGGGAGGGTGTTAAGAAGCATGATATTCATATGAAACCCAAATCCCGCAAGCTCGAGCTTCTAGAAGAGTTGGTCTTTTAACATTTAATAAATCATTTTATGTTTATAATAGCATGGAAAAAGCATACATTAATGCCTGATCAAAGTATCTAGTTTATCAATGCAAAATATAAGCTTTTAGAATATTATTAATGAGTATGTTGGTATCCAATTACTCATTGTCTGAAAATAGGGCTTTTAGAGTATGTTTAATGAGTCTGTGTAGAAGTAATGGTGGATCTGACTTTTCTTTCCTAATTGTTAATTGGATTATGTTGAGAAAAATTAGGTCGGCTAGTGGTTTCTTTATCCCTATTGTATCGAGAAAAAGTTAGGAAGATTAGATTAGTTTTTTTCTATTTGCCTAATATCCAAGTAACAAACTTGATTAGTTAGGATATTTTTCCTTTTTTCCTAGGCAAGTTAACTTACTAGTAATGCAGTATCCTATATATGTAATTGTTAATGCATATTTAATATAATGTAAATAAGAAGAAAAGCCATATTTTTCTTCTAAACTTTATATGGTATCTTCTAAAATTCCTCATCGTTAAACTACAGATGACCTGAGCCAAAGGTCAAGTAAACTGAAATTAATGTGACATCTTCAACAACACTTTCTCCTTCACCAAAGGTTGAAAGCTATGCATTCCTCAGAAGTTAACTGCTCATAAATTGAATGGAAAGAATTATTTAGAATGGTCCCACTGCGGAAGTCAGGTCATGGCGCAGGCAAGTCGATACCGACAAGAGAAGTGAAGAAACCTCGAAGAAAAACTCGATTTCATAACTCGAGGTCGAACTCACTAGTTACAACATGGCTTCTAAGTTCCATGGAGCCATTCATTGCAAAACCACACATGTTCTTGACAACAACAACGGAGGCTCGGGGATTCTACAGAAACCTACTCGACCTCGGCACTCCTCTCAAATATTTGAATCAAGACAAAGTTATGGCAATTTACAGACGGGAGGTTAACATCTATTATAATGAGATGGTAACCTTATGGCAATAGTCAATTAGTGCCACGATGTTCGGGAGAATGCTAATGATCTTGCTCGATTTAAGAAGCCGAAGAAAGTGATAGAGTTTACATGTTTCTTGCTAGTTAACAGGAACTTAGATGAAGTTAAAGGCTGAATTGGCCGAAAAACCCCTTCCATCAATCCAAGAGTGTTCTTTACAGAGGTAAGAAGAATGCTTAAAAGAGTGATGTTTGGTGATACCGAGACAAGTTTCAAACCTCGAAATAGGAAAAAAACCCAAGATTAGCTCCCAAGAGGACCCCGATTTGGAGAGAGAAAGGGGAGGAAGAAGCCACAGGATCATTGCAAGAAACCGTGGCATACAAGGGAGACATGCTGGAAAATACGTGGGAAACCACACTTTATGAAACGTCCTAATGGGAGAGCTCTTCAAACCGTGGCTGAATCTTCCCAAGAGCAAAGAAGTACTTAAGTGTCGCCTCTTTCACAAAGGAACAATTAGAAACACTTGCGCAAACTCTTCCACTCTACACACCTTCTAACTTATTCATGTTCTTTCGCATAATCCAAATTTGAAATTAGAAGATTTAGTGACTGCCAAGTACTTTCGAATGCAGTCACTTATTCAAGAAGGGAATAGCGCCTCTAAAGAAAGTACATCCTGCACTCTAAAGGAGAGTATGATGAGGATGCAAGTCACGTAAATACCAATTTACCTAAATAAGAATTGGGTGACGGTGAGAAGGAGATCCGATTGATGCAATCCCAACACTGGAGATTGGTAGCTAAATCTCATTTATCTATTACGCACATACAGCCATATATTGCATTTGCCATCGCTTTGTAAGTCACTTTATGCACTTTCCACATAGAGAGCATTCAAGTCGCCCCATCTGATTCTAAAGTACCTAAAGAGCTCTCCAGAAAGAGGTTATTTTCAAGCAGGAGGACAATAACGATCGGGGTTTCAACACAGATGCAAATCAGTAGTATCACCCACAAATGAAAATCAACTTCAATGTTTTGTACATATGTATGGAGGAATCTTATCACTTGGAGGATTAAAAAACAAAATTTAGTGGCTAGATGTAGATGAGTCGAAAGGCGTGGCAAATGACTAATGCTCAGGAATTGTTATGGTTACAACCATAGGCATACTCAAGAACTAAAGAAGCCTATGGAAACACCAATGAAGTTATACTGCGTTAATAAGGCATCAATTAGCATCACCCATAACCTAGTGCAGCATTATCTAACCAAACACATTGGTAAATTGATATTCATAACATATATTAATGTATCATATATTAATATATCATAACATATATTCGTATTACCGCCTTGAATGATGTGAGATCCCAAATCACTAAGCTAACCTCGTCTATGGGAAATTTTCAACAAGAAAAAGGGAAACTCCCTTCTCAAACCATCCAAAACCCCCAAGGTCAAAATAGTGTTGGAGTCTCAGTCCGGCGGATGGCACCTTCGAACATTACTAAGGTCGCCACCACTCTTCGGAGTGGAAAAAATAATCGACAAACCATTCAGCCCATGAAAACGATACAAGATGTGAAAATGAACCACTGAGGATGATAAGGTGTCTCGATGCTTCTCATGTTCCTAGGTAGATGTTGATGTTGAGCCGTAAAAGACAAGGCCTCCCATGTCCCTCCCTTACTCCATACTTCATAAAGCCGAGCCCCCAAGAAAGTAACAATCATTCCGAATTTATGAGTTGTTCAAACAGGTTAAGTTGAACATTCCTTTATTGGATGCCATTAAGCAAATCATGTCATATGCCAAGTTTTTGAAAGACTTGTGCACTGTAAAAAGAAAACTAGGTGTCAATAAGGATGCATTTATGACTGAACAATCCACCTCCTTGATCCGGAACAATTTGCCCCCAAAATACAAAGACCCAGGAAGCCCCACTATTTCCATAGTGGTAGGGAATTCGAAATTAGGACATGCTCTAGTGGACTTGGGAGCGAGTGTTAACTTGTTGCCATACTCGGTATATGTTGAGCTAGGGTTAGAGAGTTACACGACCAAAAATCACCTCCAACTATCGACCAGAGCAGAAAATTCCTAGAGGGATAGTGAAGGATGTATTGGTGTAAGTAGACAAGTTCTACTTTCCTGTGGACTTTGTTGTTCTTGACACTCAACCTGCGATGAATCAAGGGACTTAGTTCCCAGTGATTCTTGGTAGGCCATTCTTGGCCATTGCTAATGCCATCATACACTGTAGGGGAGGACTAATGACATTATCTTTCGATAACATGACTATTAATTTGAATATCTTCAATGTTATCAAGGAAATAGGGGATGAGGAGGACGTCTGTGAGGTCAACATGATAGACTCTCACAGTGTAATCACGCAGATAATGTTTCGATACGATGATCCTCTCATGTCTTGTCTAGTAAGCCCAAGCCGGTCGAGAGGTAACCACATCCGACCGAGTTTCTACACCCATAATCGGTTAACAGCGAGGTACCGAAGCAAATGGGTGGGCACCTAAATTTGAGAAATTGCCACCACCGAGGATAGGTGTTACCTTCAAGAGAAACCACCTAAACTTGAGTCAAACCTCACGATCGTGATCTCAAATATGCATTCGTGATAGCAAACTTTCCAGAATCATATCTTCCTCTTTTAGAGTCGATCAAGAGAATAAACTGGAGATATCGAGAACTCCACAAAACCACCATAGGATGGACAATTGCAAGATATTAAGGGACCAACCCTTGATCTCGCACCCACAGATCTACTTGAAGAGATGTCAAACCCCTCTAGACAACCACAACGCACTACTAAACCCAATCATGAAAGAAGTGGTCAAGAAAGGTCTTAAACTCGGATGTATGTAAGCATATCTACTGCAGATAGCAAGTGGGTAAGTCCAACCTAAGTAGTTCCTAAGAAATTTGGGGTCACTGTGGTAGTGTTTGCCTTTTTCTATATAGACTAAAAACCCCTCAAATTAACATAATTGGCAAGTTCTTACACTTCTCGTGATCTATGTCACTTCGATAAATTTGCTTGATAAAATAACTTTTCTATCGTTCATGATTTAAAATATACACAAGTCTATGACACCGCAAGTGCAATGGTCATACAAGCAGAAAATCTAAATGTAAGTCCGTGCATCATTCTCATAGAGATCAAAATCATTTAAAATCAACTACCCTTAAACTACTTAAATTCCCCATACTATTTCACTAAGAACACATAGTGAAAGGTTTATCTAAACTACAGAAAAAAATTAAAGATCATAGACTATTGAATATTATCAAACTAAGATAACAAAAGTAAATGAATAAAAATAAATTAAAACTATAAGAATGGATTGGTCCGCTTCGTGAGAAACGAAGAAATACAATGAAATCAAGCCAATTCTAAAGACTAAAGCACATCGCTTCCGTTATGTATTATAACATGTTTTTGTCCAAGATTTCTCTCATTGTTGGAATTGATTTCTCCATATTCAACTTGATACCCTTGCTTCTCTCAAGACAAGATCAAACCGCCAGCCACTCAGATTCCAAATTTTCGTAAGATTTGGGTATTTTTCTTTCTCAATACTTCAATACACCCATTTCTCTGCTGACTACAGCATCTTCTTTGCATTTCTTCTCGTGATTTTGCAAAGTTTCTACCACTTAATTAGGCTCAACCTCCAGACTGGTTTGGTCTTCGATTAGATCTCTCGCTAACACGCAGGTTAGGAACTTACTTTTAGATTACAGAACTCTCTCGATTATTTATATTGTTAAATACACCCCTCCAACTTCAATTATGAGCGAATGGGGGATTTATCAAAATGAACTTCTCGTAGCTCAAGAAATATCAATGGTAGTCGAAAGATACCCAGAAAAGAATTTTTCTCACTCAGAATCTCCGTCTGTAGTCACAGAGGGCATCCCTCGGAAATCGAGAAAGCAAGATAAATTCCTTCAACGGTATTCCTGTTACATCGGGAACTTATCCATTCAAAAACGACACCAATTAAGTAAAACCGAACCCAAATTAATTCTCCCTAATTGTGCAGGAAAGACTGTAACTAAGTGTAGATCAAATCCAGCAGAGTTGTGCTCCGATTATTGTATTACGAATTAAGAAATGGAGCATCGATCACGTACAACCACTGTAATTGCAATAAACCTGAGAAGAAATGAATTCCGTAAATTTGTCTAGATTTCATAAATTTCGTGCAAGAATTCTAAGAAAATAACAAAATATCCAAATTTACTGCCTCGCACAGCCTACGCATTCAAAACCGTAAAAGAAATAAACTAAAAATAAAAAATAAAGAAAAGAAAATAAAATCTACTCTAAACTATACACCGAAGTTCCTATTTCCCTTTTCTAGGCAAGGAAGACGAAAACTACTTCATTAGCTCTAATACCATTTATACCAGAAAAGGAAGTGGGTCGAATCCCCAAAAGTTCCGTGGAATTCCCAAAGAAAAGCCCAACATCAAGCTTCCTATGTCTGACCCTGCTGATGTCGCAACATGGATTTCTCTTTCGTCTCGATTCGCCGCGACTTTGTTGCTTCGCGAACCCGCTTATGACTTGATCAATTATCACGACCTCGTTTGTAGTCATGACTTCATTTGCTCAATATTTCTCTCTAGAGTTGATGTCGCTGACCACGCTTCTGTCGCGACATCGCTAGTTTTTCTTCTTCGCTTCCGAAGTCACGATAAAGAATAGCCGCACCACCTTCGCTTGTAGTATGACTTCATGTTGTGACTTTCTTTCTTGGTCGCGACAGTTCGTGGGTCTTCCGCTTTCACAAAGTTTTCACTTTATGTCGTGACCTCAAGGTGATGTCGCGACCTCTTTTGCTGACCATTTATTCTCTTCTAGTCGCAACCTTAGTTCTTTGTTGCAACCAATTTCCTCATTTCCTCTTGTTCCGTGCTGCGACCATTTTCTCGCTCTTAAACTCTTAATGTGGTTGCAACTTCACTTTTCGTTGAGACCCAGCCTCGCTTTTATGTCGCACCAACAAATATATCGCGACCTCAATGGAGCCTTTCATTAAAAACTAGTCGCAACTTTGTTTACTTGCAAAAAGACCTCTGGTGGCTTTATCGACGGATCTCCACGTCGCGACATCGGAGTGATGTCGACCTCGCTATTTAGTTTGTGTCATGACATCGAGTGGTGTCAATAAGATGAAGATTCTTCTGATATTTCAGTCTCAATTGTTTCCCTTTGTCGCAACTCCTCTTCTTCAAGTCATGACTTCACTTTTAAGGTCTTCTATTTCTTCCTTAAAGCTGAATTCGTGATGCCTGACTTAGAAAATGACTGATAACTAAGCTCTCGTCAGAACTTCGATTTTCGCCATAATTTCACCCCGCTGCGGGGCTGGTTTCTTCTAATTACGAGATTCAGCTTCACGATTTTCCCCGCGAAATTAATTTGAGTAAAATATCCATTTCAAGATACAAATCAACATTTATCTTGTAATATGCTCAAAAATGATTAAAAATCTAATGAGTTTTTGGACTCATCAAATTCCCCCAAACTTAAAATTTTGCTTGTCCCCAAGCAAAGAAAAGAAAGAATTGTTTGTCCCCAAACAAATAAGCTTAAATTTTTTTTGTTTTTTAAGGACTTTTTTCTGATTCATACCATAGTCTTTCTTATTCCACCTTCTAACTGGAAATAAGAGATACCAACATCATTTTAAATTTTAGTTTCGATTCAAGAATAATAAATGATATACTTCTATCACAAATTTCTTGATGAACTAATGTATTTAAATAGTTTATTCAACAAGTCTTCGTCGTGTGTGTGTGCGTGTCTTCAACTCTTTCATTTTCATGTTGAATTTAGTTAATCTTCTGGGAGTTTTCTTCGATTGTTGGTCAAAGTCCCATAGGCTTGTTTTTCATATTGATCTCCACTAATGTAGGTAAATTCAACCTTCAAGATCAATGAGGTCTTTTAGGCTTGTAATGTTGGGCTTAGGTAATTGGGTAGATAATGGGAAAATTTTAAGTTGCAAATCACCCGCCACCTTTCTCCTCGTACTTGTTGCCTTCCAACTTCACCCATTTTTCTTCTTTGTACTACGATTCTCCTCAATCTGCCCGATTCATCTTTTGAATTCCTTATGGAATTTCAATTTCCATATGCACTTGTTCAAAGCAATTCCTTTGTTCTAAACTCTTGCTTCTGCTTTTCAAGGTCAGAATAGTGCAATGTTTTGTCTTCTTAGGCTTTCTATCGCTCTTAAAGAACTTTGGGCTAGTAACTCCCATACCAGTTGGTATTAAGGTACTAGGTGTTAAGACACCCCTACGAGCTTAATTGTTCAAGGGAAATAGGCCACAAGACAAAACTTGTTCCCTTTTTCATTAATTTATGCATCTTTACTTCTTCTCCTCATACCTCATAACATTTGGAAATATTTTCCCCCAAACTTGTTTCTTCCCTTTATAAGAGACTTTCAACCTGAAACCAGATAATTCGGGCTCTTGTCGTAGGTTATCGCAAGGAAGGAATTTCAGGTTTCACTAAGCCGCTATTGAAGAAATAAGGCTTATTCGCTCAAATTATGAAACTAGAGAATATGCTTTTTAGCATATATTGAGGGTAGGCTTAGAAATCTAAAACTGCCAATGATGGCCCATCACTTTTGCTGGGTCGCTTTTACTTAAGATTGGCCAATCAATAATCTAACAAGTTCTAGGACTCGGACTCTCAATCCCGAATTTTTAAGATACACCCAATTCTCTCAAAGTTTCACGTAGTTTTGTTGACCCAAGTGTATTATTTCTTCAAGACTTGTACTATTTACTGTCTACTTACATTATTTCAACCAAGTATTTTGTTCCATCAACAATAACCATTTTTCCAATTTTTGCAAACTAAACTGAATTTAAACAATGCAGACTGCCATTCCTAATTTCTAGTTTACTAATCTACGCCCTTATTCTTCCTGCAAATTTTTTTCTTGGGAAAGAACAGAATTGTTTATTTGATCCTTGCACAGACGAGGCACTTATTCTTTTCATGCTAAATAGAAAACGACACAAACACAAAATTTATCATATCAATTCGTGAACTCAAAAATAATTAATTTGTAGGTCAACAAGAATTTTATTCAAATATCAAAACATTTCGATGTTTTACAATCTGCTTTCCCTATAAATAAGACTATAACTAAATTAGAGAAAAACTCTTTATTTCTTGATCTAAAACTCCATATCTTCCCTCCGAAGGTTGTAGCTTCTGTTTCATTCCGTTCACTGCACTGAGCCATTTCCAAGAGTGATCTATTGCAACAAAGTTGTGCAACAACTTGGCGCCCTTCCTTCATTTTTCTTTATAGCTTCTCTGGATGAGGGGTTCTAATTAACCCTTCTTCCAATTCCCTTCCCATCATCCACTTTCGACATACGCTTTATGGAATAATGAATGGAACGTTTGTTTTCTCCGACTCCATTCATTCCATAAGCTCAGTCATGTTCTAGGAACTATTCTCTCTTCTCATTCTCCCTTCTCTTCATTTTCTTTGTTTATTTTTCCTTTGTTCTCCCATCCTTTTATAGTGATTTTGCGTCTCTTGGGAACTACAAGGCTATTTATTCTTTCTTGATATTTCCGATGAATGAATTGAATGAGGTTTCTCGAATTCATGCTTCTTTGCTATTTCCAACAGAGGTTTTGGGAATTGGTGGAGAATATTGATCGCTTTTTCTAGAGTTATTAAATTCCTCTAATTATTCTTCAACTGAAAGGCACTCAAAACCACCTCGCTTTGATCAAGACATTGATTGCCATTAATAACTATTTATTTAAGAGATCTAAATGAATGATGCAACTAAAAGGTTTAAGAGCGAATCGAACTGACCTTGAAATTGAGTGGATCGTCAGTTCAATTTATTTCACGCCATCGATTTTTAAGCCTTTAACTGATGATTTTATTTAAGGAATCCTACATTTAATGCTGGGACGCCCAAAATGAGAGGTTTAAAATCTCACTTTTATTGAATTTTGGATTATTCTGGTCTCAACTTCAAGATTTTTGTTGCAACATGAAATGTGGTCACGACAGGGAATTTTTATGTCACAACTTTCTCTTTTCTTTCCTTGCTTTATTTTAGGCGTGACCCCGCTCACTGCTGACTTCCTTTCTATTTTATCGTTTCCACATCCACCATTCTCGTTGCAACTTTTTGGATTAGTGTTGCAACTAGAAAATTTTTAGGTCTTCCTAAACAATCAAATTCACAGCAATTTCAATTTATTCAAATCCAATCAAGACAACTACAACTCAATTCATCTTCATCATGCAAATATTCAACAAAATCATCCACTATGCATCATATTCAAAATTTAAGCACCTTAACGACTAGGGATACTCTCTAAACTTTCAATCATGCTGACAAAAATTTAAAATCAAGAAGAGTGTACTCGCCTCCTTTAGTTCTTTGATGCATTTGAGTCATCAGAGATGCCCCCTTTTGCACATCTTTCATTGTTCAAGAAACTAACAAAAAATATTTAATTACTTTTCAATCAAATATGAATCAAATTACACAAGCTATTAGAAATTTTAAACATCAAAGAAAAATTTTAACAAGAAAAACTTAAACAACCGATGGATTGCTTTCCACAAAGTCAGCTTCAATTTTTAGTCTTTAAATTTCCGACTGTCATGCCATTGTTCGTTTCTCTAATTTTTCTCATTCGTAACTAAGGGTTATTCTTCCAATTGCTTCTCCCAGCGTAGTGCTTAATCTCTCGACCATTAACTTGAATTCCCTACGACACGGTTCTATGTCAACGCCCAAATTGCGTGCTCGAGACTACTGTATATGCTCCACTCCATTTGGATTTAAGCTTTCCTGGAAAGAGTCTTAGTCCGGGTCAATAACAGACTCGATTCCCCGCCTCAATTCCTCCTCAAAATTCGTTGATCATGCCATTACTTTGTTTTATCTTCAGATTTCGGCAAGACATATGCTTCATTCCTCAACTTTCCAATTCATTTAACTGAGTAGCCTCTCTTCTTAGCGTTCTTGAAATAAAAAATTCTACTTCTGTATGGCCCACATAGCCATATTCTAATAAGAGGTAGATGACATGGTTTTCCAAAGACAGCCTCAGGATAGGACATTCCAATGGGAGTTTTAAAAGTAGTCCCGTATGCCCAGAAATGCTTCAAAGACCAATCTCTTATGCCGGAACTACATTTCTTTTCAAGAATTTTTTTATCTCCTTGTTTGAAATTTCAGCCGCTTTGCATTTGCTCGAGGGTGATGTTAAGCTCATAATGTGTTTGATACCATATCTCGCCATGAGTTTGTCAAACACCCATTTGCAAAATGGCTCCCTCCATCACCGATTATAGTTCAGTCCTAAACTACGAGAATATTTCTTTGTAAAATCCCACAACTGTGATTGGGCATCATTCTGGGACAAGTTGTTGCCTCGACTCCATTTTGATACATAATCCACAATTTAGAAGTATGTATATATATTTCCAATGAAGCTGAAAGACCTCATGAAATCCATTCCCCATACATCAAACAATCGCACTACCAAGATACCTCAGTAGGCATATCATGCCTTTTGGTCGATATTTCCATTCTTCGCATCGATCACATAACTCACCCATTCAAAACAGTCCTAGCACACAGCAAGAAAACCCGACCGGAGAATTTTGTGTGGGTCGTTTATCTCCCGCAAAATGTCCTCCATATGATGGCGACATTCTTGTAAAATCTTGCTTTGTCACTTTGGTAAAACATATTCTTATAAATCAAATGAGCCTCTTTAAACAATAATGGGTCATCCCATGGTACCCAAGTATCGGGCCCCAGCTTTTTCTCTCATTAGTCAATTCGTGGTATAATTCCATGTCGGTAGTTCACAATATCAAGATACCAAGGTATTCGAGTGACAACTGAATAACCGCTCATCCGAAAATTTTCTCGTTTATTTCTCTTTTCTTCTTCAGATCGCAGTTTTCCACTCTTGACAAGGACGCCATCACATTGTCACAACTCTCTGTCGTCTTTTTATTTCTAAATCAAATTCCTGCAATAACAATACCCACCTAATCGCCAAGCCGCTTCTTTCCGCCATTGATACTTGGATTGTCGGTTGATTAGTGTGTATAATAACACGGGACCCCAAATGTATGGCCTAAATTCTTTCACATGCAATACCACAAAGATCTCCTTTTCGCAGTGTATCAATTTTCCGAGCTTTGTCAAGGTTTTGGCCGGCATAAGATACGGCCTCAACATCTTTCATCTCTCTCGTCCCAATACGCCTCCTATCATAAATCACTGGCATCACACATGATTTCAAATTCTTAGTTCCAATCTGGTTTTGCCATGATGGGTGCTTCAACTAGTCTGGATTTGATTTCTTCAAAAGAATTCTAGCAGGATTCATCAAAACAGAACTTAGTATCCTTTTCCAACAATCTGCATAGTGGTCTAGCAATTTTTGAGAAATCTTTGATAAATCTTCAGAAACTAAGATGTCCTAAGAAACTTCTAATTCCCTTTGACTGTAGGGTATCAAATTTCTTATAATTGAAACTTTTACTGTCTACCTCGTCTTTGTCAGCGTAAAATCATGTGCCCTAAGACAATTCCTTCGTAACCATAAAATGACATTTTTCCCAATCTCGCAGCTAGATTCTGCCCTCGCACCTTTCAAGTACTGGTCCCCAGGTTATGTAGGCATTGTTCAAACTGGATCCATAAGACCAGAAATCATCCATGAAGATCTCCATAACTTCTTCTCGCTAAATCGAAATATAGACATCATGCATCTGGGAAGGTATCGAGCATTACATAAAACCAAAATGGCATTCTCCTAAAAGCAAAAGTACCAAATGGGCATGTAAAGGGGTTTTCTCCTAATCCTCAAATGGTGACTCGTGCCACGCAGTGTTGATCCTAATCAACAAAATCTCTATAACTTGTTCCTCCTATCATTGCAGAATGCCATCACAGTATAAATGTCTGTGGTCAACACAGGATGGGTTTTCTTCGTACAAATGATTTGAGTGAAATCAAAAATGGTGAATTTGGTTTGGATTTTAAGGTGGTGATAAAAACAAAGGGGGTTGGTGGTTTGCAAACTAAAAATAAATAAAATAAAATGTAAAATAAAACTCCTTGAAGTCATGCCACTCGGTTTGTGGTTCTAAGGCATTCAACATGTCCTCGGTCTTTTCCTCAAGGCTGAGGAGGATGACATATAAAGTCATTTCCAACCGGCTCTTCATTTGGCATTAAAACCTAAACCCTAAAATTATTTCTTCTAATGTATAGCATTTATTACCCCTTAGTGTTTCAAACGCTTAAAACCATCATCGATCAACCAGAGTTTCATAAATGACAACTAAATGGGCATCAAGGATCTAACAACAAGCATCCACCGAACCTTGAAAGTTTGCTGGCACTGCCACTGTGGTACATTCACGTTGATTCAAACCTAAAAAGTAAGATACGAAACAAGAAAAAGAGAACAAATGTCATGGTGAAACATATGAGGACGTGTTTTACCTCAAACATTCACTCCAAAGGGCCCTCCTCTTCAAGGAGGAAGAGGTTCAGTTTCAAACATCCTCCGAGTTGTCATCCTCGCAGGAGTGTTTGTAGCCGAGAAAATGAGAGAGGAGAGAGGAGAGAGAAGAGAGAAAAACTGTAAACTCAAAGAGAAAAAGTCGCTGACTCCGAAAGATCAAAAGCTAGTGGTTACAAAAAGTCAAGGTGGCTTATATACAACCCATTTGTGCGAAATACCAAAATGCCTCAAATATGTAATTACAATAGACAAATGGTAATTAATCAAAACGAGGTCGTTTTGGAATCAAAACATCAAACACAAAGCATGATTTTCGCTATGCTGAATTTCACTATCATAGCTTAAAATTTCGCTATGATAGCCAAATTATCATAGGGAGAATGCAAGACAGCTAAATTCACCATGAGACAAGAATTGGCTTATGATAGCAAAATTTTGCTACCAGTTTGTAATTTAGCATAAATGGTAAATTTCGCTAGATTGAGAAATTCGCTATGGTTGTGAAATTTTCAATCCTTGCTAAATTTTTTGCAATGCATAGTTTAAAATCGGGTTACCGCTACTTCCCGCTTGCCTCTCGTGATTCCTTCATCAACTCCACTTGACATTTCATTTTCGTTGATGAAATCACCGTGAATTCTCAGCATTTAGCACCAACTCGACATCAAACTCGAAATTATTGGTTGAGGCTCGCAAAAACCTGCAAAATTACCAAAAACAATCTCGAAACCAAATCAGTAGCACTAAGTGGATATGCACTGTCAATTGGCTCTATTCATATGATTAGTGCGCAAAAAGCACTCAAAACCTATCTTAGATAGGGTTCAAAATAGCACTCTTTGGGCACTAATCGAATGGCAATTTGGTTATATCCAGAGTATCCATCAAGAAAACAAAAGTGAGGGTGTCCCCCGCCACCCATCCATCATCCATCAATGAAAGGCAGGGAAAATGATCCTTCTTGTCAGCGATTCGTCAGAATACCACACACCCCCATCCCGTCACAGCTTCAGAGGAATTAATTCATTATTTCATTTCTCGATCACAAAGGAATCCACCTTCTTAGAACCACATGCACCGGGCTCCACCTAAGAACTATCTCGATATAGCATATATAAAACCTCAGATTTAACCATTTCGTAACTTCTTTTCGACAACTTCTTTCATCACCGGGTTCAAATTCTCCTCGATGCCTAATAGAAGTTTTGCATTCTCATTCAAGAATATTTTATGCATGCAACAGAGGGACCGATACCCTTCCAAATCCTTTAATCACCAAGCACAATTTTCCTTTGTATTTTTCAAAATTTTCAAAGAATTTCTCGTTTCTTCAAATTTTTATCAACGCACTGACATGATGATCAGGTTTTCTTTTTTCTCGTTCTAAGAACTCATATTTCAAATGACTGGCAATTCTTTCAATGTTAACCTTCGCACTAGTTTCCTCGCTTCGTGAGTTTTCTTCGCTTCTAGTCAGATATCATATCTTCAATCGCTTTCACTTATGCTTGAGACTGCTTTGTTAAACAAATTTGAAGGTGGTATTTCACAATCAAGACTCTCATGATAATTGAAAATTCATCTCACTTCATCGATAGAATGTTGAAGAATACGCTTAGAATTCAATTCAACAATCGAAGACTATTGTTTTCACAGCCATACAACTTTCGCATCTACACGATGTTCTAAA
Source organism: Tetrastigma voinierianum (assembly GCA_016808115.1). Classification (NCBI taxonomy): domain Eukaryota; kingdom Viridiplantae; phylum Streptophyta; class Magnoliopsida; order Vitales; family Vitaceae; genus Tetrastigma; species Tetrastigma voinierianum. Next base: position 825,113 of record JAEQBH010001236.1, on the reverse strand, counting down.
CTCCTATTAAGATTAAAGTGCACCGCTTCATTTCCCCCAGTCGGGCTCACCCAGACATCTATCAGAGCATAGCCCCAGCTGCTAAGAAAGATCTTCCTAGCAACAAAGGAACTTGGGTATCTTCCTCCATCTTCATGATAACAAAATCTACTGGGAAGATGAACTTCCCAACCTTGACAAGTACATCTTTAAGAATACCTTCAGCTATCGACCGTCACCCATTTGCGTTGTAATTGCGCTAGTGGTAAGTTTCCAAACTAAGTCTTTACAACTGATAGAGGTATCAAATTTATACTGCACTAATCACATAAAGCCTTTCTTAATTCATATTTCTACGGAGTGTGGAATTGTGAATCGCTGTGGTCCTTCATTTTGCTCTTATCTGGCTGATAATCAGACCGCAAGTGCTAGCTCAAGTCTACTATTCCCTCCTCAAATATCTTCCTTTCTTGCTTAGTATCTCCTTCGTAAATTTCGCATAACAGCATTTGGTAGATTACTCCAGAATAGATATCGATTTCTATTTCTGAAAGTCAAAGAATCTAGAGAACCGCTCTTCCTCGCTCAAGCCTCCGGGGAAACGGTAACTGTAGAGGTATATAAGCTGTACTCCTTCCTTCTATTTCGCTCATTACTTCCCGTTGTCTACCAGGTGCTCTTCTCCTTTCTTTCCATTTCTTGTTCTGGCCATTTCTTTTTTCTCGCTCGCCTTTCTTTCCTTTTCCTTCGTTGTTGTCACTTCTTTCCTGATGAACCATCTCGCCGTCTGATCTCTATGCCACTGTGAACACCATCTCATCTGTCCCTTTAGCCGCCTCTACTCAGGTCTCCAAGTTTTTCAATGAGGCATCAGATTCTAAACACTTCGAAGCCGACTGAGCTTCCAAGTTAGATAGTTTCTGCTCATGGAAGTGTATGAGTCTCTTTGTCGTCTCCCTATGAATCGGCAAACATTTGCTCCTTCAAATGGTCGTAGTCCTCCTTTGACCCCGATATTCATTTCGCTTCACCCCTTGAAGGCCGCTAGAACCTTGGTGGTCAGCTGACATCCCCGTGAGGACTCGTCCATGCCTTGGGCCCCGTAATGCCCCTCCACCATATTAGAAGTTCTCATGGTTCCTCAAGGCTAGACTGTAATGTGTGGGCAAATAGATTTGCTTTGAAATGGTAATTTCGTCTATTCACGCACTTAACCTCCTTCGCACCATAAGAATCTTCTTCGCTGTACATCAGCTCTCTCATTTGTTCTCTTCCACGCTTCCTATTTCATAAGCAGTGCAACTTTCTTCATCATTCATCCTACGATGATGGCATCAACTTTATTCTCCATGGCTATCATTTTGCTCACCTCCAATGACTTTTCCTTCAAGTATTACCCCTGAAAACTCAGATGGAGCTTTCATATCGTACGGGCTGTGTCTTCTATCGTATCTCTAAATTTCATCAAGACTTTTCTTTTTAAATGCTCCACAAAGAAGAAGCATCAATAATACTTAGGATGTATCATTTAAAGCATGATACACTATATCCATCCGGGTTTTTAAATCAATTCCATGCATGTAGGCACCTCTTCAAAGAACTCCTCGAATCTCTCCCAAAGAGCATAGCTCATTCCCTCACTGGGAACACTCCATCTCTTTTCTTCTCGAGGCGAGAGACGGGGGAAAGAATCGCCTGGGCATGCTTCTACCAAATTTCTTCACAAGTATCAACTGAACCATATGGTAATGATCTGCTCAAGTGGCTGCCAGACCGTGAAGGAGAATGTAAAGAGATGCTTTATCACCTCCGCCCACACCATTCAGCCTTCACTATTTGCCATCCCCAAAAATCTCTGTGTGCTCATTTAGGTCTTCTGTAGCGACCAAAGTGAACTAATGTCGCCTCGCACCATCAAGTATCAAGGTCGCTATAGTTCGCTACGCATCCATAGCAGGTCAGTCGGATCAGAATATTCTTCCTAAATAATAGCCTCCGTAAATCCTCCACCGTGTCGCACGGAGGCCTTCCGTCGCCGTCCTCTCGTTCCTCTCACCGTCATGTCTCTATCCGCCTTACAGTCGCGCTTTCGCTTGCCTTTCTTAAGCTTTCGAGCGTTCTTCCAATTCGTCCGTTGGAATCACGCCCAACTCGCTTCCTATGCATTAAAGATTTCAAATAAAACACACTGTGACACAGATTAGTCAAACTAAAAAAATATTTTCACCATGGTCAGTTAAATATCGCTATCGGTAGAATACTACTTGAAAACTATTTTCGTTTCATTTTTTTTTATAAAATGTCCAAATTAGCATTTCCATCTTTGTTCAATAATTGACCATTAATTTTCTAATCTGAATCACGCCAAAACTATATTTCTTTTCAGTATGATCGAACCCTCACACGATATCATGCGCCTTGCACTTCTCTCTTGCTATGTCACTTCGATAAATTTGCTTGATAAAATAACTTTTCTTAATGTTCATGATTTAAAAATAAGGGTCAAGTCTATGACACCGCAAGTGCAATGTGTCACAAGTTAGCAAAATCGAACTGAAGTCCAGTATCATTCCCTACGTAGATTGACAACAAATTAAAGATCAACTACTCCCAACTACTAAATTTCCATACTATCAATCTAAGAACACATAGTGAAAGGTTTTTCTAACCATGTAAAAAAAATTAAAGATCATAGACTATTGAATATTATCAAACTAAGATAAAATAAAAGTAAATGAATAAAAATAAATCAGTAACTATAAGAATGGGATTGAATCAGCTTCAGAGAAACGAAAACTCAAGAAATACAATGAAATACTAATTCCCAAAGACTAAAGCACATTGCTCGTTATGTGTATGGATCTGCTTTTGTCCAAGATTTCATTGTTGAATTGATTTTCCATATTCAATTTATTGATACCTCAAGCTTTCTCAAGACAAGATCAAACCGCCTACCTCGTATTCCAAATTCTTCGCAAGATCTAGGTATTTTCTTTCAATACTTCACACCTATTTCCCCGCTGACAAGTAGAATTCGTATTCTCTCGGATTTTCGCAAAGTTTCTACTACTTAATCGGGTGGCTCAACCGTAGATCGCTGGCTCGTCCCTTCCTGATTAGATCTCGCCTAACACCAGGTTAGAACTTACCTTAGATTATGAACTTCTTCGACATTTATATTGTTAAATACACCCTCCAACTTCAATTATGAAACAACGGGATGACAAATGAAACTCTTATTCAACAAGCCATCAATGGTAGCCCAGCATACCTGCAAGTAATCTTTCTCAAATTTCTCTCAGAATCTCCGCTCTCGTGTCACGCAGTAGGGCATCCTCGAAATCGCAGCAAGATACCTCAACGTATTCTGCTACTCATTATCAGAACTTATCCATTCAAAAACGACACCACTAAGTAAAACCAACCTAAATTAATTCTCCCTAATCAGGCAGAAAGACTCCAGAACTAAATGTAGATCAAACTCGTAGAGCCGTGTTCGACATCGTATTGCAAATTAAGAATGGAGCACCGATCACGCACAACCACCGTAATTGCAATAAACTGAGAAGGAAATGAATTCCATAAATTGGTTTAGATTTCATAAATTTTCGTGCAAGAATTTAAGAAAATAACAAAAATATCCAACTCTACTGCCTCGCACGCTCACGATTCAAAACCGTAAAAGAAATAAACTAAAAATAAAAATAAAGAAATAAAATAAAAATCTACTCTAAGCTTATTAATCGAGTTCCTCTCCTTTCCCCTCTCTTTTCTAAGTAGGAAGACGAAAGCTACTTTACTATTCTAACATGGTCTATTTATAATCAGAAAGGAAGTAGGCCGAATCCCCAAAGTTTCCTGGAATTCCTAAAGAAAAGCCCAACATCGTCCCATGTCACACTCTCGCTGACGTCGCGACATGGATTTCTCTTCTTGCCCGCTCGCCGCGACTTTGTTGCTTCGCGATCATTTTCTTATGACTTTCGATCAATTGTCGCGACCCTCGCTTGTAGTCGTGACTTCATTTACTCCAATATTTTCCAGAGTCGATGTCGCTAATTCACAATTTCATGTCGCGACATCATCAAGTTTCTTTCTTCTCCGCTTCAGTTGCGACAAGTAGCTTTTGTGTCATACCACCTTTTGTTTGTAGTGATGACTTCATGTTGTGACTTTCTTTTCAATACATCAGAATTGCGGGTCTTCTTTCACGTGTTTCAATTTTTATGTCGGACTCAAGGTGATGTCACTTCACCTCTCATGACCATTTATCTCTTCTAATCGCGAACCCGCTCTTCAGGTCAACCAATTTCCTTTCCTTGTCTCGTTACACCTCCTTTTCGCTCCAACCAATGTGGCCAGAACTCACTTTTCCGTCGAGACTCCGGGCCTCGCTTTTACGTCAGCGACCGAACAAAGATATCGCTGCACTTCCAAAGCGCGAGCCTTCTATTAAAAAACTAGTCGTTAACTTTGTTTACTCGCAAAGACCCTCTTGTGACTTCTCTATCAGGATCCATGTCGCGACATCTGAGTGATGTCAAGGACCTCGCTAGAAGCTCAGCTGGTGTCACATCGAAAGTGGTGTCGCGATTACGAAGATTCTTCTTTCGATATTTCCTTTAGTCTCAATTACTTTTCACGCAACCTCTTTCTTCAAGTCATGACTTCACTCTGTTAAGGTTCCTATTTCTTCCTCGTGTTGAATTTGGTGACGCTGACTTTAGAAATGACTGACAACTATTTCCCCCCGTCGCAACTCGATTGCTGCGACTCAATTCCGTCGTGGGTCGGGTTTCTTCACTTCACGAGATTCGAGCTTCAGATTTTCCCGCGAAATTAAATTTGAGTAAAATATCCACATTTCTCGAAAGACAAATCAACATTTATCTTGTAATATGCCTCGAAAAATGGATTAAAATCTAATGAGTTTGACTCATCGTAGCAAATGAACACAATGAGCTAATTCCCACTGGTCACCATAAGCCGGAGTGGTGCATGCACTATAGGAAACTCAATGCGTGTACTAGGAAAGATCATTTCCCTCTACCTTTTATGGATCAAATGCTGGAGAGAGTTGCAAGGCATGAATTTTATTGTTTTCTCAACGGGTACTCGGAGTACAATCAAATTGACATAGCCTTAGAAGATCAAGAGAAAACGACGCTCACCGCTCTCTTTCGAACATTTCTCTGTCTTAGAAAATGCCCTTCGGATTATGTAATGCACCAGGAACCTTCCAGCGGTGCATGTTGGGGATTTTCAGTGATATGATAAAACTCATTTTGGAGATTTTCATTGACGACTTCTTTGTTTTTGGAGATTCGTATGAGGGATGTCTGGAGAATTTACGGAAGGTATTGGAGAGGTGTCAGGAGAAGAATTTAGTCTTTGAATTAGAGATGTCACTTCATGGTGACACAAGGGATTGTGCTAGGCCACATAGTATCGAAAAAAAGGAATAGAGGTGGATAAAGCCAAAGTCGAGTTGATTTCCAACTTACCTACCCCTAAGTGTGTTAAAGATATACGGTCGTTCTTAGGTCATGTAGGATTTTATAGGAGATTCTTAAGAGATTTCAAAGAATAAAATTCGTCCTCAGGTACTCCGCTTGCCAAGGATGTCCCCTTTGTACGGGTCACAAAGCTTGTGAGGGATAGCTTTGATAAATTAAAAACTATGTTGTCCCTCCTATCATGCGATCTCCTCCCAATCGGGAACCCCTTTCGAGATCACGCAGACGCCAAGGATTATGCTATAGGAGCTGTTTTGGGGCAAATGGAAGATAAAAAATATTTTGTGATCTACTATGCTAGCAAGACTCTAGATTCTGCTTAATCCAATTACACAACTACGGAAAAAGAGTTTTTGGTCATTGCCTTTTGCCCTAGAAAAGTTCAGTCGCATATCAGAGGCTCTTATAACCATTTTCACGATCATGCAAATAAATACATTCGCCTCTGGCAGATACTAAGCCTCGTTTAACTGTGTGGATCCTACTTGGTCAAGAATTTAACCCTGACTATTAAGGATAAAAAGGGAGTCGAGAATGTGATAGCTTCACCACCCGCTCCTTGCTTAGTTCCATCCACTCAAGGCCTACCCATGTGCCACACTTTCCCCCCCCGATTAGCGCCACTTTTCGCTCGGGCCCACGCCCATGGTATGGACATTGTGCAAACTATCTAGTGACAGGACAAATTCCACCCTAATGGACCTCTTAACAAAAGAGAAAATTTTTGGTGGACATAAAGAAATACTACTTTGATGACCCATACTTGTTTAAATACTGTCCGGACCAATTGACAGACTAAGTGTGTATCCAAATGACGATCAAATCACTCACCTTCCGCCACTTAAGCTTGGAGGAATTCCCTCCGCAAGAAAACGCGATTTAATCCTACAAGTCGGTTTTTATTGGCCCACTCTTTTAAAGACTCCGCTTATTTTGCAAAACTCATGTTTGGGTACACACACCAGAGGGGTCACAAAGAGGAACATGATGCCTCTTACTCCTATTTTAATCAATGAGATCTTCGATTGCTGGGGTTTAGACTTTACGCTCCGCCCCTTCAGGTACCTTACATTTTATCGCGCTTGATTATGTTTCTACGCTTGTGCCATTCCAACGAGAACTAATGACCATAAGGTTGTTTATAAAATTTTGAAAGAACACATTTTTTCTCTCTTTGGAGTGCCTCGCACAATCATTAGTGATGGTGGGCTCCATTTTTGTAATCGACCATTTGAGAATTTGTTGAAAAAGTATGGAGCCACCTACAAAGTTTCGACGACGTACTGATGAGTCTAAAAACTCATTTGATTTTTAATCCCTTTTTCTGAGTTTATTACAAGTTAATTGTTGATTCATATATAGAAACCTAGGTAATTTGCTCAAATTTAATTTTGCAAAAAAAGTACAATGTGTTTAAAATCCCAAAGAAAAACCGTAAGAGATCAACCTACAAGCATAAATGAAGCCCAGAACTCGAAAGCTCCGAGTCGCAACAAGAAGTCATGCTTGTTCAAGCGACCTGTGTTACAACATCGCCAGGACTAAGAGATTGAGGAAGAAATAAGGCTTAAACGAAGTCACTTCAGTTAAGCCATGCACTGCACTACCAAAGCCAAGGCGAAAGAGGTTCGATTAGTGAAGTGTGGTCAGAGACCAGCATGGAAATATTTAAAGTAGAATCTTCTACGCAACACCACTCCGATGTCGCGTGATTCCAATCAATACATTTCAGGCCTGACGCGTCAGCAAGGTCGCAGAACGGGATCCGTCAATGAAGCCACAAGGGAGGTCTCTACAAGAAAATGAAGTTGCAACTAGTTTTTAAATGAAGGGCTCCATTTGAGGTAGCAACGTGCCGTTGAGGTCGCTACATGAAAACGGGAATTGGAGTCTCAACAGAAAGATTGAAGTTGAAACCAAATTAAGAGTTAAAGAACAAAAGGGAGGTCGTAACCACCGGCTTCAAACAAAGTCCTTGCCAAGAACCGGGTTAAGTACCATTTATTAATCAAGGACCACAAATGATGTCGCGATCACTCATTCAAGTCACGACTTGAAGAAGAACTTAGCAGAAGAAATCCAGGTCGCAACTACTTTTGAGCAATTGGGACTACATGCAATCAGAAAAATAGCAACATGAGGTCGCAACATCACCTTGAGGTCGTAACCTGGTATAGAGATTGGAAAGAAGAAACTGGTTGCAACAAAGAATTAAGGTTGCGACCAGAAGAAGGGAAATGAACATCAAAAGAGGTCACGACATCAACTTAAGGTCGCGACTTAAATTCGAAACCTGTGAAGGCAGAAGACCACAAACAAGGTCGCAACCAAAAAAAGGAAGTCGCAACCTAGAACGTAGGCAGTAGAAACATAAATGTGGTCGCAACCTAACACTGAAGTCACGACGTGCAACCCAACAAAGAAGAGGAGTTCTGACAAAGAACTGAGGTCGTGACTTAGAATGTAGTAGAAGGGAAAGACAACGAGGTCGTGACATGAAACCATGGTCGCAACATCAACTCTTGAGAAGCACTGAGCTAATAAGGTCGCGACCACAAACGATGTCACGACCACTAATCAAAACAACTGCAAGGAACCTGGTCGCAACAGAAGTAACAAGGTCACGACTGAACAAGATCAAACAAGGGAAATCCATGTCGCGACATCAACCCGAGGTCACAAATCCCAGATCAAAGAAATGGGCTTTTTTTTTTCTTTCTGAAATTCCACCTGTGAGGTTGTGATTTAGGCCCAATTTCTTTTGACAGTTATAAATAGACAATGTTAGAATAGTAAAGTAGCTTCCATCTTTACTACCCAAAAAAAGGGGAACGAAGAGGAACTCAGTGTATAGCTTAGAGTAGAATTTGATTTTCTTTATTTTTATTATTTTTGAATTCTTTTCTAGATCTGAATCTACGAACTGGGCATATGCGAGTGAGCTGGATTTCTATTTCTGTTATTTCTCTTCTTAAAATTACTGCCTGAAAATTTATGAAATCTAGACAAATTTTTGGAATTAATTTATCTCTCGCCCATTGCGATTATAGTTGGATGATGTGGATCTGTGACGATTTCTTTAATCGTAATGCAGTAATTGGAAGGCAGCTCTGCTAGATTTGAATTAGAAAGTTAGTTACACTTTTTCTCGCAGTAACTGAGAAAATTATTTAGGTTGGGATTTACTTACTTGGTGTCATTTTTTTTTGAATCGATAAGTTCCCAATAGTAGTATCGAATACCAGTTTAAGGAGTGTATCTTGCTTTGATTTTCAGGATGCCCTCTAGGTGACATAAAAATGGAGATTCCTGAAAGCTGAGAGCATTCTCTTATGGGTATGTTAGAGTACCATTGACGAACTGCTAAGCTCTGAAAGTTAATTTTGATAAATACCCCATTCGCTCATAATTGAAGTTGGAGGGGAACATTTAACAATATAAACAATCAGAGAGTTCACCTCAATCTAAAGAGAAGTTCCCGACCCTGTGTTAGTTGAGATCGACCGCGGAAAGGATGAATCAATGTGATTTAGCTGACGAGCCACACTATGCGGTAGAACTTTGTAAAAACCGAGAATGAAAGCAAAAGACGGCTAATCATCAAGAAATGGGTGTAAAGTATCGAGAAAGAAAAATACCCACTTCGAGAAGCAAGAGCTTCTAACCGCTGAACATGGAATCCAACTCCGCAACACGTGCAATTCGACAAACTTTATCCATCAATACACAACAGAAAGCAATGTACTTTCGCATAGAATCAGATTGTTTCATTATAATTCATCATAGTTTTCGCTTTCAGGAACATATTATTAGATCCAAGATTTAGCTTCTTTATAAATTTTAGCTGATTTCATATTATTCCTAATTTATATTTTTAGTTAATAGTCTAGATATATCATTTTAGACAAATTTTCACTATCAAAATTCTTTAAATTCAAATAAGATGTAACTTCGCACCGGGGTCCCTCTCTTGACTTACCATGTCAATCTCTACTGAATGATACCCGGACTCGTATCTCGCATTTTCCTTACATCAGATGACCCATGCACTTGCAAAGGTCACAGAGTAAACCCACTTTAAAATTCTAAACATCAAGACATTTATTTAATTAAAACAAATTTATCCAAAGTGATACGTGCAAGAGAAGTGTAAGGTTCTTGTAACTATGTACATTCGAGGGGTTTTTACCAGATTACGTCGATTTACGTAAGATTTATTCAGAGATTTCTCAAAAATTGCTAGGACCACTATGCGCATTGGTCGGAAAAAGATACTAAGTTCAATTCGATGAATCCCAAAATTCTAAGAAATCAATCCAGACTAGTCACTCCCATCATGGCAAACCAAATTGGAACAGAGAATTTAAATCACGTGTGATGCCAAAGATTTTGCGATGAGCCGTATCGAACAAATAAAAAGATTCGCCATTTACTACGCCAAAGAAACCTTCAATTAAGCCTGTGAAAATTACTCTACTAATTAAAAGCTATATGCCGGGCAATAGTATTTGCATGTGAAAAATTTAAGCCATACATTTTGGGGTCCCATGTTATTATACACAATGATCATGCAACAATTAAATATCTAATGGCAAAGAAAGAAGCAAAGCCAAGATTGATCGTAATAAGTATTATAGAATTGACGAAATAAAAGACAAAAAGGGTTGTGACAATGTGATAAATAATCACTTTGTCAAGAGAGAAACCTCGCATAAGAAGAAGAAAGAGAAATAGCGTAAAACTTTCCGTGAGTAGTTATTCCATTTGTCCTCGATTACCTTGGTATGCTGATATTGTGAACTTCTTGGCTTGTGGAATTGTACTTACAGGAATTCAGCTACCCGTGAAGAAAAAGCTAAGGTTTGATAGCAGGTACTACATCTGGGATGACCCACTACTGTTTAAAAGAGGAGTTGATCTAATCATAAGAAGATGTGTACCCGAAAGATTAGGCTCAAACAAGATTTTACGAGGAATGTCATGCATCGCCATATGGAGGACATTTGCGGGGAGACAAATGACCCAAAAATTCTCGATCGAGGATTTTATTGGCCTACTATTTTAGAATGTTTTGAATGGTGAAGCTATGTGATCAATGCCAAAGAATGGGAAATATCATTGAAGGCATGAAATGCCTATGAAGTATCACAGTGGTGCAATTATTTGATGTATGGGGAATAGATTTTATGGGGCCTTTTCCAATTTCGTTTGGAAATGTATACATACTCTTAGCTGTAAATTATTTATCAAAATGGGTTGAGGCAGCAGCTTGTCCTAAGGGCGATGCTAATACCGGTTGTTAAGGATTTTTACGAGAAATATTCACCAAGCATATTTGGGACACCAGGCTATAATCGGTGACAGGAGGAAGCCACCACTTTGCAAATAGAAGTGTTTGGCTTGAAACTCATGAAGCGAATATGGTATTGGCACATTATGAGCTTGGCTTATCATTCTCAAACAAATGGGCAAGCTGAAATTTTCAATAGGGAGATAAAAATTGAAAAGGCGTAGCTCGGCGAAAAGATTGGTGAAGCTTGATGATGCACTCTTGGGCCTCTGGGGCCTTTCAAAACTCCCATTGGAATGTCCCCATCTGGTGGTCTTTGGAAAACCTTGCCACATACCTCAAATTTAGAATATAAAGATATATGGGCCATCAGAAGCTAAATTTTGATTTTAAAGAACTAAAGAGAGCTACTCGGCTAAATGAATTGGAAAGAGTTGAGGAATGAAGCCCTATGATAGTGCGGAATCTACAAGATAAAACAAAAATGGCATGATCAAAGAATTTTGAGAAGGGAATTCAAGGCAGAGATCAGGTCTGTTATTCCTTAAGTTAGACTCTTTCGGGGAAGCTTAAATCAAAATGGAGTGGACCATATACAGTAGTATCAAGTACAAATTTTGGGGCAGTGACACTTAGAACCAGCAATCATGAAGAATTCAAAGTTAATGGTCAGAGATTAAAGCACTACCTTGGAAAAATGCAAGTGGAAGAGTGACTCTTAGTTCTGAATGAGAAAATTTAGAAAGCTTGAAATATGAGTATCGACAAATCCGACTAAAGACTAAAAATTGGCGACTTTGTGGAAGGTAAATCCACATTAGTTTGTTAAGTTTTTCTGTTGTTATATTTTTGTGTTTAAATTTCTAATAGCTTTGTGTAATTTTATTCATCACTAAGGGGGAGCATCTACAATCAAACTTCCGTGAAGGACAGTATAATTTTCTTGAACTTGTTTGAATTTTGTCTACAATATGACATGATTGAAAGTTTGGGGAATTTATTTTTTGTTCTTTGTGCTTAAATTTTGAATGCGTGCATAATAGTAAATGAATTGTGGTTGAATATTTAAATGATGAAGATAGATTGAATTATATTTGTTTTTGATTGGATATAGTGAATTGAAATTATTTGCCAGATTTGATTGTTCAAGGATACGAAAATTTTTAAGTCGCAACAACAATTCATAAGTTGCAACCAAGAATCTTGGACGTTGAAACAATAAAGTAGAAAAGAAAGTAAAGCAGTGAAATTGAAATCCCGATAAAACTAAAGAAAGAAAAGAAGCGGTCAGTGACATCAATTCCCCTATTGTGACCACATTTCAGGTCGCAACAAAAATCTTTAGGTTGCGGCGGAAGCATCGAATCTCTCCGATAAAAATAGGTTTTTAAACCTTTCATTTGGGCACTTCAGCATTAAAAATAGAAGTCATTGCAAATCATTAATTGAGAGGTTCGAAATTTAATGTCGCGACTTCCCATATCGCAATCATGACATCGAGCCTAACTTCCATTCAAATTTCCATTCAACTTTAATTCATCCCGAGCTTTCCACTTACTGCGTCATTACGTTTTGAATCTTAAAACCACTAAAACCGAGGAGAAGCGAACCAAGCCGAAATCACAAATCTTCACTCATGGCAACAAATCAAGATGACATCGCAAATCTTAATAAAGCGATCGACAAAATCATTACCTGCATATGAAAATGTTAGGCGGAGTGGAAGAGATTCGGTTGGGACACTATTTAGGGAAGAAATCAATATCGAACAAGTAGCCCGGCCAGAGGAAGATGAGCAACCAGAGAAAGAAGCCAGCGGAAGATGACAGACTTCGTTTCAAAGAAGCTCAAGTGTGGAACAAGATGCTTGTTTGACAAGGAATTTGTGTCTGAGGGTTTTGGGAAATTATTTCCCAGTTTTTGAAAAGTAATAGAAAGAGGTTGGGAGTTGTACGTGAGCACAAGGCGCCAGGATTTTCAGCTCTCGCCAGGGAGTTTTACTCAAATATGGTGGGAATGAAGGAGGATTCAGTTTATGTGAGAGGTGTTTGGGTGCCTTTAGGAGATAGAAGGATAAATGAAATGTTTAAATTGAGAGATTTTAAGCACGAGTTGAAGTATAAGAAGTTGGTAGAAAATCCAAACTATGAAAAGATATTGAATCAGTTGACTGGAGGAGAAGGAAAATGGGAGGTCACGAAGAAGAACCCCCACCACGACATCAAAAGGGGAGCCCTCATTGAAGAGGCAAAGGTTTGGTTTTACTTCATCTGTTATGTGATAGTTCCTACAAAACATCTTTGCTCAGTCGAGGAACAGGAAGCCATCATTTTATATGCATTTTTGAAAGGATATAAAATGAACATAGGCACATCTGATAGAAGAGATCCATCGAGAGGATACCACCACGGTAACAAGGAGGGCACAGTCCTCACCCTACTATCACGGACTTGAGAGTCTTTAGGCGGGGTGAAGGGAATGTGGGAGGAGAAAAATGCCCTCGGGTCTCCCCTGACCTAATTGGGTGACAAGGGGACTGAGAAAAAGGTAGAAATAATGGAGGTAGGCGCGAAACAATAGTACCAATTGAGAGAAAATGAGACAGAGATGGTATTGCAGAAGACACATCCATCCAACGATGGTAGCAGAGGAAGCACATTCAGATAGGCCCATTGAGCATTCATATCCTGAGGTACAAGAGCGCACAGTGAAACGAGAAGGATCGAGAGCAAAGAGGAATGCATAGAAATTATGGAAATGCTCAGATCAGCTAATGAAGGAGATGGAAGAAAGAGGCATAAGTGGGAAGACGACGACGGATCGGAGAAGAATTTTTAGAGAGTTGCGATTTAGAAAGAAGGGCCCGGATGTGGGAAGTAAAATTGGAAGCTCGAGGAGAAGAGAAGAGTGGAAGAACACGAGAGAAAAGAAGAAAAAATGCTTGGAAAGATGAATGCAAGGAATGGAAGCGTTTTACAGCAATCAATTCGGGAGAGATCTGGGATCACTATCGACATGCGAAGAAAGAAGGAAGCGAAAATGAGGCTAAAATGCTTAAGAAGATTGAAGGTTTCAAATATCTCTATAAGAAACCGGAGTTCGAAATTTAAGAAATTAATGAAAGATAGAGATCGCCGGTTGGAGGACAATGATGAGTATGAAGAAAAATCTGGTTGGGAGCTTGGACTTGATCAATCGGAATTTGTCAATGAGCTTCTGAATTGTATTTCGAGTTAGAAGGAGCAGTGAACGAGAGTAGGGAAAAGCTGAGAACACACTCATGTCAATGCGAGAATAGCTAAATACAGTGAGATATATGCAAAAGGCAAAGGAATTCTCTGTGTTAGAATGAGATGAAATTTCCTAAATTTGATCCCAGCATGGCTAGTTTGATGTGAATCCTCTAACATTAAACCCCCAAAGCCTCTGAAAGAAAGAGAACATAAAAATTTTCTAGCATGTTCAATCATACATACCCAAAATTTTAAAAAAAGAAATCCATTTGTTCATCAGAATTGTCTTGTGTTTTATTGCATTTTCATTTGATAGTTACCTTCTTTACTTGTTGGATTGTGTTTGCATTGTTGAATGAAAATTTAATTGTGAATAATTATGTGATGTTTAATGGATGAAATGAACATGATTGTAGAAATTGTATGTTTGTGTCATTTACTGTTAGCATGCCAAATATGAGAACCTTGCCTGAAAAATGACAAATTATGTTTTTCTTCCAAGAACAACAATACAGGAAAAATAAGAGCACAGACTAATAAACTGGAATTAGGAGTTGCAGCCTGAATGTTTAAATCCAGTTTAGATTTTAAAATTGGAAAATGAATATTCTTTGAAGGAACAAATAACTTGGTTGAAAGTGTGTAAATAACAGTGAATAAGTATAAAAAAGTCTTAAAGAAATAATACTTGGTCAACAAAACTCATGAAACTTTGGAGAGGAATTAGGAACATCTTAAAATTCATGATTAATAGTCCGTAGATCTAGAACTTGTTAGATTATTGATTGAGGGCGAAATCTTAGGTAAAATAATAGAAGTGATGATAGAGGCCATCCTTGACAGTTTGAGCTTTTCCAAGCCTACCCTCAATATATGCTAAAGCATACCCTCTAGTTCCATGATTTGAGCCACACAAGCCTTATTTCTTCAATAAACAACAACTAAAAACCTGAATTCCCTTCCTTACAATAATCTTGCAGCAAAGAGCCCAAATTATCCAGTTTCTAGAACAGAAAAGTCTACTGCAAAGAAAGAAACAAGTTTGGGGGAAAAATATTTCCAAATATTACAACGTATGAGAAGAAGAATAAAAGAAGCAGAAATTGATGAGAAAAGGGAATAAGTTTTGTCTTGTGGCCTATTTCCTTTGAACAATTAAGCTTGTAGGGTGTTTTAACACTGTAACCTAATGCCAGCGGTATGGAGTTGCTAGCCCAAAGTTCTCTAAGGGTAATAGAAGCCTAAGAAGACAAGACATTGCACTATTCCGTCCTTAGAAAAGAAGCAAAGAGTTAGAACAAGGAGCGGCTTTGAATAAAGTGCAAGTGGAAAACAAAATGCCATAAAAAGAATTCAAAAAGATGAATTAGGCCAAGATTGAGGAGAATCAACAAGTACAAAGAAAAAGTGGAAACTGGGTGATTTGCAACTTAAATTTTCCCATTATCTACCAAATTACCTATTGACATTACAAACTGAAGACCTCATTGATCTTGAAGGTTGAATTTACTACATTAGTGGGAGATCGATATGAAAAAACAAGCCTATGGGACTTTGACCAACAGTCAAGGGAACTCGAAGATTAACTAAATTCAACATGAAGATGAAAAGGATTGAAGACACACTTTGCACACACACGAGGAACAAGACTTGTTGAATAAATTGTATAAATACATTATTTCATCAAGAAATTTGTGATAGAAGTAGAGACCATTCCTTTTTCTTGAATCGAAACTGAAATTTAAAATGATGTTGCTGACAGGCCGAATACGCGGTGTATAAAATGAATGCCCCAGGAGTCTTGGGTGCGTGGCCCCAAGTAATATAGTGTACTTAAAGTGCGGATATCGATCCACGAGGAAAGGTAAATTGACTACGAGAGGTTGCTTTTGAACTGATATACGAATAAAAGGAGTTTAGAATTAAAATTAAATAAGGAAAGCTGGACTAAGGTATTGATTCTAGTGAATTAATGGTAGGCGCCTAGGGTTAAATAGCCCTATCACGTTCAATGGATTACTTTTCTAAAGATATCGTTATTATGTCTATTTGTAATATGTCAATTAGCGAGGAGTAGATCTTGCTACGAGATATCCTCTCTCAGGGTATATCAGCCTATCTCGTGAATAGAGAATCGAGTATATCTCTATCTCATTTCGTTGTTAGGAAATGCTTAAATGTTCACAACCTCAATTGCTACCTTGCGGGTTGAATATCTCTATTATTAACCGAATCGGCTAAAGGCTACTCTGCAGTCCCGGAATACCCTCATCTCTCGAATCTCGGATCTCAGTTCGATTATCTTAACATTGGCCGGACATTAACATATAATTGAAATCTGCAATTATAGAGTAGATGTGACAAATTAATAATAGCGAATAACATGAAAGATCAAATTTTAGCCCATTGTACATAGCGAGGGTTTGATGTAACCCTAAGAAGAGATCTAGAACATAATGGAAGAAAATATAAAGCGTTTATCGAGGAAACATTGTTTCTAAAATCAGAAAATATCAAAAAATGAAAAGCGTTACAAATCAGGGCACTTCCTCGAGAAGTCGGTGTCACTCTGCTCGAGAGCACATTGCCTGCGTTGGAGTGCGCCTCTCGATCTCCCTTGATTTACGGACCTAATTTGCTTTTAATGATGAGGCAGATTTTGGCGGCGTCGCGGCGATCGCGGCGTCGCGGCGTGGTGGTGTCCGCGACGTGGCGGCGTCACGGCGTGAGGTTTTATCGCAGCGTGAGGATGTCACGCGATGGGGACGTCAGCGACGTGATAGGTACTTCATCTTGTTCCCCATTTGCTCCAAAATCTGCTTCTCGTTCTTTGCTCTTTTCACTTGTCTCCTGCATTCACAAAAGACATCGACTCACGATGTTCTAGTCACAAAAACTATAAAATTACTCTAAAATAAACGAGGAAAATGTAGGCGAGCGCGAGTATAATATGAGTGTTTTAGAGCTCATCACACCCCCCAAACTTAGTTCTTGCTTGTCCTCGAAGCAGGCAGGCCTCAGACGAGGGACCGCACCACGGGCGCAATGTGACTCACTGTCGATTGGTGTGAGATCAGTTTGGTGCAGACTCGACGCTGTTTCTCAATATTACGATAAGAACCGCGAATAACTGATTTCAATTCGGGTGATGTTTCTTTGACCGACACAAATAAATCATGGTGTTGAATCATAGCTCACAAAAATCGCTGTTGACATAATGGGACTCGATGTAATATGATTAAGACCTGCCAAACGAAATGACTGCACCAACTAGAAAACCGCGCTATTTGTAATATTCTCATACTAATTTCCCATGTCCCATAAAACTGAAATGAGACCTAGTGCCAAGAAGTTTTAGTCGAGTGTTCCTGTAGCGGGGATCCATTGGTGACTCCCCACCAGTTGGTTAAGGGCACCGGGCATTCAATTCCCTTCAAACTTCACCCCGAACACTCAACCAAACTCAAAGGTCCTAGGTTGCGTGAATGAGTCCATCTTACGTCCCATGTAGCGGGCGTGAAGTCGATGACTCAGGCCGGGTTGGCTCGAGGGCATTAGGCTTTGATAGGCCCCTGGGTGTGCGGGATTCAGGTGGATGATCCTGCTTATTCCTATGCATATACCTATTTTTGTCATGTTTCTTTTTCTTTTTCTCTTTTTTTTTTTTTCTATTGTTTTTGTATTTTCTCTTTTTGGTTGGGGCTCGATGGCAATCCTCTTTTGATTAGGTGTCCCATCACTCAAATGGTTCGAATCTCCCTAGGTTGTTCCGAGACTTTATAGTGGTTCGGCACTTATGCATACTCTGAAAGTCACTAGTGTGTGAGTGTGATAGGGTTTTTGAGAATGGTTTCTTGACTAGGATGAGTTCACCTAACCCTTTTCAATATTCAATCTAATTCTAGAGGCATCAAGCAAATGTATGCGATTAAACAAGTTTATAGTGAGCACTCAATCCAAAATTGATCCTCAATTTTCAACATAGCACATGTATGCGATTACTACATGCAAGAATGTCCTAAAATATAATCAAACAACTAACACATGACTCATAAAATGAAAGTGCGATGTAAAATAAACTGAAAACAAAACACACTAATATGCGGAACACGCTAAAAATACTACACACTCTTTTAAAACCAAAACCTGATAAACAAAACACAAAGGCATGGTGCCGATCACCCGAATCCCTCCCCACAAGCAAATATCCAGTATCCCAGCGGTAAGATAAAAACATAGAGGGAAGGGAACTCCCCTTTGAATATCCCTTTGCGATTGGGGTGGTGGAGGAGTGAGTGAAAAGCTTGAAATTTGGGCGGATTTGCAGACTGCATAGGCTAGCTGGCTCTTTGTGGGATGATGGCACGATTGGCGAAGCGCGCCATATCGGCATAGCGTCTCCATGTCTGGGTAACGAGGGACTCGGTGCTCTGGGTCTCATCCGGGGAGGGCGTCAGCGCTCGTGTTGTGAGCAGGGTCCTCGAGATCTGTCGAAGGACCCCAGGAGGAGTGGCGCGTGGCTAGCTGGGGAGGAGGTGGTGGAGGTGGGCTGGGATGGTGGTGGAGGGTGGGTGGGACGAGGGCGGCCAAGGTGCTCCCGGGGATCGCCCGAGGGATCCGCACTTGGCAGATACTCATAGAAGCTCGTCCTGCGTCCAGGGCTCGTGACTGAATCGTAGGCCCCCTCGGGTTGCGGGGACACGGGTGTGTCTGCTTGACCGATATGGCCTTGATCGGATGAAGCCAGGCCTCATTGTCGTCAAGGGGCACCCCGGCTTGTTTGCACAAGCCAAATATCAGAAAAGGGTGCCCCAGGTTCATCTTCGCATCCCGGTTATGGAGGATGGCATCCTCGATAACCTGCCCAACATCGAATGGTATATCCTGTAGGATGGCGAAGTTGAGCAAGGAACGCTGGGCGGTCACCTCACACACATTCGTCGTCGGTATAAGACGCGAAGTGATGAAGTGGTGCCAAACCTTAGGAATGTAGGCCAAATGCTTGGCCTTGAAATTGACCGCATGGCCCATGCCCAGTGATCCTCCACTCACACCATGGCCTTTGGTGTCTGCGGATGACCTCGTGGTAGTGATCGGGATGCTCGCGGAGGCGATCAAGGTCGGGTGGACATGTTCCTAGGCCATGAAACTATTGATCGGCTCTGGCATGGGGAAGTCGACCAATACACCTCGCACCCTGACCTTTTTGAGGACATGGGACGCGAGGTTGGCGTAAAATTCTCGAACTACGCTCATTGCCAGGCGGCGGGGTTGGCATAAAGGCCACGCCACCCGCCCCAGCCTCGATGGTCTTTCTAAAGAAATCATCGGAGTGATGAAGGCTCCCTTCTACCCAATGAGGATCGGTTTTTTTACAGAATTGTGCTAAACCGTCCGCGGTACGCTCAGCACGTTTATAAAACGTGAGGCATCGACGGGAGTCGGGTCCTCAGTGGGCGACTCCCGACGTAACTTGACTTTGCCTCTTCTTGGGATTTATATTGACTTAGGCAAAAACTTCGAACACCTAATGTGCACCACAACAAATCAACTAAAACTACCCTAATGGCTCAACAAAGCCTAAATGGGACTCAAAGACCTAAGGAACCTAGGCACGACCCGAAATGAATCTAAAAAGACCTATGAATACCTAAAGATCTCTAGACTGCACAAGCACCAGCTGAACCCTAGACTCGTACCCAAGCTGGGAGAAGTCGGGCACACGGTGGTGGAGATGCCACTATGACCCAAAGCGGCCAGAGGGTGACACGGTGGTCGGCGAGAGAAGTGGTCTCCGACCGAGTGGGATGGGAGCCGCCAGTCAGGTGCGGGTGGATGGGAGCGGGGTTTCGATGAGTGAAGGTGTGGTGAAGGCAAATATGAACTAAACTTGGGCTAAGCGAGTCCGTGCGGCGTGGCGAGGTTTATGACCAAATGGCGTCGTGAAGTCGGGACCACGTCGCGGCGTGGGAGTAAATGACGGCCCGGCGTCGCGGCGGCAGAAATTCCGCCGCGGCGTGACGAAAGCGAAATGGCGTCGCACGACGTGAGAATCCGCGTCGCGGCGTGAGAGCTTCAAAAATGGCGATCGCGACGTGAGAATCCGCGTCGCGGCGTGACGAGAGAAGCTTCAAAAATGGCGTCGCGACTATTGAGAATCCGCGATCGCGGCGTGGCGAACTCAAAAATGCGTCGCGGCGATGGAATCCACGCACGTCGCGGCGTGGCGGAAGAAGTGTCTCGCGCGAAATTTTGAACACACAATTACGCCCACTTTCCAAGAACTCTCCGCATTCAGAAAGCATCCATTAAAATTATTGAACGCGCTGAAAGACTGGCCTGCAGCTTCGAGGTCACTGATTAAACCAACAGCGAAACAACGTCGGGGACCTGGCCCAGAAACCCAGCCAATTGCTGAAAATAACTGGCAGAACTTGGAACACAAATTTACGAGCCTTGGTTTCGAGCGCTATGTTTAATGTCGTTAGCTCGACGACCCTGAATCTCAATGTGCACGACACTTAGGATAGACCGGGAAATGCTTATGCGCATCCTTATAGTGCTCGCACGATACCAGTGGATGAAATACTCTTGCATGCATGCCCTTGCCCTTCTCGGTGTCTTTACGTACGATAAGCGGTTTATCATGAAATTTTTCCTTCGCCTTGCACAATCTGCATTATCGAAGTTACGAGATATCTTCATTTGGTCAATGATGGGTGCTTAGGTAAATTGGAAAACATGGAAAGTGATCTCGTCTCTTGGACTCTTAGTTTGAGGTTCACCTTCTTGCATTAATTTGAAGGCTTTCTGTGGCTGAGAGATTACACTTAAGTATGTTGAGGACCAGTAGTCTTCTTCCATGTCGAATGACAAGAGTCTGTGGAAGGGCGAATTACGAAACTTTACATTTGTTTGACTATACCTCGAGGTGTTTGGTATGGCCAGATCCATGGGGTGTAGGCCCACGATTGTGATTGATTGGTTCTCTGACTTTGTGCTTTTAAACATCGAGTGGAATCAAGTTGATGTTCCCAAGTCACATAAGGCTTTCCCGGTACCGATTCCCTATAGAGAATGGTATAGCAAGTTTGCCGGATGTGAGTTCGGAGGCTTCTTTGGGATGGCCTTTGCATTCCTCGGTTAAGGCAATGGTCCCATACTCTTCAATTTCTTCTTACTTGCCAGATCTTTTCATGAATTTCACATAGCGGCATATTACTAATACTTCAAAAAATGGTATATTAATATGTAGTTTCTTGAAGATGTCGAGAAACTTTAAACTACTTCTCAAAATTACCTTTCTTCAACCTCTGCGAAGTGGGATTGATAGCAAACAGGTTCCTTACATTTTCTTCATTTCTCTTCGGTTTTCTTCCACACTTTTATTATCTTAGCGCGCACTCCATCTGTTGATTTTGTATTTCTCTGAATGGATGGGTTCTTTGATGCTGTGCTCTTTGTTTTCAAATCTCTTCTTCCTTGTGGACAGTTTCATCTTTTCATTTCATAGTGATGACATTACAGTATCTTTGCATCTCTGGGATTTCAGGTGCGCTGGCGATGATCCGGGTACACGCTTTTTGCCAGCGGATTGGCGTTGCCCCATTTGGTCTGGAATTTACTCAGCGTGCGCTTGATTGATTCAGACCAGGTTGGCTGTGCTGCATATTCGCCTTAGTCTCATTCGCCGACCAAGATGAAGTTAACATACGTGCTAGACTGCTCAAATCCGGCTTATCTTTCGAGGTGGTTCATTGGCTCGGTTTGATGGCATATTGTTACGGTGTGCGCCATCCATACCACATGATGTTTTGATTGATAAGTTACGATTGTTGTTCGCGCCGCCGCACAACTCCACGCAGTTAAGTTACGTATTTGTTACCCCATACGATTATAACTGCTTTACGTGATTGGTCGATTAAACCTCGACGTCTTGAAGCGCTCTGTTGTAGTGTTTGCGGCCCGACATTCCTTGTATTGTGCTTTGTCCTCCGCAAGAGATTCCACCTGGCGTCCCATGGAACGTACGGCATGGCATGTCTTTGTTCCTGCTTTGTCTATTTGGCATTTGGTAATTTGAGCCACATGATTGCAGTTGTTGAAGGCGCATTGTCTATGCCACCCACAGTGTTTCTTGGTGTAGCTCTCTAGGCCGCGATTAGTGTTAGTTCTGACATCTTCCCAATATCTCATGCGCTGATGCGTGGTTTTCTTCATCAATGATCCTCGGTGAGGCATCTATCATTGTTAGGGTTGTATTTCTCGGACCATTGTATGAAGGTGTGGACTTGCATCCATACGGTTGGTCGATTCATGGTGAGGACATAGCAGTAATTCATGGAGTTCTAATCCCGTACCTCTGCCGGAGTTCTCCATACTAGTTGACCAAACGTATTGATCCTCTTGCACCGGTTGTGCAATCTTCGAGAAGTGGAAAGAACTTGTTGAAACTTTGTACCAACTACGTTTCCATGTATTAATGGAGTCGGTAGGTGACTAGTTGTAATGTTTGGCTCTATCCCAGTGAGAGTGGGAATAACATGAAATCTTAGGAGCTTCTTCGGTAACTCCATTGTATTTGATGTATCACAAACTTCGAGGGAAGTTAGTCAAATGCATCATTCAGGGTTCTCATGGGGTAGTCCATGGAACAATATGATACGAAACATACGTCTTGTGGCCGGCTTCAATTCGAAATTGTTTTGCTTGAATCGGTGGCGTGTTATTTGTTTGAATACTTGTTGGTGGTAAAACAATTCATTAATGGCATGTAAGGATGTTGGTTTGTATAAATGGCTGGGCGCAGTTCCTATTTACGCTTCTACGTAGTTGAGTTTGTTTCAACGCCAAAATCTTGTTCTTAGGTGTTTTCCATTACTGTGAGTTTCTAATGTTGCAATTCTCTGTTCTCGGCGCAATCTGTGCAGAAGTCTTTCTGGCTCAGGATCACACAAGTGTTGATTAATTCGATTTTGCTGTCGCATGTACTTCACCCCGAGAAACCTGTCTTGCTGTGCTTACACAAACTAACAAAACCAATTACCGGCACTTGTAAAATAACAAAAGTAAAGAAAAAGTGGAATATTATCTATGTGCTCACTTCTCTATAATTTAAACCTTTCCCATTATGGCATCAAAACTTAATGATGCAGAATCTGTAGGTGTATAAAATGAATACTAAGTGCATACGTCTTGCCTTGAAGTGCACGTAACTGATAATATAGTGTACTTAAAATGCAGATATCGATCCACGAGGAAAGGTAAATTGACTACAGAGGATACCTTTTGAGACAATATCGAATAAAGGAGTTTAGGAGTAAAAATTAAATAAGGAAAGCTGCGACTAAGTGTTGATTCCTAGTGAATTAATAGTATTGGCGCCTAGGTTAAATAAGCCCCCCTATCACGTTCAATGGATTACTTTTTCACAAAGATAATAGTTATTCAATCTATTTGTAATATGTCAATTAGCGAGGTGATCTTGCCTACGAGATATCCTCTCTCGAGGGCCTCTCCGCTATCTAGTGAATAGAATCGGTATGTCTAGCTGGTATTCGAAATGCTTAAATGTTCTAACCTCAGTGCTACCTTCGGGGTTCGAGATATCTCTATTAGCAGGATCGGCTAAAGGCTTCTCTACGGATCCACGAATACCCTCATCTCTCGAATCTCGGATCTCCAGTTCGATTATGCTAACATTGGCCAGACATTAACATATAATTGAAATGCAGGTATAGAGTAGATGTGACAATTAATAATAACTGAATAACATGAAAGATCAAATTTTTAATCCATTGTACATGACGGGGTTTGATGTAACCCTAGAAAGAATCTAGAACATAATGGAAGAAAATATAAAATTTGTTTAATAAAGGAAACATTATTCTAAAATCCGAGAAAATATCAAAAAATGAAAGCGTTACAAATCCGGGCACTTCCTCGAGTCGGTGTCACTCGCTCTCGAGAGCACATTGCGCGCACGTTGCGTGCTATCTCGATCTCCCTTGATTTACGAACCTAATTTGCTTTAATAATGAGGCGATTTTCGAGCTAACGTCGCGGCGTGGCGGCGTCGCGGCGTGGTGGTGTCGCGGCGTGGTGGCGTCTGCGGCGATGGGGGATCGCGGCGTGAAGGCGTCGCGGCGTGGGGGCGTCGCGGCGTGTAATTACTTCACGCCTTGTTCCATTTGCTCCAAAATGCAGCTACTCATTCTTGCTCTTTTTCACCCCAATGCTCCTGCATTCGCAAGACATCAACTCGATGATACAGTCCACAAAACTATAAAATTACTCTAAAATAAACAGGAAAATGTAGACTGACGCGAGTATAATATGAGTGTTTTAGGCACTCATCAGTTGCTATCTCCTATTTCAAGTTAGAAGGTGGAATAGGAAAGATTGGTGTGAATCAGAAAAATGTCCTTAAAAATTTAAGCTTAATTGTTTGAGGACAAACAATTCTTTATTTTCTTTGCTTAGGGACAAGAAAAATTTTAAGTTTGGGGCAATTTGATGAGTCTAAAAACTCATTTGATTTTTAATCCCTTTTAGAGTTTATTAAAGTTGGTATTGGATTATGCATATCTGAAACACCCAGGTAATTTGCTCAAATTTGTTGCGAAAGGAAATGCAATATAGCGAAAATCCTGTAAAAACCGGGAAAGAGATGACCTGGCATAAATGAAGTCGCAGCGAAAGTCGAATCACGACAAGAAGCTATTTGTTCGAGTTAATTCAGATTCTGACGCCAGCCAAGATTAGCGGGAAGATAGCCATTCGACCAGGTGGTGGAGGGTTGATATGGATTACAAACAACTAGTGACAGTTGGAGATGGTTGTTTAGATGTTCAAGAGGTGCAGAATCTTCGGTCACGACACCACTCTGAAGTCACGACGCCAATTGAATACATTTGAGGTCGCGACGTGGATCCGTCAATGAAGCCACAAGGGAGGTCTCTGCAAGAAAATGAAGTTGCAACTAGTTTTTAAATGAAGGGCTCCATTTGAGGTCGCGACATGAAAACGGGAACTGGAGTCTCAACAGAAAGATTAAAGTTGCAACCAAATTAAGAGTTAAAGAACAAAAGGGAGGTCGCAACCTGAAGCGAAGCCAAACTAAGTCCTTGCCAAGAAACTGAAGTTGTGACCATTTATTAATCAAGGACCACGAATGATGTCGCGACCACTCATTCAGGTCGCTACCTGAAGAATAACTAAGTAGAAGAAATCCAGTGTGTACTTTTGAGCAATTGGGATATGCGACGAGGAAAAGAGCAACATGAGGAATTCGCAACATCACCTTGAGGTGCGCAACCTAGCATAGGAGTTGGAAAGAAGAAGCGTTGCAACAAGAATTAAGGTTGTGACGGAGAAGAAGGAAATGACATCAAAAGTCGCGACATCAGCAAGGTCGTGACTTAGAATTCAAAACACTGTGAAGCGAGAAGACCTAAACAGAGGGTAGCAACCGGAAAAGGAAGTTGCAACTGAAACGTGGCGTGAAGCAGAAATGTAGTGCAACCTAACCACTGAGAAGTCATGACGTGCAACACAACAAGAAGAGGAGTCTGACAAAGCGAGAGTCGTGACTCGGGAGAAATGCAATAGAAGGGAAAGACAACGAGGTCGTGACGTGAAACCATGGTCGCGACATCAACTCTTAAGAAGCACTGAGCCAACAAGGTCACGACCACAAACGATATCACGACCACTAATCAAAACAGCTGCAAGGAACCTGGGTATATGAAGTGCTGTCGCGGCGAACAAGGCAAGCAGGAATGTGTCGCGACATATCAACTGAGTCGCGACCTAGGGCGATAAACTAGGCTTTTCTTTGGAAATTCCACTAGAGTTTTTGCGTTAGAGCCAATTTCTTTACTTGATTATAAATGAAGCGATTGTGACCAGTAAAAGTAGCTTCCGTCTTCACCACCACGAAAAGAGCGAAGAGGAACTGTTAACTATAACTAAGTAGACGATTTTTGTATTTTTTTTGGTGCTTTTACGAGATCTGAATCTGCCCAGTGCGCAGATCTGAGTGAAACTAAATTCTATTTAATTATTTCTCTTCTTAAAATTCTTGCTGAAAATTTATGAAATCGAACATTTTGGTCATTTATTCTTAGTTTCATTCTTGCGATTATAGTGGATGTATGTGATGGTACCAATTTCTTTAATGTGTCACGATAGTGAAAAGCATGACTCTTGCTGGGTTTGGAGTTAAGTTAGTTTACAGGTCACTACGCAAAATCTAGAAAATTATTTGGGTTTAAGTTTACTTACTTGGTGTCCTTTTTTTTTAATCGATATGTTCCCAATAGTAGTACGAATAGTTTAAGTGTATCTTGCTGATTTCAGATGCCCTCTAGTGACGAGGATCTGGAGATTCTTTGAATGAAGCATTCTCTTATCAGGTATGTTAGACTACCATTGACAAGCTAGTGAGCTCTGAAAGTTAATTTTGATAAATACCCCATTTGCTCATAATTGAAGTTGGAGGGGAACATTTAACAATATAAACAATCGAGATTCACTCGATCTGAAGGGTTGAACTCTGCAATGATTGAGATCTAATCAAGAAAGGATGAATCAATGATCTGGAGGAATGGCTTTGACCAATTAAGTGGTGAGAACTTTTTGTAAAAACCTAAGAAAGCAAAAGATCACAATCATCAAAAACAGATTGTGAAGTATTGAGAAAGAAATACCACGTATCTTCTTGAAAAGTAGAAATCTGATGGCGGTTCGATCACTTACGACCGAGAGAAGCAAGAGCTTCTAACCCGATTAATATGAAGAAAATCAACTGCAATATTTAGGCAATCTTGGACAAATCAGATCCATGATACAATAAACCAAATGCTTTTTCATGCGGGAATTATTTGTTTAGATTTGTGATTCAGGTGATAGTTTTAAGTTTCTCACGGGGAAGATTAGTCCGATGTTGTTCTTTGTATTTAAAAGTTGTTTCATATTTATTTCAATTTTCTATTTTTAGTTAATAGTCTAGGATATATCATTTAGACAAATTTTCACTATCAATTCTTTTAGTCCCGAAATAGCATAGAGCTTGATGATTGGGTGCTTGATCTCTAATTCATGTCAATCTCTGTGGGGAATGATACTTGTTTTATTGAATCATACAACTGTATGACTTGTGCACTTGCGGTGTCATAGACTAAACCAATTTTAAAATTCTATAAACATCAAAATGATTTATTTAATTAAACAAATTTATCCAAAGTGACATGGGTGCAAGAGAAGTGTAAGGTTCTTGTAACTATGTACATTTGAGGGGTTTTTAGTCTATATAGGAAAAGGCAAACACGTACCACCCACAGACCAATGGTCAGGCCGAATTAGCTAATAGGGAGATCAAACATATTTTGGAAAAAACGGTGTGAAATCGCAAGTTGAGTCGCTTGACTAGGCACTCTTTGGGCAGGTACTACTTTACTAAGACTATTCTTAGTATGTCTCTATATCGGCTAGTTTATGGAAAGGCCCTATCATCTGCTTAGGTGGAAATGGAACCTGAGGCATATTGGGCCTTTAAAATGTAATTTTGATTTGGCTCGAGGCGGGTAAATGAGAGGCTATGCTTGTAGATGAGCAGGCTTGATGGATTACGATTGTGAATCGTACTGAGCTCACGAATCTACAAGGGAATTTCATTTATTCCATGACCAGAACATTGTTAGGAAGACCTTTGAACCTCACCAAAAGGTATTGTTATACAGCTCTCGTTTGGACATTTTTCTAGGTAAACTCCGTTCTAGGTGGATTGGCTCGTTCATCGTCAAGGTAGTTTACCCATATGGCGCAATGGAGATTGAGAATCCGGAAAATGGTAAAACCTTTAAAGTCAATGGCCAACGCTTAAAGCCATTTCTCGAGAACCCCATTTTGCCAGTGATGGCGGTAGATCAAGCTCAGGATGTTTTCTTCGAGCGTAATCTCTATCCTACCTCTTTTGTATATAGTTTTCTTTTCCTTTCTTGCATTTCTTTATGCTTTATTCATTTAGTCTGCCTTTATTAAAAAAAAAAAAAAAAAAAAGAGTGGTACCGGTACTGGTGCCCTTGCAAAATTTCTTTGGCTTGTAACACAAATTTTTGGCCATCTCTTTTATTCTATTGGGTGTGTCCTGTGTGCATTAAGGGTAATGCCTACTTCCGCGGTGGGGATGGGCATACACTAGTTGGAGCCAATTAAGTGAATGTTAAGTGCATTCAAAATTTTTCGATTTGAGGCTCTTTTGGGTATGGTACTTGATTTGTGATGTATGCAGCCACGTGACCTTATGTATGCACTCCACATAGTCTCACTAAACTTACACAATAACAGGCATGCACAAAACTTTTTTTTTCATATTTGGGACCATACGACCCCAATTCTTTTCTATTCTCCAGAGTCAATCTTGACTGGTATCACTCTCATTTATACACTACACAAGTCGTTGATTTTCTGCCTCAAGCTCATTTTTGCTTGCTATTGCTTTAGCCTGTGCATTATTTTAGCATTCCTTGTCAACTACATGCATCGTATTCTATGAGGAACACCCATACGTAGTTGAAAGATGATTTTAGGCCATCATTTCTTTGTTACACTTCTAAATCATATTGAGTCAACCCTTTGCACCCATCTTGAGCCTTGAATTGCCAATTCTGTTCGAACCATAGGAATCGTGATCCACTTGAGGAGTACAAGTTGTAACACCGAAATATACCTAGTCATTTCGATATGACAGGGTTCCCAATAAAGTTAAATATGAATTTTCGGGAAATAAAACGAGAAACCCGGAAATTAATATGAGAGAAAAGGGTAAATATGTAATTTACCACTTGAGGACCTAGTGGTCATAAAAGGGAAAGACTAGAGGTTAAAACTAAATATGCCTAACTTGATTTGTAAAATGAGAGAAATTGAAGGACTAAAGTGAAATGAAAACTTAACCCAAAATGGGTTTTTGGGGGTGAAACATGGCCTAAAGAGAGCTTGGATTTAAGACCAAATTGGTCTCATTTCTTTGAGAGAGCAAACCGTAGAGAAAGAGAAAGAGAAGGGAGAAAGAAAGAAAGAAGAGGAAGAGGAAGAGAGAGAAAGAAGAAAGAGAAAGAAAGAAAGAGAGGAAGAAAAGCAAAAAGGTATGGATTCTAACATTAAGTAGCGGAATTCCTAAAGTTTTGTATGAATTTCCATGCTATTGAAGTAGTTAGTAGCTTGTCCCCCGAGCCTAGGGTTTTGTTAGGATTTCATCCCCAACACAAAATTTTTAAAGTAGGTGGTAAAACCCTAAATGAAGATTGGAGGAAGGAGATACAAGATGAGCATGGAATCCTCCCTTTTTGGTTAGATCCATGGTTAAATTGCAAGTAATTGAGTTAGGGTTTAGAAAAAACCCTAACTAATCTTTATGTTTGGTTTGTGTATTGGTTATGACCCATAATAGAATTGTTTTGGGACTAATTCATGAAAGGTTTTTGGAAGAAAGATATGTATTGAAAGATGATTTGAGTAGAATAGAGGTTACAAGATGAATATGAAGTGGTTTTGATGTGTATATTGATTATTGAGTTGAATTGGGTACCAAAATATGGAAAAATGGGAGAAAAACCACCTTTTCTAGAAATTTTTGAGGTGTGGTACTGGTACCAAACAGAGTGTTACCGGTACCATAAGTGTTCTATCAACTATTTTGGACCAGTGTTCGTATTTTCACCATAACTTGGTCATTCCTTATCCGATTTGAGTGATTCAAATTGTTAGTTAAACTAGACTTCAAGGAGAACATAACATCCTGAAATAGGTACCTTCAAATTCTGACTTTATTTGGCCCAGAAATTCACTCAGGGTAGGTACATGTTGAGCAATTTGCGCGAGTTTTGATCATAGAGTAGTCCGGGGTTGTTTCGGAAGTAACTCGAGAGTTTCGGTGCTCCGATTTGGGTGATTCCAGTTGGAGAAGAACCCTTAGCACCTTAGCTTCAAAATAATACAAAGAACCAGGGTTAGATATGGAGTTAAGACCCCTGAAAATGAGTATTTCAAACTGACTAGTTTGGCATGAAAATGTCATAACTTGAGTTTGGATGATTAAATTAGAATGATTCCAATTTCTAAGTAAAATAGATTCATAAAGGAACAAGAATACATGAATGAGGTGTGAATACATAGGGGTCATACCGTACAAGTATATGAAATGCCATATGGAGCAGACAGAAACATGAACTGAATATGGAAGGAAATATGTAATGAACACATAAATGTGGTTAGAATGCCTTAATTATTATTTTGTACGAATAAAAATAGATTCTATATGATTATTATCACATATAATTATAGGAATACCTAAGGGCAGTATTAAATGACCACGGCATATGTCACAGCGTGGCGGGCCGTCTCGATCGATTAGCCGGCCTCCACGCTGAATCTTCACGACATATACATTACGTGGGCGAGGCACGTTCGACCCGATGCCCCGGCTCTCTGCTGGTGCTCGACATACATTTAGAGTGAGCGGGGCATGTTTTCAGTCGATTAACCGGCCTCCCCTTCTAGTCACTACAACACTTATTTATGTGGCGGGCACATTACGATCGTGTATTGATTAGTGCCCAAAGTTCTATTTTGAACCCCTATTTTAATAGGTTTTGAGCGACTTTTTGTGTCTTAATTGATATAATTAACCCGATTGACATGTTAGTCTCTATTGTATTCCCGATTGCGATACGAGGGCATTTTTGTAGTTTTTGTAGGAATTAGAAGCCAAATCACTGAAATAATCAATCAATCATAACAAGTCGGGTTGATTCCATCATTCATATGGTTTTCTATCAATTTCAGCAAGCCGGGAATGAAGAATATCAAAACAAGAAGAAATGGAATAGTGCAGAGGGAATAGTAGTAGCAGGGGCAATGGAAAAGTGCTGAACAATGCCAAAATTCGCTACGCTGGAATTTTTGCTATCATAGCGAAAATTTCTATGCATAGCAAAAATTTCAATTTTCGCTATGCCTGGATTTTCACTATGATAGCGAAATTTCGCTATCATAGCGAATTTTCGCTATGATAGCGAATTCACAGTGCATAGCGAAAATTCTACTTTTGTTTTTGTGATCCAAGCGACTCTTTGTTTGGTTTTCTCATTTCTACCTCGCGTAATTATTCTAGTTTGGTTATTTTGGTATTTCACATGTTTGTAAGGCTATATAAGCCATTGTAACCTGCTTTGTTGACCCTAAGTTTTGAGTTTTTGGAAGGAAATATACAGGTCCCTGTTTTTTGCTCTCATTTTCTCTCTTCTCTCTCCTCTTTCTCTCACTTTCTTGGTTGCGAACACCCTCGAGGATAATGACTTGGAGGATGAGCGGCCTAAAACAAACTCCTCTTTTGAGTGGAAGGTTCTTTGGTCTGAGGATCTGAAGGGCTGTTTGGTGGTTCCTATTTTCATGACGAGGTTTTGACATTTTGGTTCCTAAATTTTTCAACTCTAGGTTTAAAGCTTTTGATGTCACTTTCTTTGGCCAATACTTGGCAAACACTAGGGCTCAGTGTATTCTTAGCTTTAGATACACTAATATCCATTAGTTGCCCTTCCCAGGCCAGGTAGGTTAAAATTTGGATTTCAACTTTTGAGTTAAAATCTCTTAAGCATGCTCTCCCTTTAATGTGTATTTGGCAAGCTTTTGGGTTGTGGATACTTTCACTAGATTCAGCGATGCCTAGTTAGTTGTCTCCTATTAGTTATTGCGAGGGTAGGTTTTGAGACATGTTTTCCATAGCCCAGGAACCATAAATGCTAAATAAATGCTTTCTATCAAAGGAAAATTATTAGGGTTTGTTTAAAGTTAAATGAAGATCCGTTGGGAGATGACTATATGTCATCCTCCCAGCCAGCGAGAAATGAACAGGGGACCTCTCGGTTGTCTTGGGACCCTGGAAGCCGGTAGCCCCGATGCTTGAGGAGTTAACTATATTTATTTCGCCTTATTTTGGTTGCAAACCACCCAGCCCCATGTTTTTATCGCCACCTTAAATCGGTAATTCACCATTTTTGACTTCACTTAAATCATTTGTACGAAGAAAACCCATCCTGTGTTCCACCACTGAAATTTGCTATGCTGCGGTAAGCGACTACGGCGGTGGGGAGGAGAGCTTAGGATATAAATTTGATTACGGATCACCCCTCTTGTGGCACGAATCACTTCGGCGCTCCTACTTTGTGCTACGGCACCTCAGTACTGTATTATACCTTTGGGTACTTATTGTGTTGTGTCTTACTCATTTCTTGTTACTGGTCTAGGCAATCCAACAGTTATATGCTAAGACTCTTAAAGAAATTAATATGGTAAAGATAAGATGCCTCTGGTACCTCACAATGCGTTATAGCCAGTACCTACGGGTACTTTGTACAAGTAAAATCTCTGCAGTACCTATGGGTACTTTACGTATCGACCAATATAAGTATAAGTTCTGTGTATAAGTATAAAGTCGATAGTACCTACGGTGGTACACTCCGTAGTCGAGAAGCAGGTTATGATAAGACCTTTGAATAAGGAGCCAAGTAAAAATGAATATGGTAAAGATTCGAATGTACCTACGGGTACCTCTTTATCTATTATGTAGTACCTACGGGTACTTCTGTATCCGAAATACAAGAATAAGTTCCGTAATACAAGTATAAGATCCATAATACAAGTATATGCTCCGTAATACAAGTATAAGATCCGAAATACAGGAGCAAGCTACATATCATAAGTATAAGTTCCATAAGACAAGTAATAACAAAGTAATACAAGTATAAGATCCGAGAAATACAAGAATAGAGCTCCATAATACCAAGTATAAGATCCAGAAATACAAGAATAGCTCCATAATACAGTATAATATCCGTAAGACAGGATGAGTAACAATTAGTACAAGTACAAGATCTGAGGGTACAGAGTATAGAAGTGAAGATGCCTCTGGTGCCTTTCTTTGTAATTCCTACGAGAGATGCGGATGAGTATTAGTCGACCTTAAGTTCAGTAGATATATTTCAGATCTGAATAATTATAAGTCCGAGACAAGTATAAGAATAAGTCCGATATATATGTTCTTTGGGAGATCTGAATAATTATAAGTCCGAGATAAGTATCTGTATAAGTCCGATATATATGTCCTTTGAGAAATTTGAAAAAGTATGTGTCCTTCAAGAGATAAGTATAAGTATGTGTCCTACGGGAGATAAGTATAAGTATGTAACCTACGGGAGATCGGAATAAGAATAATTCTGCTATAAGTATAAGATCCAAATGATATAAGTGTAAGACCCGAGTAAGTATAAATTTGCTATAAGTATAAGTATAAGTTCAGTACCAGAATCTGAGAGATCGCGGAGCAAAGGTGTTCCTGAGGATAAGTA
This sequence comes from Tetrastigma voinierianum, assembly GCA_016808115.1. NCBI lineage: Eukaryota > Viridiplantae > Streptophyta > Magnoliopsida > Vitales > Vitaceae > Tetrastigma > Tetrastigma voinierianum. The sequence goes on along the minus strand of JAEQBH010001236.1, from coordinate 791,686 downwards.
TGTCTGTAAATTTGTTTTATGAATTCATGAAGATTCTAATATCTATTACTGTTATATGTTATTTGTGATTCAGTATAAATGCATGTGTACCATTATAAGTTATAAGATATGTTTCCCACTAAGAGTAAAGCTTAGCACGGGTTTTTAATCCATGTAGGTACAGAGGAAAGGCGTCGAAAGCACGCATGCATTTGGGCCAGCTATCTTAGTAGGGAGTTCACTACATGTGGAGTTCGCTTCTGATTTGGCAAATGTAAAACTATAGTTTTTGTGTATGTAAATGGGACTCAGGACTGTATATATGTGACACTGTAAATACCACTACGGTGGTAGTTTATTTTGTATTTTTGTATATGATATGTTGATACAGTTATAAGACTTGGACATACCAACGTCCGATAAAGCAAGTAAAGAGTCCCAGTATATAGTCTCGCGCCCTGAACCTGGTTCGGATCCGCCATTCGGGTCGGACCGGGGAAGTCGAGTGTGGTAATGAGACTCAGTGGCGTGAAGGTGTCGAGAGGAGTGGTACCGGTTAAGTGAACATATTCAGGGTTGGAAGGGGTATGAAGCAGGGAAAGAAGTGAGCATCCAGTGAAATCCAAGATGTAGAGCATTATGGAAATTTCTATAAATTGGTACTGTTACCAAGGAAAAAAGAAAAAAAAAAGAAAAAGAAAAAAGAAGATAGCTGCACTCTATGACCACACTCTACTGGGTACCTAGCATTCAACCTAGAAACAAAGGCGGCAAGAATAGCGGTACCCTGGGCATTCACACTTATTGGTACCTGGGTGATTCGCCTAAGGCAAACCCGACAATACACTCTTGGTACCGGTACCGCACTTACCTGCAATCGGGTACCGGGCCCCGTGCGTGGACGTGGGCCATTTGAGGGCTTTTTCTCCCAAAATTCAACCCTTTCTATCTCCACCTCAACTCCTATATAAGAGAAACCCTTAACCTAATTTTCCTCTCACCAAAGCAAACCCTAGATCAAACGCTCTCTTGTTCCATTTTTGCTCGACCGGGCATTCACAAGCCGTGACGCTAGAGACTGGAAGTACTAGGACTGGCCGTGGTAAGTGCTCCTCATCTCCTTAAGAGTAATTTGAAAGGATTTTCACTCGTGTTACTAATGGATTGTGTTTGGGTGGCTTTGGTCAGTGGTTCTATGTTCTCGGGTTGATTAGGCATTCGTAGTAACGGTATGGGAGAAAGATTATGACCATCCAGTGGGGTGAGTTTGATACTGTTGGAGATGGGTTGTTACGAGACCGTTGTGTGTGTATGGGCTATTCTCGCTATATTCGCCATTTTAGCCATATCTATGGCAAGATCGAAGAACAATGGGAAAGGAAAGGCTACTAGCTCTTCTATGGAATGAGCCGTAAAAAAATGAAAGGTCGATACTTCGCAGATTGTAAAGAAAGGAAAAGGGAAGCGGAAAGGTTCCTCATCAAAGAGTGAGGAAGAAAGTGAGAGCGAAGATGAAGAAATTGAGGCTATGTTTGCTTAATCATCGAATCGTGAGCGAAAAGTGGGTCCATTTCAATTAGAAAGGCGGGGTTTCCATTGTGAACGGGGAATGAGAATTGACACGTTCTTGTTCACTCACCCCATTCGTGTCGTTATTCGTGGATCGTAATCGCAGCTCTGTTGGCAGAATAGGTAAAAGGTTATTTAATGTCCATGGTCGTGAATTTTACTCAACTCGAGAGAATCAGAATGTAGACACCCTATTGGAGACTACAATTTTGGGGAAACAGTTAATGGTCAGCCCTAACTCAATAGCTCAATCGCTGAATTATGTCTGCCCTGCCACACATGACTAACCTTACCCTCTCAGGGCTATTACAGAGTTTGATGCTAGTTTGTTTGCAAATACCATGTGCACCAACCCGGTACCCATGGGAGGTTTTATGCGCAAGGAGTTCATCCCGGGGAAATTAAAGCTTGAGTATGCATTGATGAACAAAGTCATTCACAATATGATTGGGCCGAAGAGAAAGGAGAAGTTTGCCAAGCAAGGAAGAAATCCAGTTTCTGTATGAGGTAATGACTAGAAAAATTATTGACTATGCCTTGGTAATATGGTGTATTATGAGGGACTTTCTGAGGTCCTCAACTGAAAACAGGCACATTCCATTCCCAACCTTAGTTACAAACCTGGAAGCCAAGGATAAGGGCTTGGTAGAAAAATTCTTCCTAGGTTGGGGACCCATCACAAACCGTGCACAAAGCTAAAAGCCGAGCCGTCTCCACAAGGCCTCGTCATCACATCCCCCTTCTGCTATTTCTGTGTGGCTTCATCACACGCCTTCGTCCAATGAGTACATCCCCCTTAAAAAGAATGGAGTGTAGAATCAAAGGATGGTTCAAATGCATCCCGGGAAGTGGTTAAATCCAATCGATCACGGTGCCTGTGCTGAGAGTCACATCCTACGAGGAGAAACCGTTGTTGGAGATGATCTTCTTCCTGACTTGGAAGGGGATTCTAACGAGCTGGATGCCTGTGTAGATGAAGACGCATTCTCCTCGACTGAAGAGGAGGAGGACGTAGAGTAGTAGCATTTTGGCTTAGAATAGGGTGGTGTTGGCAATTGGGTAGAGACCTCAGCCATGTCATACCAACACCCATTTTGTTTCTATAAACCCTATTTGTGTAGCCCATGGTCATTACAAGCTTGAAAGACCTTTTTGATTTTAGTTACGTAGAATGTTCCTCTTTGACTTCTATGGTTATGGTAAAATGTTTGCAGTGATAATGAAGTTCATTTCGGGCTTTAAGATCTCTATTGCAAATTCTTTCTTTTCGCATCCATGGACCTTATATGAGTATCTCTGTTTTGTAATAGTTTGTTATTTTGTCCATTACTTTGAGACTGTGGTATTCATTTAAGTTTAGATGGTTGCATACTCTGTTAGGTTATAGCACTGTGCTCATTTTTTCACTTGTGGGAAACTTGCAATGCCTAACTGCACCTTAGCGTATTTTGTTGAACTTCATAATCGATGGGCGTTTCCAGTTCAAATCTTGCTAGAGACTAGCAAGTTGTAGGTTGGGGGGTGTGTTGAATACATAAAAGTGCTACATTTATATAGGGTTTTAATGCCCCCCAGCTCATGTTTTGCTCTCATTTTGTGTAGAATAGGTGCCTTTGATCATTTCTAGCATTTTTATGTGTGTGCAGGTTTTTCGAGTCTCGTGCACATTTTCAGAGTTTGATCTGCAGAACAAATGTAGATCATCATCAAGTGATGACAAATACCAAGAGGCGCCTGCAAGGCTAAAAGGAAGAGGAGCAAATAAGGAGGCAGCGGTACCCCAGACCACACTTACCGGGTACCGGCATTACGAAGTGGCTTCGTGGTACTGCATTCAAATATACTAGTACGGCATTCCCAAGGCTGTGGAGTACCAGTACACTTTTAGTACTGGTACTACTTATCGGGTACGGCAGCTCAACATGCAATCTCTGCAGGACTTGAACAAGATTTCAATCTTGGTGCAAGGGCACGCTCGTCTTTCGACCACCACTTCGAGATCACTAATGAGAATTGTATTTAAGCCCACTTGAGGGTGGAGTTAAACACAATTGGATTCTGGGGTTTGGTTTTGAACGGTTGGAGTGTTTTTCTTAGAATTTTCTAGGGTTTATAGAGTAGAGTACTTAGTTTTTCTTCGGATTCTGAGTTTTTAATTACTTGTAATCTTTCAGTTGGTTTCTATAACTCGGTATTTTCTTACAGGATTTTGTGCTTTTGATATCCCAACCTTGCAATAGAAGTAAGTATTTCAAGTCACAATTACGATTAGTGTTTCTTATTAACCATGAATCGATTCTCGCTTCAAGGAGTTCTAAACCTCCATGATAGGTTCTAATCTAAGTGAAAACCTTCCTTCAAGGTAAATAACCTTCAATTCCTTTGTGCTTCAATGGGATTTCGTACGATGCTAAACACTTGTAAAATCTTATAAACCTTAGTTTGGCATCTTCGACAACGTGTGAACAAAGTGACTCTGCACATGCTTGACGCAAATGCAGACTAAGAGTCCAAGCAAATAGTCTGAACAAGTGTTTGTTATCTCTCAATAGTTCTTTGTCCTAAGAAAAGCTTTTAATGTTATATCTTCCATCGAAGACTATCTTACATCAATGGCTCAGGATGAGGTTGTATAAGAGGAAATTACCTAGTCGAAGTGTAAGCTTAACACCCAAGGATCCTATCATTCACCCTTCTTGTTTTAAAATAGTTAAGTTAATCAGTTACTCAATCAATCAATCACAACCCCCAGATTTTACTTTAAACGCACATTCATTGGAAGAGCAATCCCTAAGGATCACCTAGGCAACCACTCCCTGTGGAAATGACCTGTGGACTCCCACAGTAGTATAATGCTTTAGTTCCTACGCTTGGAAATAATTTCAGCATACGAAATAGACGAAGCATTGCATATGAAGATTGAGAGCTGAAAATATTATATCGTTAGATCTTGAAATCGAAGAGACCTTGAGAAGAATTCAGAGAGATAAGAGAGAAGTTAGTCAAATGGAACATTAACCTATGGAAATTATGGAGGATTTCAAAGAAGAAGAAGTTGGTTCTAGAATGGGAGATGGTGTGATACCTGAAAATGCACAGATGGACAATGTCCTAAGACCCATTAGAAATTATGCTTGTCCGCCATCCACTACTAGCTGGTGATAAGGAGATCAGCTATACAGGTTAATAACTTTGAGCTCAAGTCCATGACCCTCGAACTCCTACAAGGAGTGCAATTTACTTGACTTCCCTATGAGGACCCTAATGCTCATATCCTGAACTTCTTAGAAGTATGTGATACAGTAAAGTACAATGGAGTCAGTGATGATTCCATCCACCTTCGGTTGTTCCCTTTTTTTTTTTTTTTTTTTTTTTTTTGAAGGATAAGGTAAAGCATTAGCTTACCACGAAGCCTCCAGATTCCCTCACATCTTGGGATGAGATAGTTAATAAATTTATGACTCGGTTTTTCTCATCAGCCAAGGCAGCAAAGTTTAGGATAGACATCAACAATTTATGTCAACTACATGATGAATCCTTTTATGAAGCTTGGGAGATGTACAAAGATCTTTTAAGGAAATTCCTTAATCATCATCTACCTAAATGGATGCAAGTGCATCATTTTTATAATGGGCTGAGTGTACTTACAAGAACTTTGATTGATGCTTCCCCGGGAGGAGCTATTCTAGGCAAGAATGAGGTAGAAGAGAACCAGATTCTATAGAATATAGTGCTGAACAATTGTTATTACCCAACTGAGAGAGCAGTACCAAAGAAATTGGCTGGGGTTCACAATCTAAATGCAGTTACAAACTCGGCAGCCCAAATTTCTTCACTCTTTAAGCAATTGCAGGCCGCTCAATTACATAATTCTCAAGCATCAACACATATGGTCCAAGCTAGTCCTCCGTTATGTGATAGTTTCAATGGACCCCACCTTACTACAAAATGCCAGATGATGAATCCCATGAGGGAATTAACAATTGAGCAGGCTTAATACTTGGCCAAATCCCCTTCAAATCAAAACTTCAACCCTTATGCTCAAAATTACAATCCAAGTTGGAGGAGTCACCCTAACTTCTCATGGAAGAACTCTAATGCTAGAAATTCTATGGAGTAAATGAAACCCTCTCCACCACCTCAGGAGAAGAAGTCCAACTTAGACGTGAAACTGGAGCAGCTAGCAGATATGCAGATAAAGATGCGAAAATCTCAACACCAATTTGAAAATGAGACGAGAACTTCCTTAACCAATCAAGCAACTCAACTTAGGAATTTGGAAGTACAGATGGTTCAAATGGATTCATTACTCAATGAGAGGAACACAACAATTTACCGAGTACATCAAAAGTCAACCTAAGGAGAGAGGGTATAGAACACTAAAAGGTGATTACCTTGAGAAGAAGAGCTTGAGGGACCAAGAAAAGCTAAGGAAAAGGACCTGGAGGCAAGCCAACCCTCAAGGCCAGAGATAACACAAAAGGTAGCTGAAAAAGGGAAAGAATCGAAGTCTAAGGGGCCTTCGTATAACCCACTCCCAGATCTCAAAAAAGTACCTTTTCCTCAAAGACCGTGGAGGCTACTATTAAAACCATTATATGATGAGATCAGTTTGTGTGTGCCAAACTTCTGGTGCTACATCAAAAGACTATTCAGTCTCTGGAAACAGCGCTAAAAACTTGTAAAGACCTTTTTCTATATACCGAATTTCTGTCACTGTTGCTCATAACTATTCAGTCCCCTGCAGTGGCGCCAAAAACTTGTAACAACAAATTTTTGACATGGCTACTAGAGATTAACTAAACTCCTCAGCAATGGTGCCAAAATACTTATTAAGTGACTGAGAATTATAAAATAATGTTTTCAATATGTATGTAATTTTTTTGCAAGTTCATATTAGGTCTAATTCTATGCAAGTGCACAGATCATACAAGTAATAAAGTGGATTTTAAATCTAGATATCATTCCCACGAGGATCTGATGAGCGATCTAAAGATCAATTACCCCTACTACTTAAGATCCTTACTATTTGAACTCAAAAGTACAAAATTGATTTGTTTAAACTAAAGAAAGAATGATTGATTAAAAATTTATTACTATAACAAAAATTCAAAATGAATTGGAATTGAGAATTCATTGAGTAAAGTTAACATTGGGAAATTGATCAATGTATAATTATCAATTTTTGCATCATTCTACAACGTAGTTCAACCATCAGTTTGAAATCTGAACTTGTCAAAGATGCAAGGTAGTATAGTTTGGATTCCTCCATACACTATACATTTCACTAATTCGAAAACCATATTCTTTTCACACACATGGGTCTAATCAGTTACTTATAGGATTTAATCCTCTTTCTAAGAACTGAGTATTTTTCCTTTCTAGTACTTCACACCCTATTCCTAGGACTGAAGAATTCTTGCCCCCATAGACAGGATAACACAAGCCTTCTCTAATCTAATTGGTATCTCATCCTACGAATTTGAGTAAACTCTTTATCTCCTTAATTAGATCTCTGCTAACACGGGATCAAGATCATTTCATCAAATAGAGGAGAAACCTCTAATCAATTAAACTAATACATCAACCAACTAATCCTCATATCATGAGTAAATTAGTGATCTATCAAAGAAATCTTTCAGAGTTCATTAGTTCCATAATGTTAGTCTAGCATACCCCTAAGTAACTGCCTTAACTATCAGAATCTTCACATCATGTCACCCGGGAGGGCCTCTGAAATCGTGAGCAATATAGCGCTCATTTTCTTGGTACAAGCTACTAAACTTCGGAATAGTTAATTTCTATAACAACACCAATTAAATAAATTCAATTCTCTAACGATGACATTCTTTCAAGTTGCACAGAAAATGATAACTAATATCCGTCCCGTTCTCAAAGGGAGCCTACCAAACTAGATTGCAAATAATGTTAATTAAATCGATCGTGAAAATTCATTAAAATTGCAAGTAAATTGAAATAAATGAACTCCAAAAAATTTCCAAATTCCATTAAAATCAGATAGTAAAGAAATCCCAATTTTTACAATGAACCCAGCTCGAAACTTCAACCCAAATCACTGCTCAAATCCAAAGAAATTACTAACTAAAATGTAAGCGGAAATTAAATCTACAAAAAGGAAATAAAAGAAAAATAAAATGCAAAGGAGACTCCAGCTACCTAGATGTTCCTGGTTCGACGGAGGCTGCGCACAATGCCCTATGTGATTTTATTTATAGATTATCAAATGATGGGCCGCACTTTGAGGCTGAAATTATGGATCCCCAAAAATTGGCCCAAGTGACGTCTTTGTCACGACATAGAAAATTATGTCATGACAAAGTAACTATTTTTATCCTCCAGCCTTTGCTGCGGGTCACAAAGGTTATGTCGTGATAGAGTCTTCCATGCCTTTTCTTGAAATTATGTCGCACGCAGCTCAATCGAATTCGTTTTGTAATCGCTGCGGACATGAGTGTCTTCCCGCCACAACATTTCACGCCTTGTAGTTTTCACTACCGAATGGTGTCGTGATGATGAAAAGCTTTTATTCTACAAAGTTTCCTTCTTGCTGCTCTTAATTATGTCGCAACATAAAATTTCTATGTCGCGACAGAGTTTCTCAGCTTTCAGCTTTGTTTTATGTCACGACATAAGTTTGGAATGTTGCGACATACATTAACTCTTTTGTTCTTACTATGTCACGACAATCTTCAAAAATGTTGCGACATTCTGCAGTTCTCTTATAAGCGCTTCTCATTAATTAATGTCGCGACATAACTTTCGATTGTCACGAAAAATGTATCTGCCTTCAGCTCTTCATTATGTCACCGCATAATTTTCTGTGTCGCGACATTCTTTTTGTAGTTCTCTTCAATATTTGTCGCAATAATAATATTCTATGTAGCGACAGAGTTCTCTCTCAGCATTTTGTTGTGGTTGTCGCGACATAAAACTTCTCTGTTGCGACATAGCCCTCTTGCCTTATGATGCTGACTTCTGAACTTTATGTTGCGACATACTTTGAAAATGTTGCGACATATTTCCTGTCTTGATCTTATCATTCTCTGAAATGTTTTTCACAACATAAAAACCTTTGTCACTACCAACTTGTCTTGACTTGTCTCTTTGCTCTGCAATTTTCTATCACGACATAGTTTTGTTGTGTCGCGACATTCTTTCTTCCCACTTTAGTTCTTTATGTCGCGACACAGTTTTGAATGTCTTGACAAAAATGTACTACCATTTGGTTTCATCAATGTCGCGACAGAACAAAGGAATGTCGTGACATAGTTCTGTCTTTTGAACTTCATTATGTCGCGACATAAATTTATTTGTTGCAACATTTATCATTCAAGCATTCTCATATTATGTCGCGACAAAGTTGTGAAATGTCGCAACAATCTTTACTTCCAACTTGAGCTCATCTTTGTCTTGTTGCGACATATCATTCCTTGTTACGACATAGCCATGCTGGTTACCTTGAGCTTTTGTTGTAGCATTATGATATTATGTCACGACATTTTGTAATTATGTCGTGACATTTCTGCCTTAGCCAATTTTTTTGTTTTTCTTGCTAGATTTGTTTATTTTTCATTTAAAACCTGCAAAACACAAAGTTTGTGATTATTGCAAGAAAAATGGACTAAAAATAGATGAGTTTAGGACTCATCAAATTCCCCTAAACTTAAAGTTTTGCTTGTCCCAACTTGAAAATTTTATTGCCTCAAACAATTCAGCTTTATTTTAAGGACATTTTTTGTTTTCACTAGACATCTTTCTTTTGAGTCCTGATTTGTAGCTCAAAATAGGTTGGTGTAAAATTATTTATTGAAAAGATTTCAATGAGAACAAGGAAGATTTTCAAATGATTCTAAGCGGATAATAATTCCCTATAGTGTAAATAGTTCCATTATTTAATCTTGATTTATGAGTGTGTGATGGCCTTCTCTCTTTTTCATCTTGGCATATTAGTTAATCTTCTAAGACACTACTCATATAATAAACTTCTCCTTGATTCTTCTAAGTCCCATATGCTTGTTTGTCATATTAATCTTCACTATTGTAGGCATATACCACCTTAAAGATCAATTAGGTCTTTAGGCTTGTAATTTATGGCTTGGGTAATTAGGTAGATAAATGGACAATTTAAGCTCAAATTTATCCATATTCACCTGACTGAAACATTTGCCTTGTTTTTTTCATCCTTTACTTTTCGCGATGCCAACTTTGAGCAACCACGAACTTGTTTGGTGCATCGTGCACATACCTCTATTGGTGTGTTTCTTGACCACCTTGATTTGTAAATCGATTCCTCATATTATTATAAGGTTTTTCACTTTTTATTTTCTGTCAAGGATTATGGAACAGTGCAATGTTTTGTCTTTTTAACCTTTCTACCACCCTTAGTGAACTTTGGGGTAGCAACTCCCATACAAGTTGGCATTAGGGTACTAGGTGTTAAAACACCCCTAAGAACTTAATTGTTCAAGGGAGGAAGGCTACAAGACAAAACTCATTCCACCTTGATACTTAGTATTTTCTTAGCTTCTTTTCTTCCTTCTTTTTCCTCTTTCCTCATCTCAATTGGTCTTCCTTTCTCCTCCTTAATTCTTATCATCCTTACATTTAAAAATAATATTCCCTCAAACTTGTCTTTTTCTACTATTGATGTACTTGTCAAGCAATCTGGGCAAACAAAGGTTCTTTACTATAGGATTAGATTTAGGGAAGGATTTAGGCTTTTCATTTGCTGGTTGATGATAAAATTGGCTTTTGGCTCAAATAAGGAACTAAGGTATATGCATATGCATATTACAAGGGTAGGCTTTGAAAGGTTCAAACTTTCAAGAATGGTCTATATCATTTCTGTAAAGTATGTATGGTATTGTACCTAGGAGTTTACATATAACCTTAATAATAATCTAACAAGTTCTAGGGCTTTGGGGAGAATTAAGCGAAGTGATAGATCTTAGAAATGTCTCTAATCTTGCTGGTGTTTAGGTATTTTTACCATATTGCATTATTTTCGAGATTCTGCAATAACTAAGTTGTTTACAAAACAAAATTATAAGTCTTATTTGTTCCATCATTTGTTTAAATCTTCCTAGTCTTGGGATTCAACTTATTCGGTGATAACTTTACAACTTCCTCTTTGATTCATCTCATCCTACCCCACTAATTTCATCTCCCAATTTCTTGTTTGGTTTCTAGACATGTTCTTCACAACTCAAAATCTTAAATAGATCAAGCCATTCAATTCAGAAAAATTTAACATAGCACAAACAACTAAATTCAATCATCATTGATTTCCACCAAACAATTCCACGACAACCTTGACAAATTAATCAGCTTCATTCCGGAAGAGCTCTCATAACAATACAAGTTTTGTGTATTTGTTCAAAGATACCATTTAACTCTTTGAATACAAATGTATTCATGCCAAAAGCAATTACACAAGATTTTTCATTCTTTTTTTCTTCTGGTTTGGGCATTTTGAAAGTTTTGATTTTCCTTGAGTGTTTCTTCTTCAAATACTCTTCAACTTCCTTTTCTAGGGTTAGTTCTTCCTTTGTTATTGCACCAAAGATTTTATTTTGAGGTGGTGCTCTATAAGGTACAAAAGGTATTTCTCTACCTGGATTAGGGTTAGAAAAATGTATGGGAGGATCTATGACATCAGAGTATATAGTGTAAAAGATGCCTCTAGTCCCGATATCTGATTTGTGGTAGTGACACTTTCTTTTTGCCTGAGACTGTCTTCATAGCCTAATCCAGAATCTTTGCTTTAATCTCTGTGAGTTCACGCTACCTCTTGGCCAATGATTCCATGGGTGTCCTGTTGTTAACCTGCTCATAAGACATTATCCTTAAACTATCTTTGTAGTGCTGCAAATAGTTTAGCCACTCTCTATCTCTGGATGTTAGTTCTTCCTTGATGGATTTGTCTCTCTTTTCTGGCATTTGACATAAATTGTATTCTTGCTTCCCTGTTTCTTCCCAATAAATTACATCCTTATTTTTCAGCTCATTCATCCACCTTTCATCCCTTTCTTTTATCTCATTCTTCCCTTCTTCATCCCTTTGCTTTATTTCGTCTTCCCAATACTGATCTCTTCTCCTCAGCTCCTTATCCAGATATTCGTCTCTTAACTGCAGTTGCAGTTTCAGTTGTCTATCCCTTTCTTGTATTTTTTACCTAATTTGTTTTAGCATCTCCATCAATTCTGCATTGTTACTCTGTTGTCTTGAGATCTCAGCTGGCTCTTGATGGATTGCTCTTACATTTGGAGATACATTCTAGATGGGGCTCAAGTTCCCCTATCTCTCTTGCTGCTCTTGAGCTAGGCTTTCCAACTATACTTACTTTTCTTCTTTGTCATCCTCCTTTTCTTCTTCAATTTCTACTTTTGTCTCCTTGTCTCTGTTCTTTGGCCCCTTAGTTATTTTAGTCAATGTCAGAGGAGAAGCTATGAGGCATGTTTTTTCTTCTTCCCAATCTCCTTCCACACCTCCCAAGATACACAATCTGGTGATTAATCTTTAGATGGGGTGCCCCAATAATCATCTATATTTGTATGAGCTCAAAATGAGGATGCGTATTATTTTCCCACACTAAATTTGTATCCTTCAAGATAGCATACAGTATAGCTTCCTTCTCTTCTTGTACTGTAGTGTGTTTGGATGTTAAAAGGACTGAGCAAATAAAGTAGAACCAAACCTTGGCCTCTTCAGTCAATGAGCCTCTTGCAATAGACTCATGGGGATTCTTCCTTGTAGGATTCCATTTCCCTTTCCCATCTGTCAACAGGATCAACTATCTTCTGGTAATCTGGTTCTTTCACCAATCTCTTAAACTTAAAACCATTTTTTCTCTCATTCAGATTGAAAGTTTCATCTATCTTATCCCTGCTGAAAGATATCCACTATCCTCTGATGAAGCAAGTATTTTCTTTTAGTCCCACAATGTTTGAATAAAATTCCTTAACTACATCCACAAAACCAGGAGCCTCGTGCTCAAAAAATAAGTGTCGTCCTCTCTTCTCAATTGTTTCCAAGAAGGGTGAAATTAACTTCTTGAACCCATTTCTGATGAAAATCTTTGTTACTATGACATCACTAAGTGAAATCTGTGGCTACGAAATAAAATCACTCACTTTTTCTTTCCGCTGCTATGTTTCGGCTTCCTCATCTCCCCTCTTCATTTTCCTTGTTTCTTCAACTTCTTGCTCAGTCTCTGTTCTTATTTCTTCTTCTTGCACTACCCCTGACTGAACCTCTTGAATGGCTTCTTCCCCAATCTCTGTATATTCTTCCATTTTCTCGTTCAGGTTCAGAATAAGGTTCGATGGCTCAGACATGATTGGAGGTTGGTTTGGGGATTTAGGGTTTTCGAATGACTATGAGAGAGAAATTTGGTGAAGGTGGCTGAAGGGTTTGATGGTTTATGAGGAAGGTGGCCTTTCAAGTTTCAAAGTTCTCTATTTATAGGCTAAATTATTTCTTGTGTCTTTTTTTATTTGCGGCGACAAAGAGAAATAATGCCTGACATATCGTTATATTATTGAGTTCAAGTAAATAATATGTGCCTTGAAAATTATGTCACGACATATTTTAGCTGAATAATAGCTAAGCTAGCTTTGTTGCGACAAAGTATATTATGTTGCGACATAATTTTCTGCAATGCATAAAAGGCTAGGGCAATCCTTGTCGCGACAAAGAAAAATAGTGTCACACAATGAAGTGCATTGTCCTCAAAATTGCAATTTTAACATTTTCAACCAGTTAACACACAAATTAGTATTCAATCCTTCATACCTCTCAAATCATACTTGTGAAGACATGTCAAACAACAAAGAACCTCAATTTAAGTATGAAAGTACATCTCATTTCTTCATTCAGGTTCATTCATTCATGATGATAATCAAAATATTCAAGGAATGGGAACAACAAAGCTACTTTTCATTCTTTGCTTCATAAAAATACACTCCCCCAAACTTCAATCATGCATTATCCTTGAAGAACAAGTTAAGGAAAAAAGAAAGACTCCCTCCTGTAGCACTTTCTTCATAATGAGTTTGAGATAGAATGCTTCCAAATTCAAAGTCCATATCCAATTTCAACTTCATTTCATTGTCCTAAAAAGTTAACAAAGTAAACTTAACTAATTATAAATTCAAAATTAAAACTCTGAGAGCTATTCTCTTAAATTATACAAGCTAATTAAAACACATTTGAATTAAACAAACTTTCGAACTATCCAATCAATTCAAAAAGATTCTTAGGTTGCCTCCCGAAGCTAGATGTTTTTGTGTCTTTTAAACTGAACATTTAGCTATGAGAATGCCTTCATTTAAACCAAAGATTCTTCCATCTTTTTAATATGGAGTTAATCTTCATTATACCCTCGAGAGATAATGCTTTAATCTCTGACCATTCACTTTGCATTTTTCAGGTGGTTTTCAATGTGCTGATTCTGAAAGGTGTACTTTGTCTCTTGTGTAAGGACTACTCCTTGACTTTAGTTTTCCTGGAAATAGCTTGAGCTTTGAATTGTATAGCAGGACTAGCTCTCCTGCTTTGAACTATTTTCTCAAAATTTTTCGATCATGCCACTTCTTTGTCTTATCCTTGTAGATTCTGGCATTATCATAGGCTTCATTCCTCAACTCTTGCAGTTCATTTATTTGGAGTAATCTCTTCTCTTTGGCAGCTTGGAAATCACAATTCAGTTTCTTGATAGCTCACATAGCTTTATATTCAAGTTCAAGAGGGAGATGACAAGGCTTCCCAAATACAATTCTATATGGGGACATTCCAATAGAAGTTTTATAAGAAATTCTATAAGCCCATAATGCATCATCTAACTATCAGTGGTCTGTTTACGCGGGTTCCTTTGTTTTTCTCTAGAATCTTCTTTGTATCTCCCTATTGGAATCTCGACTTGTACATTTATTGTGAGGTGATAAGTCGTCCCATTACATGTCTTATTCCATATCTGCTCATGAGTTTTGCAAACACTTTGCTTGTAAAATGGCTTCCTTCATCACTAATGATAGTTTTGGGTGCTCCAAATCTACTCAAAATATTTCTTTGAATGAACTCTGCTTGTGTGACATCATTTTGGGACAAGTTATTTAACACCATTTGGATACATAACCCATGGCCTTCCCAGAGAATGTATAAATTTCGAAATGAGGTTAGGAAAGGTCCCATGAAGTCTATCCCCCATACATAAAAAGTATGCACCACCAGGATTCCTTATAAGGACATCTCATTTCTTCTGCTTCTGTTTCCCATTCTCTGACATTTATCACGAGGTTTCATCCATTCAAAGCAGTCTTTGAATAAAATAGGCCACTAATACCTGATTGGAGAATTTTATGGGTTGTTATATCTCTTGCAAAGTGTCCTCCATATGGTGATGCATGACATTCATCAAGAATTTTACCTTGTTCTATTTTTGGTACACATCTCCTGATAATCAAATTTGCTTCTCTTTTGAATAGTAGTGGATCATCCCATTTATAAAATTTGTTATCAGTTCGTAACTTTATTTTAACTGTTATTTGAACTTCAGTAACGCATAATTCCTGACTAAGAAATTCACAATGTGACATACTACCAAGGTACTTGGGTGATAAGCGAAAAGTTGCTCATTAGGAAATTTTTGCCATTTCATGTCCTTTTCTGGTAGGCTTTTCTAATCTAGGCGAGTGATGAAGCTATCGCATTGTCTTTCCGCCTCAGCATCCTTCTTTGATCTCAACGAAGTCGAACTCTTGTTAGCAAATGATACCCATCATTAATCTTGGTTTCCATCTTTATATGCTTTTCCATCAAGTATTTAATTTCTACATGAACAATGTGTATGATAATTCTGGGACGGACCCATTATGTAGGCACGAATTTTTCTGAAGCAAACACCATTTTGACATATTTCTTGGCATAGTATATGGTCTTGAATATATTTTCGAGTTCTTTGAATCCCCATCTTTGCTCCATTCATAGTCATTAGCATCACACATGATTTCAAACTTTTGTTCGGTCGGTGTTGCCATGATGGGGCTGGCAACAATGGACTTAATTTCTTCAAATGCAAATCTGCATGATTCATCAAAATAAATTTTAGCATCTTTTTCCAACAACTTGCATAATGGTCTTGATATTTTTTAGAAGCCCCTTATGAATCTCCTATAAAATCCAGCATGTCCCAGGAAACTTCTTATCCCTTTAACTATTATAGGTGGCAAGAGAGTTTTTATGACATAAACCTTTGCTTAGTCAACTTCTAACCTAGCTGTAGAAATCTTGTGCCCTAAGACAATACCCTTTGTTACCATGAAATGGCATTTCTCTCAATTCAAAGCTAGGTTCTTATCTTTTAGCACACCATAAATGTTGTTTCACAAATTGCACCTACATAAGCATTTCTCAAAGCGGATCCATCGAGAAGTGTCCATGAAGATTTCACCAACTTCCACACCAAATATATGAG
This sequence comes from Tetrastigma voinierianum, assembly GCA_016808115.1. Lineage (NCBI taxonomy): Eukaryota > Viridiplantae > Streptophyta > Magnoliopsida > Vitales > Vitaceae > Tetrastigma > Tetrastigma voinierianum. The sequence continues at coordinate 775,644 of JAEQBH010001236.1, read as the reverse complement.
ATCATAGACATCATGTACACTTTGAAGGTGGCGGGAGCATTACATAATCAAATGGCAGCCTTCTAAAGTAAAGTGCCATAGGACATAAATATAGTTTTCTCCCCAGTTCTCGCGAAATTTATAGCAATGTCAGTTATATCTGAGAATATTGTATCCATCAAGAAAAGAAATGGGGAGATTAATCAGGCTAACATCTTGCATTGTTCGATAAAGGGTAAAAGGATGGTGATACTTTACCGGTTGTAGTCTTCAATTTTTACATGGTTACGCAATGTTCAATTTTATATAGTCAATGAACACCCTCCATCGATCCTGATTGTTGTAGAATCAATTCGTCTTCTCATTGCAGTGCTAGTGAATCCTTCTTAGGAACCACATGAGCTGGGCTTCGCCCGAGGGTTAATGCAGTTGCATATATAAACTGCGTTCAGTGACATTGATACTTCTTTTGGATGACTTCTTTCATTCTTTAGTTCTGATGTTCGATAGAGAATCTTTACATTTCCTCGAGAGGGTTTTATGCATCTCCGAATAGAAGTTGATTCCTTTCAAATCTTCGTGTGACAAAGCGATTGCTCTTTTTATATTTTATGAGAATCTCTAACGGTTGCGTTGTGAGCTTCGTTGATACACAGTGATATATAATCCACGGGTTTGGCTTTTAAGTCACTGAAAGCACTGATGTCTGGTAATTCCTTGGGGATAACCTTTTGAATTGTTTTCTATTTCTTTTTCCTTGTCTTCATTGCTGCTTGATTTTTCTGTTCTATTCTCATTCAAATTTAAGACTGTCTCATTTAAATCATAGCGGAAGTCGAAATTCTGTGTGTCAGTCATAATACTGAGAATTCATCTCATTTTCATTGATTGAATTCTAAAAATTACAAAAATCAATTTAAAGGCCCATTAGAACTATTGTTTCTATAGTCTTCAATCTACTCACATTCAGATTGTTTTAGGCTTTTCGGGTGAAGTGTCTTGCTTCCCAAGTCTTAAGGTGAGTTCTCATTTGTACACCTATGATAGCTCCATGGTTGGAAAGATCTTCAGCGGTAGTGGAACTTGTGTATCTTTCTCCATATCCATAACTACAAAATCCACAGGGAAAATGTTCCACATAATGACGACATCTTGAGGACTCCTGGTTGTGTAGTCACTATCGCCGTAGCGTCATCTTTATGGGGTAGCTCCCCCGAGGCACAAATCTATTCCTCTGACAATGGCCTCAAGTTGATGCTTGCCCACTGAATCGCATGAAGCCTTTTAAATTCAGCCTTCCACGATATCACGAAGGAATGGTGGCTGCAGGATCACATCTTGGCGAGTCGACTCTCTGATCCTTGCACTATAGTGGTATCAAATTCACCACTCCTTCAGCAAACCTCCTTTTCTTACTTAGAATGTCCTTCAGAAACTTAGCATAGTTAGGCATTTGAGCCAATGTCTCAATAAAAGGTATATTACTCTATATTTTCTTAAACATATCCAAGAATCTAGAGAACTGCTCCTCCATTTTTGCTTTCTAAAGTCTTTGAGGGAATGGAACAGCAGGCATATAGGCTTGCATTTCCTTCTTTCTTTTTCAGTATTCTTTTCTCCTCTGCCTCAGTCTGCATCTCTTATTTCTCAGTCTCTTCAACTAATTTTGAACTGCTCGACTTGTCCTCTTTTCCAGTTTCTTCTTTCTCAGTCTTTTCAGTCTTTTTCTGCTTGTCTTATTTTCTGCTTTCCAACTCTCTGCCACTCCTCAGAGTCACTAACATAGATTCCTTAGGATTCTTCTTTGTATCACTTGGGAAGGCATCCTTGGATTGATTACACTTGCTAGGGCATTGCACTGTGTGATTTTAGAGAGGCGTGAGTGTTAGTGTGAGCATTTGTGTTTGAAATCTTAATAACCAATTCGCACCCAGATATTAATGACCTCTTATTCTCTCCCCATGAATGTCAACATTTGATCCTGTAAAGTTGAGATCTCCTACGTCACATTTCCTGTTGCTGACTCCTTATTGTTATCCTTGGAACCCCTATGAAGCATACTATTGTTGAAAATTCTATACTGATCTTGAACCTTGCCATGCTCCACCTCTATATGAGAAATTCTCATGGTTTCTTAGTGCTAGTGTGTAATGAGTTGGCAAGTTGAGGTTTGGCTTAAAGTTGTAACTTCTGTTGCCATTGACAAATTGAGCCTTCTCAATTTGATAATGACCTCATGACCTAGTCCTCTCGGTGTTACTACTCTTTTGCTCCACTTTCTTCCCTTGCGTTCTTACTTCATGTCTTTGGATGCACCGATGCCTTTCTTGGTTTGACTTGTTGATCATCAGTTTGGCTTCTATTGCAATCATTTTTTTTCGGTTTTATCACTCAATTTCCTTTTAGTTTGTTGTTGCTCCCTGAAGTCTCAGATGGAGCTATGTAATTGCTTTTTGCTAGATCTTCAATCAATTGTTTTGCCTCTTCAACACTCTTCCTTTTGAAAGCTCCACAACAAGATGCATCAATTATACCTTGCCTTTGATTAGTTCATAGAAGTGATAAAGTTGTCATGCGGGTGGTCAAATCTATTCCATGCATTGAGGCATCTTTTCATGTGTATCTTATATCTCTCCATATTACATTCTAGGGCTTTCATCATTTCTGTTTAAACATTATGATTTCCTTATCCTCTTTGAAGTAGGAGTAGGAAGGAAAGAAGAATCGCACATGTAAACCTTCACTAGATCTTCAGTATCAGCGATCCATAGAGGCGTGATTCAAACAATGCTGCCATCTCTTAATGAAAAAGGAAGAGTTGCGGCTTGATCACCTCGGGTCACCACAGTTTAGCTTTTCTTGTGTTTTACCGTCCTGTCAATCTTCCCATGTGCTTATTAGGTTCTACGCTCTGGGATGACGATGTTATGATGATGTTTCTGCCATTGTGATCAAAGTTGGCACAGTGCAGTGCCTATGACAGGTTAAACATAGCGAGTAATCGTGCCAATAGTGACCTCCAAAATCCTCATAGTCCTTTGCCTCAGGTCTCTCTAGCTGTTTCTTACTTTGGGTGTTCTGGCATCTTTCTATGCGCACCTGTAATTGTTGATTCAACACTTTTTACTTTTCTTAGATTTCTCAATGTTCTTTCCAATTTTGTTATCGAATTTCTTGATTTTATACAGTTTTTCTATATACATGTAAGATCTTTCTGAAATGGAAACACCTTAGATCACTTGAAAATCGGTGGAAAAACAAGCCCATATCTACATAAACTCATAAAGCATTTTCCCGGTAACACCTAAACTCTTGCGATTAAAACTATTTTTGTAAATTTTATGAAATTTTTTTTATAAAACTGAAAAATGTCAATTGGCAATTCTCTTAGTGACTTAAGGCGCTACCTCCAGACCTATTTAGTCTTAGCAGTGACGTCAGCTTTGTCTGAACCTTTATATACCAAATTTGTATCAGCATTGCACCAGAACTATTCAGTCCCCTACTAGGCGCAGCTTATAACAAAATTTTGTCTGGCTACTAGAACTAATATAAACTTTACAACAATGATGCAAAAATACTTGTTAAGTGACTAAGAATTATAAAATAATGTTTTATGATATGTATGTAATTTTTTTGCAAGTTTATATTAGGTCTAATTCTCTACAAGTGCACAGGTCATATAAGTAATAAAGTGGATTTTAAGTCTAGATATCATTCCTACGAGGATCGATGAGAGCGATCTGCAAAGTCGATTACCACTAACCGATCATACTATTTGAACAAAGTACAAAATTGATTTGTTTAAGCAAAGAAATAATGATTGATTAAAATTTATAACTATAACAAAATTCAAAATGAATTGGAATTAAGAGTTCATCAGTAAAAGTTAACACGGAAATAGATCAATGTATAGCCAGTCGAAAATTTCTATCATTCTAACTATAGTTCAATATCGGTTGAAATGTCTGAACTTGTCAAAAATGCAAGGTAGTATAGTTTGCAGGATTCTCCATACCTTATACATTTCACTAATTAGAAAGTATATTCTTCCAGTTGAGCCTAATCAGGTTACTTGTAAGTTCAATCACTCTTTCTAGAAGCCGAGTAATAATTTTCCTTTCTAGAACTAAACCACATTCCTAGGAGTGAAGAGTGCCCGCACTCCATAAATAAGATAACCTGTAGCCTTCGATCAGGTGGTATCTCATCCTACCACAATTTTGAGTAAACTCTATCTCCATCCTTGATTAGATCTTTGCTAACTTTACGAGATCCAAGATCATTTCATCAAACAAAGGAGAAACCTCTGTCGATTAAAGCGATACATCAGCTTGACTAATCCTCACACCATGAGTAAATTGAAGTGATCTATCGAGTAATCTTTCGAGTTGTGGTTCCATAATGTTAGTCTCAGCATACACCCACCCCAAGTAGCCTCTTTACTCCAGAATATTCATCTACGTGTGTCGGAGGGCCTCTAGAAATCGAATGAACATAGTCATTTTCTTGGTACAAGCTACTAAAATTCGGAATAGTTAATTTCTAGAACAACACCAATTAAATAAATTAAATTCTCTCCCAACGATGACCTTTTCAGGATTTGCACGAGGAAAATGATATATCATCACATGCATTTCCCCAGAAAGAGCTCGATCTTTCAAAAAAAACTAGATTGCAAATAGGTGACCCAAAGCGTCGGAAAATTCAGAGTGCAGTAAGTGAATATAAATGAACTCCATAAAATTCCAAATTCCATTAAAATCGAGACGAGTAATAGAAAACCCGATTTTACAATGAGCAGAAGGCTCGAGTTCATCCCATATCAACCTTTCAGTCTAAAAATTACTAACTAAAATGTAAGCTGAAATTAAATATACGAAAAAGAAATAAAAAAAAATACAAAGGAGACTCCGGTTGCGGATGTTCACGGTTCGCGAAGGCGTACCGATGCCCTTATGTACTGCCTATTTATAGATTTTCAAATGATGAAGTGTGTAAAATTCAAAAGCGTAGATCCTCAAGAATTTGATGCAAGTAGTGATCTTTTTATGGCGACGTAGAAATTATGTCGCAACATGGAAAATTATGTCGCGACAAAGTAACTATTTTTGTCCTCCAGCTTTGTTTTGGCTTGCAGTGTTATGTCACGACAAAGTTCCGTGCCTTTTTCTTGAATTATGTGATTACTACCCAAATAGTGTTGATTCACACCCTTAACACTCCATGTTTTGAGCACTTTTTATGTGTGGTCTGACCTAATTGACTAGTTGTTGTGTTGAGGGACTAGCAGAACTCACTAATCGACGATTTTGTGCAGTTTTGTTGTTTTCAAGGCTATATATCTCAAGGTGGAATTGAGCTCAAAGCATGAAGAGCAGGTTGTAGTTCAAAGCTTGGGGAAGCTAGAAGAAAGCGAAAACAAAAGCGAAACCAATTAAGCATGACCTTAAAGTCCTACTTGATGTAACCCTTATAAAAATGTCTACCACATTTGAATTTTGAGCTTTTTGTGTTTTTCCCACTTTCTCCTCATGTATAGTGTTATGAGTTGTATATTTTGGTAATTTGTAATGGGTTTGGTGGTATGAAAATAACAGAGACTTTATGGATAGGAGTTCATTCGTAAAATGGTTTGGGAGTTCTGACGAAGCTCGGTTTCTTTTATTTTCTCTCATCTTCCTTGACCCAAGCAAACTAAGATTTCTCGAGAGGATAGTGGCTAAAACCTCTCATTCCTTGAAGTAAAGGCACGACAGAAGCTATGGCAACAATGCTAGGGTTTTGATGGTTTCTGGCCAGGTATTCATGCTCGATAATGTTCTTTCATAAACTCTGGTTTTGATCCTTAAGTCACCTTGAATGTTTACGATATTTGTGGCTTTCGAACTCATTGGACACTTAATGCTAAGATCGATGATGTTAGACAGTTATCATAACCAACTATTGGAAGGAGACCACGCGTTTTCTTGATTGAAATGAAGTAATAGTAGATGCTGTACTCGAAGGATATTTATTAAGGGTTAGTTTTTATAGCTAAATGAAGAAACAGGTCGGAGATGGTATGTTATCTCCAATCTGAAGAAAAGGAGCTAGGAAAACCCGCATTTGTCTAAGGGACCAAAAAACTCATATTTGATACTTGAGGACTTAACCATATTTTAATCCATTTTATTTTCAGTTTTACCCATTAAAACCAAATCTTTTTATCTGACTGATATCCGAATGAAATCACCCGATATAAGCTTTATTTTTAGTCTGTTTCCGCAGAGAAAACCCAGCTCTACGTGGGCGATCCTAGAACACCACTATACTATTATAGCTATCTTCACGTTATTATGAGATGATAGGTTATAAATTTTGTTGATTAATACCCTGCGAACCTTGAATCAATCTGGCGTCGTTCTTAGGGGATGGTGCCTTAGTGCAAATGACATTATACTAAACACTCTTGATCTTCATCACAAACTTTGGTGAATTTTCTTTTATCATTATTTTTAGAATTTTACTATTACTTTGCTTAATTTCATTTCACTGTTTATATATTTTTTTAGCTAACTTTAACCCTTTTTGTAGAATTGTTTCTATTTTCTTTGGTGTTATCTTGTTTTTCCTATAGGAGTTTATGTCCCAGTGGGCTAGAATTTCAGAAGGCAGATTAGTCAAAGTTAGTATTTCTACCAGCTCGGATTATGGTGGGCCGGGTTTAAGCAGTGGAACCTGCACTGGAGAAACGACGAGTCTAGGTAGAAAGTGGAAAGGGATCCCGGCCGCATTTAGATCCATGAGGGCCACATGCCACTCTCGGATAGGTGCACCTGTATACGCATCATGCCTCAGTAAACAGGATGGTCATTAGGCCTCACATTGTGCCACTTCTTCCCACTTTTCATGTCATGGAGAATGAGAGCCCTTATTCATACATGGGAGTTTGAAGGAGTGCGCAGCACCTTGAAGGAGAGGCGCCACTATGATTTAATGAGGCTTAAGCCTTTTCCTTTCATAGTGAAGGATAAAGCGGTGGCCTACTATAAACTCCACGAGGCGAGACCGTCAAGCCCGTTTGAGATGCAGGCTAAATTTTTGAAGAAATTCTTTCCCACTCACAGAACAAAGAACTTGAAAAGGCAAATTTCCAACTTCTCAGCCAATGAAAATGAAAAAATTTATGCATGTTGGGAGAGATATATGGAAGCACTCATTGCTTGTCCTCACCATGGGTGTGACACATGGCTGTTGGTCAGCTATTTTATGATGGAATTTCTCCTTCCATGAAGCAATTACTAGAGACTATGTGTGGAGGAGACTTCATGAGCAAAACTCCAGAGGAAGCTTTGGATTTCTACGAGGAGGTTATGTCATTGAAGAAGCATCAAAAGGGTGGATGAGCACAACCCGAGGGATGAAGAGAATAAGACCTCGATCGATCTGAGGGTGGCATATTTTCTTAGGAGGACATGGACATTAAAGCTAAAGTTTCAACCTTGGCTAGAAGGTCGGAAAAACCACAAAATGAAAAAACTACATGAGGTCTTGGCGTTGACTAAGATTCTGTGCCAAATAAGCCCAGTTTTATTTGTCTCTAAATCCTTTGAGCATCTCTGGGAGAGCAATGTCATTCATTTTCAGGAAATGTTTGTTATAGACGAAAGCAAATGTTGTTGGTCGATTTAAACCATCAACGATGCACCGTATAGCCCACTTACAACCTTAATTGTTGGGGAGAAATCACCTGTCTCTCATGTGAGCAAAACCTCAAGTATACATCCCACAACTGCATAGTAGCCATCAACATCCAATCATCACTACTGATCGACTTCTCCAGTTGTGAAGCCCTGACCATTCTAGCATTAAGTAAAGTGGTAGGGGTGATTTTGTGGGAGAAGCGGAAAATGTGATGTGTAGATATCAAGTTAATTAGAGAATTGACACTATGGAAGAACTTGTTAAGAGAATGGATGGGTTGAGGAGCTAAGAAATTCTGCAGAAAATTGACAACCTATAGTCTTCCATCTCTAGGCTCACCAATCAACATCAAGTCTGAAAAAGAGGGTTCCCCTGTTCGGCCAAAAAACTGGGGAGTTCATGAAATAGTAGACTCAGAGTGAAAGCTACTCTAAAATGGTAAGCCGTTCATCACCTTGAAGTATTAAAAAATTAACAACCAATGCCTAAAACCACTTGATGCGGCTAAAGAAGGGGAAAGTGAGGCCAGAAAGGATAGTGATCGAGAAGATATGATGAAGAAGAGCATGCCTCCACACGTTTCCTCAGGCAAGATGTAAAGGGGTGAGCATTAATGAGATTTTTAAGTGTGAAGCGGTGAAATCAACATTCCCTTTTAACATGATTAAGCAAGTTCCAACATATGCGAAGTTTTAAAAGACTTGTGCATTATAAAGAAAGAGGGTTGAATAGACAAGGAACTTCTTAGCGGAAGCGAGGGTGAGTACATATCAGTTTGATTTAGTGAGTACAAAGACAGGTATCCACCATTTGATGAACATTAAGGGAACGTGAGAGAAGTGCATTGGATTTGGGAGTAGTGTGACTTGTTGTTACCATAATCGATCTTATAGCGATTAGGGCTAGGTGAAACCCACCACCACCATCACCTTGTCTTTACTGCGACCGAGGTTGAGTGAAAGTCACAAAGTCACAATTGAATATGTTTGGTGCGGTGGATGATTCTACTACCTGAGTGGACTTTTGTTCTCGATCTTTTGAGCGATACATTTGTGGGAGCCAGTGTATTGCCCGACCCTTACTCGGAGGCCATTCTTGGCTACCTCGAATCGTGACTATGAATGGAGTTATGCAGCTCACTTTTGGCAATGTGACAACTGGAACTCAGCATCTTTCATCTCTCGACAAAATGCATGTTCACACAGAGAGGAAGAAGGCTAGAAAAGGTGTGTTTGATTGACACCATTGTGGAGGAGGGAACAATGTAAGCCGACAACAACCTTCTAGTAAATTAATAAGAGGGAATTGGCAAGCTTCTTGTAAAATTAGTCGTTCCTCGGTTATGTCTTGCTTTTTATCCTTGGAGAAAGAAAGAAATTCTCATATTGACTGAGGAGAAGACAGTGGAAAGGAGCAAAGGAAAGGCCACAGCATGATCTCAAACCCCTCACACATAATTGAAACCTGCATACTTGGAGGAGGGTGGCTGTAGTTATTTCTTCATCTCGATACCTCGTAGGAAGACATCGCGTAATCCCTCGAGGGAAGTGCAAATATAAGCCGTTAATTAGCCAAATCTCTCAATTCAAAGGAGCCCCTTTGGTTTACACTCATCACACATTTACATATGGAGGAGGAAGCAAGCAGGTCAAACAACCATGAGCGATTGAATCCCATCTGCGAGAGAGGTAGTGCCTTGAGATTAGGTATTTGAGTCGGCGTATCTACCCATTCGGGATAGTCATGGTGAGTCCCTACGGTTGGCCTGCCTTGAAATTCAGGGTGACTGTGTATGCAAAAATGAGAAGGAGGAAGATATGTGCTTGCATATACACGAGAGTTGGGAGAATTGTGTATAGACTACGAGGGAGGCTAAATACGTGAAGGACCATTTCCCTTTGCCCTATTTGATAAACTTCTAGAGAGAATTTCCGGGCACCTATTTTATTGTTTTCTATATGGCTATTCTGGATATTTCTAAATAGAAATTGTTGTGGAGGACAGGAAAATACCTTCACCATATGGAACTTATGCCTATAGAATGCTTTTGGCCTCTCGATGCACTGCCACATTCCAAAGTGTATGCTGCCCGAAGTATTTCGGTGGTATAATTAGACAATGAAGTATACATGGATGACATCTGCCATGCCGAGGTACTTTTGGGGAGTGCCTGGCGTATAGGCGTTCTTAATAGTGCATTGAAAAAAGCCTGGTGCTTAGGGAAAAATGCCGCCATTTGATGGCCGATCAAGGAATTGTCCTTGGACGTTGTGCATCTCGAAACCATTGAAGTTGATAAAGCCAAGGTTGAGCTTATTTCTAAGCTACCATCTCCCTAGTATTATTAGTGTGAAGCGGGTTCATTGGGATGAAAGTCTTAAAAGGCTTCAAATGGCAAATTACACGCACGACTCTGCGCATAGTATTAGAGCACTGATTGGAAACTACCCTTTATTGATGTGTGATGCTGTTGATTTTTGCCATTGGGGGCAGTTCTTGGGCGGCAGAGAAGATGGAAAGCCACTAAGTAATAGTTTATTATCGCAAACGCGACTTTACAGATGTCTGAAAAATTACCTGACCACAGAAAAAGATTGCTAAGCGATAGTTTTATGCCTTAGACAAATTCAGAGCATACTTAGTGGGGTCATTCATTGTTATTTTAATCCATTTTATTTTCATTTTTAACCATTGAAACCAACTCTTTTTATCACAACCCCAATATCCAAAATGAAATCACCAGTGTAAGCTTTATTTTTAGTCATTTCCACGATGAAAACCCATCTCTGTGGACAATCCTAGAACCACTATACTATTGTAGCTATGCTACGCTAGTATGAGGTATTAGGTTATAAATTTTGTTGATTAATACCCTACGGGCGATGAATCATTATGTCATGACATACTTTGAAAATGTCGCGACAAAGCTCAGCTGAATTTGTCTTATAATTGTCGCGACATGAGTGTCTTCTATCACGACATTTCTTTAATGCCTTGTAGTTTTAATACTCGAATGGTATGTCATGACATAAAAAAGCTTTGTCGTGACAAAGTTTCCTTCTTGCTGCTCTTTATTGTGTTGCAACATAAAATTTCTATGTCGCGACAGAGTTTCTCAGCTTTTAGCTTTGTTTTATGTCACGACATAAGTTTGGAATGTCACGACATACATTAACTCTTTTTGCTTTACTAGCTGTGTGATAGTCTTTTGAAAATATTACGACATTCCTGCGTTCTCTTCTAAAGTAGCTTCTCTCATCAATTAATATCATGAAGACATAACTCCAGATTATGGCAGACAAATGTCTCTACCTTCAGCTCTTTAGTATGTCACGGCATAATTTTTTGTGTCAAGACATTCTTTTTGTGGTTCTCTTCAACCTTTGTTGTGACAAAAAAATTCTATGTCGCGACAGAGTTCTCTATCAGCATTTTGTTGTAGTTGTCGCAACATAAAAATTCTCTATCATGACATAGCCCTCTTGCCTTGCGATGTGACTTTTGAACTTTATGTCACGACATATTTTAAAATGTTGCGACATATTTCTTGCCTTGATCTTTTCATTCTCTAAAATGTTTATCACAACATAAAAACCTTTGTAGCAACTTGTCTTGACTTGTCTCTTTGCTTTGTCATTTTCTGTCACGACATAGTTTTGTTGTGTCACGACATTCTTTTTTCCCACTTTAGTTCTTTATGTCACGACACAGTTTTGAATATCTTGACGAAACTGTACTACCATTTAGTTTGACCAATGTCACGACAGAACAAAGGAATGTCGCAACATAGTTCTGTCTTCTGATCTTCATTATGTCGCGACATAAATTTATTTGTTACAACATTTATCATTCGATCCTTCTCATATTATGTCTACAGACAAAGTTTTGAGAAATATCATAACAATCTTTACTTCAATTAAACCAGCTTTGTCTTGATATTGCAACATATCATTCCATGTTGTGACATAGCCTTCATACCAGATACCTTGAGCTTTTTGTTCTGCATTATGATATTATGTCGCGACTATTTCCCAAGTATGTCGTGAAATTTCTGCCTATAATTTTCTACTTTTCTTACTAGATTTATTTCTTTTCACGTGTCAAAACCTGCAAAACACAAAGTTGTTGATTATTCCATAGTGCATTAAAATGAATCATAAGCTGTATTTGAAAAATGTAGAAAAAATGGACTCAAAATGAATGGGTTTGGGACTTAAATGTTATAGAGCTGCAGCCACTCAGAAGTCAGGAAATGAAGAAAGAGGATAATAAAGGCTAATTGAAAAATCATTTGTCAAAATTACCTACTCCATCCCACTCCCTCAGTGAAGAAGCAATTTATGTGTTTCACCGATATGAGAACCTTCACAAAATATACCCTTCATGGATGCACTTGAGAACATGACAAGTTAAGTGAAGTTTATGAAAAATATCTTGGCAAATAAGAAGAAGTTTGGTGAATATGAAACCATTTCTCTTACTGGGGAATGCAGTGCAATCCTCCAAAAGAAGCTCCCACCAAAACTTCAAGATCAGAGTAGTTTTGCTATACCATTCTCTATCAGGAACTCATATCAGGTAAAGCTCTTTGTGACTTCGAGGCAAGTATCAATTTGATGCTGCTCTCAATATTTGAAAGGCTGAATTTTAGGGAAGCAAAATCTACTACAATCATGCTACAAATGGCTTACCGATCTTACAAACATCCACGAGGCGTAATTTAAAATGTCTTAGTAAAAGTGGATAAGTTCCTCTTCCTAACTGACTTTGTCATCTTAGACATGGAAGAAGATGATAAAGTCCCATCTGAAGTAGACCTTTCTTAGCTGGAAAAGCTCAAAGTGTGTTGAGAGGGTGATCTTAAATTGAGAGTTCAAGGAGATGAGGTCACATTCCATGTTTTTCGAGTTATGAAGCATCCGGATGACGAAACAAATGACGACATCATTGAAGGTCTGATCCACGAGAATCGGTCTATTCTGTAAGAAGGAAAAGATAAAGATATAAAGAAAGAAACCAAGGGAGTTGATGGTGTGGGATACAATATATTCCAGCCACCATGAGTAGTGCATTGAAGCAAGTAGTAGATTCTTAATCATTTCCTATGTTTAAGCACCTGTCATCGACATGCAACTTTGTTGAGCTAGCGACGTTAAACAAAGCACTACTTGGGAGGCAACCTAAGCCTTTTGAAGTTCTTTACTCAATTCAGTTTTAGTTGTTTTTGTTAGTGTTTTGGTTATGGTTTTAGAAATATAAGTTTTCTCGAAGTTTTTAGATTATAATTTAATTGGTTTGGTTTATGTAGTATTTTCAGGCTCCGAGGTTGATGCGACGATGGAGGGGTAGCTTGAGAAACTGATTATAAGCCTTGAAAAATGTGGCACATCATGTTTAGGGAGTTTCCCCAACACTTGAAAAACTTTTGCCAAAAATGCTCCTCGACGGTAGTGAAGCGTTCGTCCATACATGGCCAGTTCTCACAGAGCGTCAGTGGCGTTGGCTAAAAAGCAAAAATTATGTCCTCTATAACATTGCTTCATTGGATATCAATGTCACGATGTTGAATATTCACCCCTCTATAACGTCGCGATGTTACATGATGTTACAACTTCCGACGTTATTTGAAAATTTTGAATCCTCTCTGGAGCGTTATATGTTATTTTAACACATCTGGCATATAAATCTTGACGTTGCCCACTAGCTGTCGCGACGTTTCCACATTTCCCCGACCATGCGCGATCATATTTTTCTTATGCATTCTTCATCTTCAACATTAATTCTCCCTTAATCTCTCTTCCCGATTCCTCCATCGCCGATATTTCACAAGATTTTCAAGTGGTTTTCAAGGGCCCTAGAGCGCCCAAGAACAAATTTCGATCGTGAATTGCTAGTCCTTTTCCATTCCTTAATTCATTCATTTCTGAATTTGTTTTGAAAGTTAAAGTATTTCAGGTATAAAACTTCAAGTTTGTTGTAGTACCGCCCAGCCATGTTTACATTGAGGGAGAAAGTGTGGGTGCATTGAAACACTAGAAGGTTCGAATCTCTTTAGGGAGCTTTGTTCAAAACATCACCCACCAACTATTTGATACATTGTTTGAGTGACAATTCGAGAGTTGGATTGCTATAAAGGAGTCTTGTGATCACCTTAGAGGATTAAGTGACAATAGTGTGTGGATTCGAAAGATTTAGAACCCCCATCCTCCAGCCTGCAGACACTAAGGTGCAAATAGCCTTCAAGAAGCAAAAGTGAGCTCGAAGGCTGTAGTAAATGGAGGAGCAGATGGATGGTGCATGATCATCATAGTTTGTGAATCGTAGGGCCTTTGGGGAGTTCCTCATCTCGAAGAATGATCGTTCTCGTCAAAGAAGGGATTCCACCACCTCAGAAGACTTCTTTGAAGCACAGTGAAGAAAGGCTAGAGGCGACTGCCGACCCCAGGCTAGGCCCGCTCGATGGTTTGTGTGTCGGTCGTGAAAACTTCAGCATCAGTGGTGATAAAGTTAAGTACAAAGGGGTATTCGTCGATTTGATTCAGATATTACTTGGTTTATCGCCCACACACCCACACGGAAGGGCGGGTGTGATGAAACACAATATAGACTTGAAAAATACAACACTATCCAGTGCTTAGAATGCTCACCCGATAGTAAATTGATGGAAAACCTGCTTGATGTGGGCATGCGATTGCATTTCAAAAATTTGGCTTACATCCACTAAAAGTGTGGCATCACTTCATCTTCTTGCCTCATTCGGAGCTACCAATGTTTAAACCCGACATTAACGCTCCTTGTTGAACTATGCTATTATTCAAGACATCCCTTTTGATGTGGGGTAAGTCATAGAGGATGCTATCCTCTACAATAAGGATGTTGAAATGAACCTTGGGCATCCATTCCTCTCTCTGGATTATGCAAGTTGGGTTGCCCTTATGGAGTAATGGGCGTGGATACACACACCCAGTCGAGGCAATACGTGGTAAGAAAAACAAGTTGAGTGTGCAAGTGAGATTATAACTTGAGGAATGAGCCTTGGATGAGGAGGTTGAGGCTTATTGTTGGGTGGTTTTGTATTATATAAAGTTTAGTAAAAATCAGCAAAACAGCAACTACATGAATACTTCAAGTAATACCATGGACTAACAAGTCCAGATATCAATCCCACAGGGAAGGTGTGGTTTTAGCAAGGATTGAGTACCTCGGCTAGTGAAGTTGTTCACTATTTAAGCAACTCGATTACTTGGGTGAAAAATGAGTTCCCTAAACTAATCTAAAAACAAAACAAATAAAATTTGATTTTATAAGATTCATAAGTAAATGGGTTGATTTTAAAGAATGCATGGGGGTTGATTATCAGATGCAATTATATTTATGTTGTAGTACCGGGTTGTGAAGAAAATATATTTGTGTTTGTTGAGTAGGTTTGAGGTTTACACTCGTTTCTCACATAATTTTTTGACACCCTCCCCTGATATTCTTTCTGAGTTCCTAGGTAATTAAGTGCGGTACTTATAAAGGCGGTGCTTTCATGAATCCTACTAGTCCTCTGGGTCCATACAATGGGGCGCCATTACTAAACTTGGATCGATCTTATATAATTCACTTGGGTGCCTCACATAATGCTACGATAGTGCTACTCCCAATGAAATCCATCTAGTATTAGGCATTCCTAATTCCCTAGACTTCTTTGACTAGGTTAGGTTGATTTTATCAATTGAGATACATTTGAGAGTAAAGATCAAAGCCTAAGGGTCTTTTTCCAACTATCACTTTGGAAACCCTTTGTGCACTAGGTCTTAAACTCTCCTTACTACACATAAATCAATTAAACAAACCATAATGGTAACAACAACATTGACAAACATCCAACAGGCTGTAAAACTGACACAAAGATATACAAATCAAGCATCAGCCTCAATAATCAACCCTAGGAGAGTTTAGCCCTCATTCTGACGAGAAATCAGTAAGCGATGTTGACATAAACATAATAATGAAAGATTAAATAAAAATGCAAAGTTTAGAGATCTGAAAACAAATGAGATGAAATTTGTCTCAAACTTTGCTCTAAGTTAAAGTGCTCACTCTATTAGCTAGTTCTTAAAATCCTTCAAAAACAAAATGCAAAATAAAGTAAATCAAAAACCCTAAGTGGCTCAAGAAGAAGAGAGGAGAAACCCTAAGGAGGGTGTTCTTGTTAAGTTTCAAATGACGATTAATCATATATACACAGCGGAAAAATAAAAAAAAAATTCGCTTTTTCTAACTTGACCAGGGATCCATCTGATCCGATCAAATGATTCAGGGATAAAAGAATACCTTATTCACGCTAGAAGATCCTTGTTCCACAACCTCGTGTGTGCGTCAAACCCTCCTTGTCGAATTGAAAGGCATAGTGGGATTGCTCCTTCCTATGCATATCCACCGCGAGCAGGCCTTCTTGGAGGCAGAAACGAGTGTGCTAGCACCAGGTTGTGTCTCCACACAGCCCTAATGAACTCTCTTAAATTAGAAAATGAATGAATGAATCGCATAGGGATCCTTGGGTTTAAATGCAATTTTAAGCCTAATGGACAGTTTAGGCCCTTTCTATGTGTTGTCCCTCGTGAGGTACATAATGTTGGCGTTGAACTCTGGCTCATTTCAAGCCCATGGGTCATAAGCAGCCTCTAGCAAGGCATTATGACCACCCAATTATAATGGATGTCAATAGCTGAGCAACTTTGATCATAATAAATATCGTAGTCCTTTGTCTCCACATTATCCCTAATTGAACACAATGCATGGATGTCTCCTTGTAAAAGTTTAATCATGCAATGAATTTCTGCGACCTCCATGTAAACTAATATTATAACGACTAATAACCATTATTAATCATTTGAGCATGACCATCCCAATTTCGATCCATATGAGGCCCACATATATCTCTCTAAGGAGAGACAATCCCTTTCATCACTCATCACTTTACATGATTTATTTCATGTCCGACTCCGGTTGTATTACCACCACCATTAAGGCGATGTTGAAGCGTGTCAACATAGAGCTCCTCGTGGCAGGACTATGGTGGTGTTAGGTTGAAGGAAAAAAAGACGCATTATTATGATGAGAAATTGCCAGCGACATAATCCATGTAGTATTATTCTATAAGCGAGCGGTGAGATCCGATTAATGATTCACGACATACCCATAGGCATAACAATATCATATATATCCATGTTCGATAGAACATGATCATCAGTCAAACTATACCGTGCTTGTTCTTTGGCCCTTCTAATAATGAATGACGAGGGATGACCAGGCAGTATTCCATTTGAGAATACGGGGTTACTATACAGTACTTGCCCGATGAACCATAAGTGGAATCAAATATTCTGATGAGTAAATTAGAAATGAATGATAATGAAAATGCCTCTTTATTATTGAAATATGAAATAATATGCAGCTCATTTTATTACTTTCAGGCATATCGCACTAACGTCTTCCACTTGCACTAAGCTGACATGTATCTAATACCCATTGAAGCAATATTGACTCACCATTAGCCGACATGGGGGTGACTTAGTTAGTGGATCTTATGATGTTTCATTGGTAGATACTCTGCATATCTTGACATCTCCTACGCCGACGATCTAGATGGGAATAGAAAATCATCTAAATACATAACGTTTGAATCTCTGGTGTGATCTGGGTTTCAGCAACATTGCTATAGCCCCATTATTATCACAAATAGATTACCGGTCGAGATCTGAATCACTCCAGTCGGTGATGAGCTTCTTGATCCGAGAAGGAGCCTCTTTGGTAGAAGCTTCTAATGCAACTATATACTCAACCTATGTAGTAGAATTGACTACGATGTCTTGCTTTGAACTTTTCTAGCTAAGAGCACCTCCATTCAAACAAAACTAAAAAACTGTGACTATGATATGAAATCATCTTACTGTCAGGGCTGAGCCATCTTCCCTTCAGTGTAACATTTCTGACTAAGCTCATTTTCTTGTCCTCATGAAGTACAAAAGAAGGTATCCTTAGATCTTCCAAAGTATTTAAGGATATTCTTAACTATTGTCCAGTGACTTTCATCGGGATCTAACTAGTATCTGCTAGTCATACTTAAGGCATATGACACATTCGGTCGAGTACATAACATGGCATACGTGATAGATCTAATAGCAAAAGCATATGGAATCTTATTCATGCGGTCATGCTCATCTTGCATCATTGGACACTGAGTCTTGCTTAGATTAATACCATGACACATAGGCAAAAATCCCTCTTAGGATTTTTATAGGAATTCCCATTGATTCTTTGTCTATATGTATTGCTCGACTTGACGATCAATTTCTCTTGAGTCATCTCATAGATCATAATGCCTAGAATATAGGTGGCCCTGCTAAGTCTTTCATTGAAACAACTACTAGCCAGGAGGGCCACACCATTTTCAGCGGGATATCTATTCCAATGAGTAGGATGTCATGTTGAAAGCTGAAAAACACTATCACACTCTTTCTTAACCTTCTTGTAAATACAAGTTTCATCTTCATTTTGATAAAACCAAATGCTTTAATTGCTTTATCAAGCGAAGATTCAAATTATTTCAATCATATAAATGGTCTTAAAGTTTGCATACCTTTCAACATTCTGGGGATTGAAAAAGCACTTTTCTGGTTATGTACATCTCAAACATTTCCCATTAAAAATGTTGTTTTAAACATCCAGGCATTTTCCTCTTTGTAATCGTGAAATGCCTTGACTATGGCTAATAAGTTCTAATGAACAAGCATAGCCACTAGAGAAAAAGTTTCATCATAATCAACACCATGTGTTTGCTTGAAACCTTTTACAACCAATCGTGCCTTAAAGGTATGCACATTTCCATCCATGTCAATCTTCTTTTTGAAGACCTACTTGCACCCTATAGTCTTTAAACCATTAGGTGGATCAATTAAGGTCCAAACATGATTATCATACATGGATTGCATCTCAGATTTCATGGCTTCTAGCCATCTATAGATCTAGACTAATTATGTTTCTCTTGCAGTAGGATGCGGGCTCATCATGATCCATAAGATTGACATCATGATTATTAGTTACAAGAAATCCATATCTCTCGGGATTCTGACGTATCCTACCAGACCTTCTTAGGTCTTGTGTTACTTATGTAGGTTCAACAACATCTTTGTAAAAACTGCGTGAGGTTTCCAAATCAGTCAATGCTTTCTCTATGGTGCTCGACCCCTCACTAAGCCACTCTACTCCTCACTAGTCTTGGATATGTGCTCTCTTTCCAGCATTTCTCGAGCAACAAATACCTCAGCCTCTAAACTATTGTTGAAGTAGTATCCTTGTTTCTTTAGGATACCTACAAAAGGCATTTGTCCTGATAGGTACTAATTTTCTTCGAGAACGCCACATAAGCTTCATAACTCTAAATTTAAGAAACAAACTAAGAGGGTTTCCTGAATTCGCATCTCACAGGCAGGCTTTCGGAACCACTTAGATGGAATGCGTGTTAAGTTGAAATGCAATGAAGCCTCTAAGGCATACCCTCAAAAGGATATTAAAGATCCGATTCACTCATCATTGATCGAACCATATCTAATAAGGTTCTATTTCTCTCCGTTCAAACACCATTCTTTCGGGGGGTGTTCGTATGGAGCCAATTGTGAAACTATTCCACACCTTTAAGATAGTCATCAAATTCTTGGCTTAGGTATTCACCACCTCGATCTATTCAAGAAGAGCTTTAATACTTCTTTTTACTCGTTGGTTTTGGTACCTCATTCTTGAATGTTTCTAAACTTTCAAAAGACTCATCCTTATAAGTCACGATAGAGACAACCATCTACTATAATCATCAATAAAGGTAATGAAGCATTGTGCCTCCAAGCAAGAGGAACTTATCAGCCTACATACATCGCATGCATAAGTCCTAATATGTCATTCAACCCTTCACTATAGATCCTGAAGGGTGCTTTCTTGGCCATTTTTCCTAGCAAACAAGATTCACATACTCTTCATAAGATCCAAAATCGAATGAATGCAAAAGTCCTCATCCTAGATGGATCTTGAAAATATCGCTTTCTCGCTTATATGTAGCCTAAACTTTTATTAGCATGCCAAAGATAGGTCATGGCTTAAATCATTATATAAACCTTTTAGTATTAATGTTATATTAAGTTTTACATTCGATTTATTATAGTTTGTAGATATAGAGACTAATTATTGTTAGAGCATCCCAATGTTATATACTCACCGTAATAAATGAGCAAATATTATTCTTAATAATAAAAGAGAATCCAATCAAGGCCAAACAAGGAAATGGAATATAATATTCCTACTCATAGCAGGAACATAATAACAATTATCTAATTCCAAAACTAGTCCTGAAGTCAACGATAAATAATAAGTTCCTACAGCTAAAGCAACAACTCTTGCTCCATTGCATACTCGTAGGTCTACCTCGCCTTTAGCCAATGATCTACTATTTTTGAGACCCTACACATTTACACAAATGTGAGATCAACAACTGGTATCCAATACCCATAAAATGGAAGTAGATAAATTGACTTCTATTATATAAATACCTAAAGATGTAGTCTCACTACCCTTCTTCTTCTTCAAATCTTTCAAGTAGAGCTTGCTATTCCTTTTCCAATGACTTGGCTCATTACAGAAAAAGCATTGCCCTTCCTTTGGTTCCTTAGTCTTAGGCTGCTTAGTTTTTGTGCTTTTTTTCCCTTAGTATCGTAGGCTTTCCTGGTTGTCCTCAAATGTCTTTCTTGTTACACATATTTCCTCTTTTCAGATCCTACTTCATCCCTTTTGAACCTATTAGAATGAGTTACTGGTGAGTTCTTAATGTTCTGTTTTAAGTCTTACATCCGAAGTAGTCTTAAATAAGTTGGTGTTAGACACATATTGTAGTCTTCATAACAAAACCATCAAGCAAGTGATTCAAAAAGAGTCGGGAGGAATGATATCATGGCCAATTCCGCTAATCTAGAGACCAACCTTCACAAGATGATCTAAGTAGCCATTCATTTTCAAGCATACGAGGGCTTAATGAGTCATGAAACTATTTGCAGAAAGTAATGCCTTGCAAACTTAATGCGTGCATGCTCTTGGAACATTTCCCGAGACGGGTTATCATGGT
The DNA here is from genome assembly GCA_016808115.1 of Tetrastigma voinierianum. Classification (NCBI taxonomy): domain Eukaryota; kingdom Viridiplantae; phylum Streptophyta; class Magnoliopsida; order Vitales; family Vitaceae; genus Tetrastigma; species Tetrastigma voinierianum. The sequence goes on along the minus strand of JAEQBH010001236.1, from coordinate 754,826 downwards.
AATGTCCCATATCAAACCATCCGCTCTCAAGCCCGCATTCTATGGTGCGTTAGTCGGCGCACAATATCGATTGAATCATTTTCGATGTTTAATGGTAGTATCCCTTTGAGCCCTAGGAGCATTTGCTGCAGGTTCTTCCGGGAGGTGTTCATCTAGGGGACATACAACTTCCCTCTTGCGACGATTCTCAAGTTTCTATGCCAACATGAAAATAACCAGATCGGAGTTTGTCCTTCTCAAGGACTAATCGCAGTGACAAATTTTATGTGTTGTTTGTTGCCATTATCTACAAGTCATATACAAAGTATTTTAGAATTTCAATAATTAAATATGCGATGCCTAAAATACTCCCACTAAATATTACCAAATAGTTAACCCTCTTATATTAATTGGATAATCTCAATATTTGAGACTTTAGTGGCCTAAGATCCATATTTCACCAAACTCTAAGTAAGCTTTGGATTATCACCCAAAGTCTGGTTATTTAGGTAGGTAACCAATGACCAATTGTATCTAATGCAATTCTTGGATTCCCATGGGACGCAATCAAGCATGTCATTAGTAAACCCATTAATCCCTAGGTCCAAAATTGTTTTGAGGTAACCTTGTGAAGTCTCAATTAAACCATACATATGGATATCACCATTATCCATCATGCCTTACTAAGATGGATTACATACCCTTCTTTGGCAAGACCCATGTAGTCAATTGAAGTCTTGACAAGTGTGAAATTATGGTAGGCATTTTATGACTAAATTTCTAGAGAGGGATTTAATTTATATTTTAATCCTACCATTTGAACTATAATTCATCCATCATACCATTCATATCACCATATGCATATAATAATGGCATAAATTAAACATGTCATAGCATGACCTTAAAACTAGGGATTGACTTCAAGTGTCAATATGAAGATCAAAGGTCAATCCCAGATAAAAACTCCACCCATGGATTTGCCTAGAATGCTGGAATGGTCTCGCCCATCAATCAAAGTTTGAGTAAAGGAATGAACTTTATCGCTTTTTTCGATTTCACAGTGATCTCTATCCTTGAGCAACAATTCTTCTTTACAACTTGTATTTATACTATACAACTTATAACCTTTTGCATGTTAGAAAATTTAGTTTAGGATTTAGTTAATTTAGTTTGTTTTCATTTCAATTCACATTTGTGTTATCCAAACAAAATTAGGACTATTCTAATTTCTGTAATTAGTAACCCAATACTAGTGGGGCGATACTCATACTTCTATTTTATTAATTGAGGCAACGCGTGCACTTGCACGCAAAGGAGTATACATTTTATATAACACAAAATCGTGTATCAAGGACACAAGGCGATTGGTGTGAAATCAGTTTACAAAGCAAAGAAAAACGCCAAAGGAGAAGTCCAAAGATATAAGGCAAGATTGGTGGTGAAAGGCTATAGTCAAAGAGCCGACATTGACTATGATAAGGTATTTGCGCCTGTTGCTCGATTAGAAACTCTTAGACTAAACATTTCCTTAGCAGCTCAAAATAATTGGAAGATACATCAAATGGATGTGAAATCTACCTTCCTAAATGGAATCCTTGAAGAAGAAGTCTACATTGATCAACCATAAGGCTACGAAGTAAAGGGAAAAGAATACAAGGTTTTAAAGTTAAAGAAGGCACTCTATGGATTGAAGCAAGCTCCAAGAGCTTGGAAGGCTCGAATTGACAAGTACCTCTAAGAAAGAAATTTCATCAAGTATCTATTTGAGCACACACTCTACATCAAAATCCAAAACGATGATATTCTAATTGTATGCTTGTATGTAGATAACTTGATCTTCATAGGTAGCAATCCAAACATGTTCGACGAGTTTAAGAAAGAGATGACAAAGGAATTCAAGATGACCAACATTGACCTCATGTCTTACTACCTCGACATTGAAGTAAAGCAAAAATACAAAGGCATCCTAATGACTTAAGAAGGCTATCCTAAAGAGGTGCTTACGAAGTTTAAGATGGATGGCTCTAATCCAGTTGGCACACCAATGGAATGCATAATCAAGTTGTCCAAGCATGAGGAAGGAAATAAGGTGGATTCCACTCTCTACAAACACCTGGTAAGAAGCCTATGCTACTTAACTTATAGAAGGCCCAATATTCTCTACACAGTTGGAGTGGTCAGTTGGTACATGGAGAATCCAACAACAAATTATTTGAAGGGGGGAAAGAGAATTCTCCACTATCTCAAAGGTACAACAAACTTTGGCTTCTATACTATCTTCCTGATCTCTCATGATTACAAGCTTAGATAACCATAGTGATTGAAAGTTGGTGATATGGATGATTGCAAGAGTACCATTGGCTTTGTATTCTACATGGGAGACACATCCTTCACTTGGATATCAAAGAAGTGAACGATTGTCACTCTTTTCAGATGGCGTAGTATGTAGTCACATTTGATGTGTTTGCCATGCAATTTTGACTTTAATTTGTTAAATAGTATGTCACACAAGAGAGGAGCTACCCAAGATTTTTGTGACGTTGTGCAATAGTTAAGTAAAGAACCCAGTCTTCCATGACCGAAGTAAGCACATTATATCAAAGACATCGCCGCGCCTTACCCCATGGTTGGATCGGACCAAAGGACGTGGACCACTAAATCCATTTATTTGAAAAACACATTTCATATATTTATTTTCGATGGGATATTTAATATCCATTTAAATCATATTTATGTATGTATGAAAATATGATCTCATTACTAATACGCTATAAGATCCCAATCTCCACCCCGTACCCAACCCGACTCGATTGGCGGATCCGAACCAGATCTGGGGGAACGCGGTCCTCACTTTCATTTCCAATCCAAATACAAAAAAAATTCAATACAAATGTTAATACATTTTCAATACAAAAACGATTTTTCAAATACTCATCAATGCCAGAAATATACATTAAACATTTTCGCAAAAACTAAACATTTTGCGAAAGCCCATCATTGGGGATAACTCCCCACATTTGTACCATCATTTACAAAATTTATCAGAGTTTTCAATATCAAAAACATTTACAAAATAGAATCAGAGTTTAACTTTCACAAGATATTTTATACAAAAATAGCCAATTCAACAATTTCATGCATGCGTGTCGCGGAGTTTTACTTCTCCTCTAAATGGCTTTGACGTTGGCTCTATGCTTGTGCGGTCTTCACTCTTGTACCTATTCACCTGATACCTGTGCGTTGATAAAAACAACACATTAAGCATTTTCATGCTTAGTGGTTCTATACAGTTCTATTCTCTCTTCATTTCATTTTAAATCGAAACATGCAATATTTATAAAACAATGCTTTTATATAATTTTCAATGAACAATGCAGTACAATATGTATCTATATATTTATTCAATAAATCAATTACAATTCATTGGTCATCTCAAGTTATGCATTTTCATAGGCAGAAAGAAAAAAAAATCATTCAAAGCGCAAATCGTGCACTTTTCAATCTCATTATCATTTTGCCCTTATCGAATTTAACCTATGCTTTCGGTACACAGGATAACGAATCATCGGCACAGTCCTGCTGGGCTGCAAGCCGGTATATATATAAAAAAATATGTACTCGGTTGGTGTACACAACCGACACTATCCCGCTAGGCTACGGATCGGTGTGCCACAATAGTACGTTTGTTAGACTCTTATTGGTATACCAATTTATCCTTAACTCGAATGCTAACGGTTAACATTCTTTTAAGGGTATTAAAATCATTCAATTCAATATATATATATATATATATATATATATATATATATATATATATATATATATATATATATATATATATATATATATATATACATTTGTATGTAACAAATATTTTCACATTCATGCAATTTTCTTATGCAAATTCGTTTCACAAGTAATTGTCTCAAATCAATTAAAACAAACCATTTCAAACACAAATCAATATGCACTTTCTTGTCAATCATTTCCAAAATTCAAATCATTGTGTAATTATTCAAATATTTTATAAATAGACAGAGAGTTTGAGAACAAACTAAAATCGCCGTTTGATTCCACCTTCTAATCTCGACTTTAAATGCAGATTTTTCTCCCCATCAACCTCCTATTCAAATTACAATGACAATCAAGATATTAGTCAAAAGTTATTCTTAGAGTTCATTTCTTGCTTAGGAGTTGGAATCATTTCATTTGGATAACCCAAACTCAAGTTATGGCATTTCAATGTCAAACTAGTCGATATGCCCAGTTCATTGGATCACCCACTATTTTTTTTCGATTCCTAGGGTCTTAACTCCATAAATTGGTTATGGTTCCCTCCCTAATTTGAATCTATGGTTCTAAGGTTTCTTTTCCAATTGGAATCATCCAATTTGGATCACCCAAACTCAAGTTACGGCATTTTAATGCCAAACTAGTCGATATGCTCAAATTTCATCAGATTCACTTCAATGCTTTTTTCGATTACCGGGGTCTTAGCCCATAAATTGCGTAATGGTTACTTCACCTATTTGAATCTATGGTTCTGGTTCTCTCCAATTTGAATCATCCAATTTGATCACCAAACTCAAGTTATTGCATTTTACATCTAGACTATTCTAATTTACACAAAACAGACCAAGACATAGCTCCACTTTCGACAGATGATGTGGAACCTTGGGTCACAATTTACATACACTTATTTCGTTATGAATTATTCCCCCTAGAAGTCTAGTTTACCCATAATTTTAAATTAATTACACTTGAGCGAGTGAAACTCAAATTATGGCCAAAACACCACAACTATACCCAAAACAGATCATACCCATGAGCTACCCGAAACTCACTTTTAAACCCATATTCGGGAGCCTTAGAGCTACAATTTGCTCCTGGTCCCTTCTGTACATTTGTATTTATAGCTCTTATAGTTCTTTACTAATTAGAATCACTTCATTTGGATAATTATAACTTAACCTAAAGCTAAAACAAGAACAAGGGTTTTAAATAATTTTTTAAGATTTCTTGAAAACCAACATTTTTTACACAAACATTCCTACAAACCAATCCAAACCAATACCAATCAACAATACACTTCAAAACTCAACCCAACACAACCCCTAACTCAACTACAACCAATAAAACACATTTAACCCAAATGTTGGGGTTTTCATCAACTCAAATTCAAGAAAAGGGGTTAGGGTTTAGTTTTTTTTTTACCTTTAAGCTCTTCTTCTCTTTTCTTTCTTCTTCCTCCTTCTTGATCACTTCATCTCTTGTTTACATCGAGAAGAAATCACCAACAATGGCTTCTCCTTCTTCTCTCTCAATCCATGTCTCTTTTTCTCTCCAAAGTCAAAATGCACAAATGAGAGTTATGCCCTTTTACAAGACCAAATTTGGTCTTTAATCTCATTAAAAGATTAAGGCCTTGTTTGGCCTCCTCATGAAATACACTTTTCTCATTTTTGTCATTTTAACACTTCATTTCACTTTCATTTTCATTTCATTTCACTTCATTTATGACCCTTAGGTCCCTATTTGATATTTTTACCAAATTGATTTGGCTCCAGTGCCTTCCTGAAAGTTGTATATATTTTTTTTCATTCTAGGATTTAAATTCGGAAAATTTTTATTTACTTTATTTTATACCCTACACATGTTCTGAAACTGTTAAGGTATTTTTAGGGCGTTACATACGCATTATATATATAAAAATATACATCAATCATGATAGAGAGCCCATCATTTGCTCAATTCCCACATTCATACAAGACGACATTACTTACCCTTTTAAAATCATTTACAAACATTGTAGTTCATGTTTAAACGTAAGTCAAAATATACTCTTCCCATGAAGATTTATATATCTTTGTTTGCAATGCAAAACAATAACATGATTTTTTTTTTTTTTTGAAATGAAATGTATGCATGAGACGGAGCATTTACTTATACTCAGACGCGCATTCGACGATGACTCCGCCTCTAATGGGTCTTGATCTTGTCCTTCCTATCATCTAGTACCCGCGCCATGGAAACAATGAGCTTTGGCACATTTCCATGCTTAGCGGTTTTACTTCTATCCTCATTTCAATCACCAAACACAAATATGTATCTTTTTTTTGAAAAACAAATATTTTGGCACATTTTCACGGTCAACGGCAATAAAATCGAATATATGATGTTAATTCTTTTCTATTCCTAAACTCAAATTAGGCTTCACACATTTATTTATAAGTTTGCCCTCAAACGAATTTAACCATGACTTTCTGTATAGGATAACTAACTTCACTGCACGTCTCGCTTAGGCTGGGTGTGCCTATAAAAACGCGTTTAATAACACAAAGACATTCGCTGGTTGTCGATCGGTTATTTACAAATTCATTTTGTGTACACTATCGATATTGTCCCACTGGGCTACAGATCGGTATGCCACTATAAATCATTTCTTTCACAATACTGCTACACTAACCGTTATTGGTATACAATCTATCCTTAACTCAAATATGACGGATAACATTCCCTTAAGAACATTAATACTCAATCATAGTAAATTACAATATTGTATATACATATATACCCCAATAAACACATTTTGACGCTCATGCAATTTTCATGGCAATCCATTTGCAATCAATTTCTCAATCACTTAAGACAAATTTGTTTATGGTTAAAAACAAAGCACACATGCAGTTTTCCCATGTAAATCATTTTGGTTTTTGACAAATCCAATACAAAGCTGCAATAAAAAAATAAATGAGAAGAACAAACCAAAAAGGTTGTCGCTTCTTGACTCATATCCTTGGAATCCCGATCTTACTCAGGTTTCCTCATCACTAACCCCTAATCTATCACAAACAGAGAAAAATGCCAGTCGTGCATGCTAGTGTTTTTGGTTAGGGTTGATTTCTACCCAATACACCTTCATTTGTAAAATTTTCTGGGAACAAATGAGCCATATTTTACCCAACTTCCTTCAATTCCATTGTTCCTCTATAAATATATTTTATTCAGAAACTGGAATCATCCGATTCGGAGCATAGAAACTCAAGATATGTTCTAAACAACCAGGACTACTCTATTTTCAAAACATAATCAAAATTTCCTTGAAAACATAGCTTCACTTTAACGAATTTCTAGGTCCAATGGGGTCCAAATTTGAATATACTTATTTCAAGAAAATTTGTTCTCCTATAAGTCTAGTTTACCTAAAAATTTAATCACTCAATTTGGATGAGTGAAACTAAACTTATGCCCTAAATACCAAAACTGTCCCAAAACACCAAACTGTACCAAACCATAACTAGTATTTGCCCGAAAACAAAGCCTCACTTTGACGAATTTCTGGGTCCAATAGGATCCAAAGTTGAATACACTTATTTCAAGAAAATTTGTTCCCTTAGGAAGTCTAGTTTACCCAAAAATTTGAATCACTCAATTTGGATGAGTAATGGTCAAGTTATGACCAAAACAAAAACATGGGTTTTGGACAATTTTGACAACATCTCCCATAAAACCCCAACATTTCCTTTATACAAAAATTACTCAAAACCAATCCTAATGAAAGCAAAAAGGCTGCTTGAGCTCTAACTCAAACATATATGTACAAAAGTAGGGTTTTACCAAACCCAAACACAATCAAAGAGGAAGAAGGTTTCCATACCTTAAATCTCAAGCTTCAAACCCTAAATTTTCTCCTTCACTTAGCTCAATAAAACCTCGAAAGCACAAAAGCCAACTAATCTCCTCTCTCCTCCACCAGACATGCCCTAGCTCTCCTATTTTCCAAATGAGAAAATCCCACAGGCACTATTCAAAAATGTGGTCTTAACCCCCAACATCCTCTCTTCTGTTAAAGGCCACGCTTGGGCTCCCATTTTTGCTTAAGTTTCCCATTTTTGCATTTTAATCCTTGAACACCCTCTCTATTTGACATTCAACTTATTACATTTATACTTTGACATATACTCTTCTTCATTTATGGCCTTTGGGTCCTCATTTTGACATTTTACTAATTTAACCTTGACACTAGATAATTCCTGCTTTATTATTATTATTATTATTTTTTTGTTCTTAGCAATATAATTTCTGGAAAAAAAATAAAAATTTAACTTATTTTATACCCTAAACATGTTATAAAACTACTAGGTATATTTTGGAGTGTTACAATCACAGCATTAAAGATTGCATTACAAGAAAGGATGTGCAGTTAGAGCACATGAAGTCTCGTGATCAAGTAGCTAATATCTCACCAAGTCACTAAAGCAAGTAGAATTCACCAAGCTAAGAAGTTTGATTGGAGTAACGGAATCATGTTTAAGAAATATAAACTTGATTTTAGGCCTTTGTTATCTAAAGTGATTATGGGTTATTAGGTTTTTGGCTTAGTAGTTTAAATAAAAGCCCAAATTTCTCAAAACCAAATTCTAGAAGCTTATTCTAGATATTTCTATAGAGTTCTCTAGAATGAGAGTAGGTTGGAAGCATAAAAGAGAATTCTAGACACTTATTTGTAACCATTATATTAGGTTTGAGTTGGCACAATCCTATCCATTAGTTGAGGAGGGGCTACTAGTATAAATAGGAGTGACCCCCTTTAGTTTGTAATCAAGCCAAAAACAAGAAGCCTTCAATAATACAAGTAGTCTCTTCCTCTCCATCATCTAGTATCTCCCATCTTCAAGTTCTTCCTCCATCTTTCTTCCAATAGTTCCATCCTCCTCTGCATCATGGTTACCCCAAAAGATAGGGATATAAAAGGAAGTACGAGTGATTTTAATTCATTAAAAAATGTTGTCAAAGGTTCTTAGTTGTACAACAATGAAATTGTAACGCCCCAAAAATGCCCTAAATTTTTTATAATAATTCTATTATATATTCTAGGTATAAATAGAACCAAACTTGGGTTTTTCCAGGAATTTGTTAAATGTTATATGATTATATGACTAAATGTCAATTGCAAATGATATATGATTGAATGTGATATACAAAGTGATTAAATGATTGAACCCGGAAATAACCCAAGTGTAAAAAGGGGCAAAATGGAAATTTTTAAAAATGAGGACCTAAGGTCAAAATGATGTTTAAATGCTAATGTGAAATAAATGATAAGTGAATGTGCAAATAAGGAGACTAGTGTTTTAAGTGAGAAAATGGAAATGGGATTTAATGGAGCAAGCCAAACATATTAGAATGAAGGAATGGGAATTAAGACCAAATGTATAAGAATGGTTCATTTTGGGGCAAAATCATTTTTTGGAGGCAAGAGAGAGAGAAGAATGAGGAACAGAAGAAATCAAGGTTTTGGTGGGAGATCATCCCCATTTCTCGGTTTCCAAGTGATCAAGGAGGCAGGAAGCTAGGGCAAAGAGTTTCAAGAGATTCAGTGTTTGAACTAAACCCAGAAAGTTGTTTTATTAAGAAAAACCCTAATCCATCCATGGGTTTTGCTCATGGTTGGCTTAGGATGATATTAGATGTTATTGGGAGGATTCATGTTTTGTTTTGAGATTGTGGGGCATATTTTGAGGCAACTACAAAAGTGAAAAAACTAGGAAAATCTGGCACATTCCGCCCTACGCCAAGCAGTGAAGGAGCCCATGCCTCGAACGTAGACCTCCACCAAGGCGTGGGATACCCTCGCTGCAGTGAGGTCGAGGTGCCAAAATGGCACCCCTCAGGTACGCCACGGCATAGCATTGCTGTGCCACAACGTAGCTACTGTTCACAGCGAGCAATTTTTGGATTTTTGTTTCCGAGCATCTCATATTCGTACACCGATAGTTTAAAGACCTAAATAAATTATTAATGGGGGTCAAATAAGGATAAAATTAAATGAAAACGCATCAGACTAAGTAGACCAACGGCGATATCTACAGTGAGTAGGTGGCACTCACTAAATGCGGATGTGTGATTGCTGGGGGCCTGGATGATCACCTAACCAGGACCGAGATCAAAGGCAAAGGCAAAAAAGAAAAGAGATAGATTTATTTTCTATCTTCTCCTATTCTCGCTTCAAGATTTGAAATGTTTGTTATAAAATGTAGAATAAGAAAATCATATTGATTTGTTTTAACGGATCGAGCTTAATGATTGTGAAATGTTTGCATATGAAATTGCATGAGTATTGAAAATGAACTGTTTTTACAAATGTACATATTGTACTGTATTTTGCTATAAAGGATCTGAACGCCCTTAATAGAATGTTAACCGTTTATTTCGCTTTAAGGATAGATTGATATACCAATAAGGGTCAAATTAGCAGTACTACGAACAAACGTATTGATGTGTTACTCCGATCAATAGCCCAACCCGACAAGACGATGGTGGTGCCTCGAATTGATTTAATAAACTACCAACAAATTAACCGCAAGATCAATCAAAGGTTACAAAAATGTTTTGAGGCTTTTAGCTACCGGATCAGGCCAGTGATCCCGATATCCTGTTTATAGAAAACATAAGTTAAATTCGTTAATGGCAGAACTGAATTGACTTTGAGATTGTTGACAAATTAGAATTGAAAAGCATGATTGCAAATTGAAATGAAAAGAGCATTATGAAATGCATGATTTGGTTATAAATGGTTTATTGCATATGAAAGTGTATATTTGGAATGATCAATAAAACATAAACGATTGTATATGAAATAAGTATATGTATTATATTGACATTAATTATCCAAAAAGATTTGAAAGTTTTGTTTAGTAAAATTGCATGATTTGACTTAAACTGAAACAGAAGAATGAAATTGTATAGAACCACTAAGCATGAAAATGCTTAGCGTGTAGTGTTATCTATGCAAAAATTCAATGAACAGAACTAAAAAGATCGAGGAGCGTCGAGTCATAGGGAAAGATTTGCGGAGTATGCTCTGACATATGCATTCACTCCATTTTTTTTTAACATTGATATTTTGTAAAAAAAAAATTGAACTCTGAACATCTAATTTGTAAACCATTTTGAAAATGTTTTATATGTCTTTATAGTAACTGTACTTTTGTATAAATGTAATGTTAATAGGCCTACACCTTTAAAAATGCTTCCGCATATTTGAAAGCGCTTTTATGCCAACTGAAATTTAACGATTCCGCGTGTTTTTTATAAATGATTTTGATAAAGTGATATAGTGGTATCAAAGATCCCTGATTGATTCGACCCGCCACCTGGGTCGAACGAGAAAGGGTTTCAGTCCATGACAGAGAGAAATTGTTTTGGACAGGTGAACATGACGGCACTGCTTGGAATTTCTAGCCAAGTATCACTACTTTCCTCTCTTCTTCCACCATGATGAAACAGGTGGGATGCTTGTCTATGTCACTTGTTAAAACTTCAGTTTGGTCAACCATCGTTTTCACATGTACCAATCTCTTGAAGTTGTTCTTGAAATACTTAGCACCCCAAATATTTGCTTGTTCGTAGCTTGTTTTGCCTTTTTCGTTGTTTATACCTAGGTCAAGATCCCTATAGTTGACATATGCTTCTCTTGGAGAATTTGAAACATAGGGAGTCATGTAACTGTAAAGCCTTCTCATCCAATCTATGTACCTTTCGGATGCCTCAACGCCTTCTTCCCAACCCACAGCCTGCTGGACTTGATATATTGTCCCTAATCTATGAGGGAATGGAGTTTCGGACTCCGGAATCTCATCCATCTTCCCTCCGTAAGGGGTCAAGATAATATTAGCGATTGCAGCCTCTTCTTCATAAAACATCCTCCATATCCCCTCTAACCCGATCTCGGGAATGGATTCCTTCACATAGTCTGATTTAGCTTTGAAAGTATTTCTGGTGAGAGGAGTTCTATCCAGCAAAACATCAAGGGAAGACCCGCTTGGGAATCCACCAAAGTAGACGATGGATTCGATCCAGCTCATCTCGGTACAATCTTCTTTCACCACGCCTAATTCCGGGAAATTCTTCTGCATCAGTCCGAGGAGCTCATCAACCCCACCAAGCAACAAGCAGTGGAATGATGCTTCTATTGTTTGCTTCCCTTCACTGGAATTCACCCGTCCTAAGTTGACTCCGATATTGAGATCATTATCAATCTTATTCGCGATGTACTGCCATCGGTGGACAAGCATTGTTGCATTTTGTTCTAAGGTCCTTCGAACTGTGAATACAGTGACAGTGGAGGGAACTGGAACTAGCTTTATTTTCCATGCTATAACTACGCCGAAGCTACCTCCAGCACCTCCTCTAATGGCCCAAAACAGATCCTCCCCCATGGATTCTCTGTCAAGAATTCTGCCATTAGCATTAATTATGCGGGCATCGATCACATTATCAGCAGCAAGACCGTATTTACGATGCAACCTTCCATATCCTCCCCCACTGAAGAGTCCACCGACACCCACAGTTGGGCACATACCAGCTGGAAAGGCAAGAGTTTTACTTTTCTCAGCGATACTATAGTAAAGTTCTCCAAGAGTTGCACCAGATTGGACCCATGCAGTGCTATTTTCTACATCTATGCTGGTTGATCGAAGATTAATGAGATCAAGAATGAAAAAAGGGACATGAGAAACATAAGAAAGGCCCTCATAGTCATGACCCCCGCTCCGAATTCGAATCTGCAAACCATGGTTTCTAGCACAAATAATGGCTACTTGAATATGGGATTCATGCAATGGTGTGATAATGACCAGAGGCTTTGGGGTGTCAGGTGATTGGAATCTGAGGTTTCGTATAGAAAACTCCAAGACAGATGTATACGAGGAGTTGTTTGGGGTGTAAATGACTTGGGAAATTGAGGTGGGGTTCTGAGAATGACTGGTAAGGCACTGAACAAAATTCTCATAAACATCAGCTGAAGTTGCCAAGACAAAGGAGAAGAGAAGACCAAGAGAAAGAGAAAGCAAAGAACTTGGGATCTCCATATGTGAAGCTGTTTGTTGGTGTTTATTTTCTGTGCTAAGAGGAGATAACTACTCCGCTATTTATACTATAGTTTTGAAAAAGTCGGTTTGAAGGAGAGATTGTGAACACAGATGGGATGGTTGAATTTTGGATGCGTTATATAACCATAAAACTTCCGAAAGAAGAACAGGTCTAGCTTCTAGCTGGGTCCACGATTAATAAATCGGTGGATGGAAGTTCAACTTCAACCAAAGAAATGAAGCATTATAAAAAGTTTTCCAAGTTCCAGGGTCAGATTTTTTTTAATAATAAAAGAATTATTCAAAATCCTAACCCTGCAGGCTGCAAGAAAATCAAGAACAAATTGGCATGAGTCCCAATTAACTGTATGCGACATTATTGCATGAAACATGTAATTTCGCGATACCTTCCGGATGAATCTAGTTAACTTAATTACATCTTGAAAGGGGGTTCTTAGTCAAAATTTGACTTTGCACTAACGGGACTAGCGGGATTGCAAGGGAGTCGCTACATCCTAAACCCATCCTATTAATTTAAATTTTTTCACATACCTATCCCACTTAAAATCTTAAGTAGGATTAGTCGTGTATGACAAAAATATGAAATTCCTATACCAGTCCCATTTAGATAATTTTTTTTATTATTATTATTGTTAATTTAGTCTTAAAGTTTATTTTATTAAAGTTTACAAGTATTATAAATAAATAAGATATTATATTTTTTATAATTTTATTTTATTAAAATAATAATAATTATTATTATTATTATTATTTGTTAAAATGTAAAATAAAAATAATATAATTTATAAACATATAATCAAAACAGGACTAAGCAATATCCGAACCCTCTCCACCTCGCTCCTCCAAAAACCTGATTACAAAATCCAAAACCCGCCACGGTAAGGAGAAGATTGCCCAGCTATCCTTATTTAATAAACAAATGAAATAAATAAATATCTCGGCCTTCCTCCATCGTGAAATTGGACTCCATGGTTTGGATTCGAAGAGTAAAAAATAAAAAGGAACAATTTAACAGGCAAATGTAGTGAAGGAGCGTTTAGGAAAAAAAGTGCCAAGGGTCCAAAAGAAGGGAAGAAGAAGAATAGTTTGGTAGACTATTAACTAATATAAAAATTTTAAGAATAATAAAAATTTTAATCTTACTTAAGTACTAAATATATTTCATTAAAAGGTCTGAAAATTTTCATTATATTTATAAGTGTAGGCTATTTTCTCAACCACATTCCTTGTACACTCTAAACAAAGAAGTTTAAAGAAAATTTTAAGAAAAGTGTTGAAAGTTAGAGAAAAAATACAACATAAAGTAGGGTAGAAAAGAGAAAATTAAAGAAACAACAAAAAAATAGAGGAAATTATGTAAACATGCTATAAAGGACACAAAAGAAGGAAAATAGAAGGCAACTTTATGTAACCATTAAAACATGTGATGACTCCACCAAATTAATTAAAACATGCATTGGAATAGTAACTCCCCTTATTAAGATAAAAATGCCCCTATGTTAAGTTTACATACTTATAATAGTAATGTAACATACTATATTTTTTTACATGCTTATTATGTTAATGTAACACTTGTTTTTGCCTAATGTAACATACTTTTATAAGTATGTTACATTTGGAAAAGGTCTTTTATATTCTTCAAAAGTCAGTAACAAGGCAAATAATCTATTACATTAGTCAAAAATTTGTTACATTATATAAAAGTATGTTACATTAAACAAAATTCTATTACATTATTATTATGTATATAAGCTTAACACATGAAGAACATTTCTATCTAAATAAGGAGAGTTAATATTTCATGAATGTTTTAATTAATTTAGTGGTTTTAATGGTTTTAAAAAGTTGATTCTCCCAATAAAATATAGAAAAAAGGACAAGAGAGAGGGAAAATAGGGTGAAGTAGCTAAAAGAATAATGGATGGGATTTATGGACGGAATGATCTCTTTCGGAGGCTATTTGGAGGTTATACATGCGGGAGATTAGTTTTGTAATTTAAAATTAGTTTCTTTTTAAACGGGTATCCCTTATTTCTAGGGATTATCTTATATTTCACAACATAGTTTTTTTCCATTTTCTTTATACGGGTTTTTCTAATATGATTATATTTAATAATTAAGTAAATAAAATTCAGTAAAGAAATATATTTACACTTTCCTACTTCCTAGCAATTTTCTTTTATATATTTATATTTTTGTAAAAAAATTTAACCTAAACTAAGAGAAGACCTATGGAATTTAATTAAATGACTTTGAAACGGGTGCTGTAAGTTTGATTCATGTACACTCTTCTGCGTGTTAGAATAACAATGATATACGTTTCTATATGTTAACATTTATTTTTTAAAAGAATATTTTCCTTTCCCTCAAAAAAAAAAAAAGAATATTTTCCTTTATAAAAATCACTTTGATCACAATCAAAGAATGACCATAAAATTGTTTTCTTGGTTAAAGTTAATCAAAAACATGTTTTTTGAAGTCTTCTTGGAATCTGCTTTCCTTATAGACCTCTTAAGATTCGATTACTTAACGAAAAAATTAACTCTTTAATTTTAGCAACTTGTTATCTATAATTAGAAAATTTGTCTGTGAGCGTATGTTTCTTTCCAGTTACTTTTTTACTTTTGATTAATTTTTTTCTATTTTGAAAATTTTGCCAATAAAAATATTACTTTCTTAATGGAATTTTAGTTATTTAATTTGATTTGATTTTTTATTGTTCTTAATTCTTTTTCATGTCATCTTTTGATGATATATTATTTTATTTTTTTGACAATGCAAATTGAAATTTAATTGATTCAGAAAGGTAATATCTATACATTCGAACACATAAATCAAACTGCTAAAAACATTAGAGGATAACACAACATCCAAGTTAATAGCTAGAAGAAACGGCTCAAGGCCTACACAACAAATAATCCTAATATGCCTAGAATACCTAAGATTTCAGGTATGATGAAGCATATTGACAAATGATTTGATGTGACTTCTCTGTTTCATCGAAGCAAGCCTGCAGTTTGAATCGCCCGCACAAAAACGAATTAACAAACTAACAATCAACCATATGCCACAACAAGTCGGCGATAAAGACATAAGAAAACAAAGGAAAATCAAATAAACAGATGAAAGAAACCACTTTATTGAGAGAGAAAACCCATATCCGAGTAGACAAAACAATAGGAGAGGTGATTTCAGGTCAAGGAAAACCAAAAAACCACCCCTCTCTTTCTAACAAGGATGAAAAGAAATGGAATTTATAGAAGATGTGGTCTTTTTGGCTAATGCATGAATTGACTGAGATTGGAAACCGAATATGTGATTTTTGGCCTTGTGATGGAGAGATAAATTCATTTTCCAACTATTCTTCGATAATAGTTTGGGTCCTTGAGAAGTTCACCATCAGTTGGAATTAGCTTAAAATTTTGTTTCATTGGAAATTTGATAGGCTTCGCACCAAGTAAACCCGCTTCTTCCAATATATCCAAGGTATATTTCCATTGGCAAATGGAAATTTTAGATTTAGAGCGTGCAACTTTGATCCCAAGAAAATACTTTAAAGGTCCAAGGTCCTAGAATTGAAAACAAGTGCTTAGATATTTCTTAAGATGAACAATGGCCTCTTCATTATTTTATGCTATAATCATGTCATCAACATATAGTAATATGGTAGTAAAAGAATTACCATGAATCTCGTGGATAAAGAATAGTCTGCCCTTGATTGATTGAAACCGACATTTTGGATTGTAGAGGGGAAATTATGAAACCAACTTCGAGAAGCTTACTTGAGGCCAGACAAAGATTTGTTGAGTTTACAAACAACTTTCTCCCCTTGTCAACGAAGACCAGGTGGAGGATGTATGTAAACCTCCTCAAGTATTTCCCCATGGAGAAAAGCATTTTGGACGTCCATTTGATAAAGATTACAGTTTTGAAAAGCAGTTATAGCTAAGAGGCAACAAACAGTTATTGGTTTGGCAATTAGGGCAAAGGTTTCTATTTACTCAATGCTGTCACGCTATGTAAAACCTTTGGCAACTAATCGGGCTTTGTAGTGCTTGATCGTTTCATCATATTTATACTTGATTTTGTACACCCATTTAAAATCAATGGGGCATTGACCAGGAGGGACAGGGATCATAGTCCATGTATCATTCTCTATTAGGGATTTTAGTTATGCTTCCATTGCCTCAACCCGCTTGGGATCATGTCGAGCTTGCTCATAAGATGCTAGTTCTATCAATTGGGAAATATTATTCACGAATTTTTTATGAGGAGCAGAGAAGTTAGAGTAAGTGACATACTGATTGAGAGGATACTATGTGCTAGACGTGGAAGAAGTAACTATTCCATGGTCAAGCAACAAGGCATGGTTGACTTGGTAGTCATTGAGATGAGCTAGCATCTTGGTGGATCATGTAGAACGACGAATAGGGGGTGGATGTTGGGGGTGGAATTTGTGTGGGTTCAGTAGGAATGAGAGTTTCCATGGAGGATCGGTTTTCAACTTGGGAAGATGATAAAGAATCAAGAGAGTCGACTAAGGTTGAAGGTGTAGCAATCACAACTTCATCAATTTGCATGGGCAAAACTGGATGATCGGATTGATCTTCAAGTTGTGAGATAGAAAAAAGGAAACAGAGGCTCATGGAAAATAACATCCCAAGAGATGAATATTTTCTTAGTATCAAGGTCATATACATGATAACCTTTCTGCCCAAGAGGATAACCAACAAAAATGCATTGACGTGCACGCATGTCAAATTTGTGCATGGGTGTGAGGTTAGTTGCATAACATAAGCATCCAAAAAATTGAATGTGTGAATAAGTAGGTGACTTTCCATGTAAAATTTCATATATTGACCTGTGAGACAACAAGGATGTAGGTAGACGATTAACAATATAACAAGCTGTTTGGTTGCCATAAAATGAATGGCATGTGCCACATTTAAGAGATGACGATGTTTGCGCTCTACAACCCCATTTTGTTAAGGTGTGTAAGTGCAAGAATGTTGAAAAATGGTGCCATGGGTATAAAAAAAAAAAAAAACAGTGCATAGAAATGAATTCACTCCCATTGTTAATGCGTATGGCCTTGACAACACAACAAAATTGGGTTTTGACACATGAAAAAAATGATTTCAACAATGACTGAGCTTTAAATTTAAAAGTCATGAGATGAATCCATGTAAAATGAGAAAAAATCATCCATAATAGTTAAAAAAAACCGTGCCCTAAAATGAGATTGGAATTTGTGAGGTCCCTAAATATCACAATGAGCTAAGTCAAAAGGAGCATTGGATGAAATTGAACTATGGGAAAAAAGGTAAACTTGTTTGTTTGGCTAAAGGAAAACTGCCACAAACTTGATGAGAATTAAAAATTATTTCTTGAATGGTCTGAGATAATGCTTGAAGAGGTGTAGTTGATGGATGTCCTAGTTGTTGATGCTAAAATTTGGAAATACGATCAACACTATGAGCCAAGTGTGGGTTCTTATTGGTTGTAAGGTAGTACAACCCATTATGTTGTTTGCCTAGGCTAATCATCTTCTTCGTGGACACATCCTTTACCACACAAAAATAAAGGTAAAATGTCACATTACATTTCAATGCTTGAGTAAGCTTACTAACTGATAATAAGGCAACTCGAAATTTCAAAACAATCAACACCCCATCAAGAATAAAGTCAGATGACAATTTAATATACCCAGTTGATTTGATTTCAGCTTGGCTACCATCAGGTAATTCTACCAATTCATGACTCGCTTCAATTTTATTTTGTGACAATGGTGACTTCGATATGTGATCGGTTGCCCATCTATCTACAATCTAATATAAGGTTGAATGTGGAGCATAGTTAACATTAGTGCAGATGGGTGTGATAGTACATGTGTTGTTCACAAAAGATTGATCCCTACCATTCTCTTTCCAAAGTAAGGCCATGAGTTGATCATACTCCTCGATGGTGAATGTAGTTGGCCCTTTGATTGGTTCCATTGTATTGACATGAATATTATGTGCAACCAGTTTCTTTGATTTCACATTTTTACCATGTAATTTGTGACCAATGGGAAACCCATGCAAATAAAAACAACAAGCAATAAGGTGATTGTTTCAATCACAATAGAAGCACACAATTTGCTTTCTTGAAGGGCCATTTTCTTGCATCGTGGAAGGCCACCATGTTTGGGTGGCTAGTGTCATTTGATTCAAATGAGTCAATTGCATTGCATGATGGCTAGTATGAGGCTCACGATAGGAAGCTACATCCATCTACTTCTCATGTTGAAGCACCAAGGCATGGGCCTTACGTTTGTCTTGCAAATGACTCATCATCAAAATTGATCCTTGAACAATGGCATAGGATTCATTCAGTCCCATAAGGAATTGAATGACTCTTTCAGCTTGTTCTCTCTTAGCGAGGTCCTTCATTCCACCATAATTTTAAGGCAAGGGATCATGGTATGAGGCAAGTTCATCCCAAAGTGCTTTCATTTTGGTGTAATATGCAGCAACATATTGCTGCTCCTGTCAATGCTCAATAATTTCCTCCCGAATCTGAAAAATTTTGAGACGCATTTCTCTGAGAGAATCTCTAGCTCTTTAGTATCATTCCATACCTCAGTGGTTGTTTCAACTTAGATGACGCTACTAGTTATAACGGGATGGATGGAGTTCAGGATCCATGACAACACCATGTCATTGCATCGTTGCCAAATGGAAAAATGTTTTATCTATAGATGTTGGTGTTTTAAAGGATCCTCTGATGATCCGAGTGATGCAAGGTAAGAGGATCTGAAACATTCACCATTGTTTTTGTGGTCATTGTTTCCTCCATTTTCTTAGAAAATGAGTTTTTAGCTTCAAGGCTATGGTTTCAAGAGTCACCTAGATCAATTATTTGATACCATGTAAAAAAGGAATGTAAAACAAAAGACAAGACAAATTGGGAGAAAAGTTATGCACATAGCACGATTGTATATTCTCTATATATAACATTACAATATACAAAGAGTGTTATATACATAATTGGAATACAAAGAAAGATTTTATATACAGAGTTAGAATAAAAATTATTCTAAGGATAATCACAATTTGAAGAGCAGATCAGATTTTCTGGAATCACAATCACGTTCCAGAAATCTGGTTTATTTCCTTTAACAAAAGTTACAATTTTGAGGATTAATTTAATCATAATCTAATCCAATTTTTATTTATTTATTTTTATGTTTGCAATTGTATTTAGGATATGAAAAGAAAGCTAATTAAACTCCTTTTTTTCATTTAACATATATAAAAAATGAAGAATGAAAGAAAGAAGGAAAAGGTTATAGTACAAATATGTTCATCAATAATGAAGCATATGAACATGAATTTAGAGGTGATATCTAATGTTAATTTATTAATATTGAACTAATTGAAAGTTTCTCCACAATTAATGCATGGATGCTCAAAGTTGAAGGAAAGAAGGAAAGCATTATAAAAAGTTTTCAAAAGTTGTGTTCTTTTAAATAATAACAATTCTCGTAGGTTGAAACAAGCAAGCAATTTAGAATAAATTAATATTAATATATTTATAAATATAAATATGAACGTTTTCCAATCTTGCTTTATTATTTTTTAATTTAGCGTATAGTAAATCTAATGATAATATCGTTGTGTTAAAACATTTTCTTACGTCCACTTGATACATTTCATTTCATAGAAAATCCCAAGTCTAGAATATCTTCCGGGTAAATCTAGTTTATTTCAATCCATCTGAAAGGGGCATTCGGTCAAAGTTTGACTTTAATTATGATAAGCTACTAAAAAGAAGACTATCCCGCATATTATTGTTTACCAAACAAATAAAATGAAATAAATTGTCCTCCATTTCCCATACCGATGAATTCGTCTCCTTCGTTGAGTTTGGAAAAACAGAAAAATAGAAACTGGCAAATATTATAGGCAGAAGTGAACAAACGATCAAGGAAAATAAAGGTCCAAGTGTCCAAACAAGAAAGATGGAAAAAAGGTTTTGTTTTCTTGGTAATTAAATTTCAAAACAAGCTTGTTTTCTTTTTCTTTTTTTTATTTATATAAATATAGCTAACGATTGAAAGTAAAATATTTTTAAGAATAAAATAATTTTATTGATTTAAACTAGCAATATAGAAACATATAATCAAATTTGTTAACAATCATACATGATTAAACAACACACTACACAAAAAGAAAAGCCTACAACCGCGGTCACTTACCATGGCTAAAAGTAACTTATAATGCGACTATAGGATATAGTTGTGAATAAAATAAACTACAACATAATGTAACCATAGGTGGTGTGGATAAATGCTATGGATGTGACCAAATCCAGATGAATGGCTATAGTTCAAGATCTAGCAGCCATCATCAAATGTCACATTCGGATATAGTGTTCTATAACAACGATCAGATTGCGTCCTTGGCTATAGTTACAATCAGATGTCGACCTTGGCTATAAGGTACTCTATAGCTACAGTTATATGTTAACCCTATCTATAAGGTACTCTATAGCCTTGATCAGATACCGACCTTAGCTAGATATTATTGAATCTACAATCAACAAGTCACTCCATAGACGCAATTTATTTTTAACCGTGACCAATGGCCCTTATTTGCAATAAATATGTCCTAATCACGATATTAAATTCTATATATTAGTTTAGTAAATAT
Source organism: Tetrastigma voinierianum (assembly GCA_016808115.1). Lineage (NCBI taxonomy): Eukaryota > Viridiplantae > Streptophyta > Magnoliopsida > Vitales > Vitaceae > Tetrastigma > Tetrastigma voinierianum. The sequence goes on along the minus strand of JAEQBH010001236.1, from coordinate 733,261 downwards.
AAATAGCTTTATAAAAAATTAAAATTTCAAATCTTTCTTACAAGACTGGATAATTATAACCCATACTTTACTAATTTAATTTGAGTACATATTAAATTAAAAAGAACTAAATTTTTACATGTTAGAAATTCAATTTTAGGTACGCTTTAGCTATTGAACTTTGACCAATTTGGAGTCTCCCCTTAATCTAGAGTTTTAGACCAAAATAATTTATTTAAAATTTTTTTTATTAAATTAGTTTGAAAGCCAAAATAATTACCAAAGTAATGCATAATACCGCTGTTATGAACAATGACAATTTGATTTATGAAATTCTTAAATACCGTTGTCCATGACCACAACAATTGGGTTTAAAATTTTCAAATGACTCAAATACCACTGTTCTTGATCACGATAATTGAAAATTTTTGTTAAATGTCGTTGTCATGGACAATGACAATTGAGTCTGATAAAAACATTTGCATGCTGCATTGTTGTCAAAGGAGAAGTTGTGGTAGGTGAAGGGGAAACAGTGAATCAGGAGAGAAATGTGGTGGAGGGGGATGTGGTTTAGGGGTAGTAGAGGGGGAAGCCACCCACACATTTGCAGGCTGCAACAGAACACCAAGCTCAATTGCCATTTGAAAATTTTTCCCAATTGCCGTGATCATGAACAACAGCATTTGAGTAATTTGAAAATTTTAAACTCAATTGCCGTGGTCACCATCCCTCCCTTTCAGCACTCATTTTCTTTGAGGTCAAGATTCGCCGTTGGGAAGGATTTGACAACCCTTTTGCACTAGAATCTGATAAGCCTCCATGATTTATGGGGCTTGCTTTGTTTTATGGTGAATGATTCTCAGACTTCATCTTTGGCGAATCTTCACCGACTGCTATGCTTTGGAGAAGTTGCAAGCCGTCTTCACTCATCTGCTGCACTTCAGAAGGTGACAAAATTCTAATGCAGTGGATGCAACCTACAAACAAACTCCCTAGCAAGAACACATTGATGAACATTAGAAACATGTCAAACTAGAGAATCAAATCCATGGTGCTAGTTGTTCCAAATGAAAACATAAGAGTAAAAGCAAGAAATAGCAAGAAAAAAAAGAACTTATCATAGTCCCCACTAGATTGCTAGGAGTGATCCTAGAGGTGTAGGTATTTTTTCTTATTTTACTGGGAACTCGATAATAGATGGCCGAATATGTTGTCAAAATGTACTACCGTAATGTTGTAAGGGGTATTTTCTTATCAGTGCATGCATTCACAAAACATGATAGAACTTACTTCCAAGGATCATCCCCAACAAGAAGCACATCATTCTTATAATCCACATAAATCGATTTCCATCCTGAGCCTTTCTGGTCATTGAGTAGACCCTCGAGTCCAAACATGCATTCAATCGCTGAAATTAATTCTTCATAATTCTTAAAACTTGCAACATCAATTAACCTCCCAACTGATCCCAATTTTTGAACCCGCCACATCCAAAAATGGCATCAAATCCAGAACTAGGAGTTTGCTAACTAAGAGATCCACCAAAGCCGAATGTCCTATTGAATGATGCAAAACAGAAACTTTCAATGAATATTAAGACAAGCTACCATTCTCCTTTTAATTGCATGGACAATTCAGAGGTTAAAACAAGATTGTTGTAATTTGCATAGAGAGAAGAAATACAGTTTATCAACTTATATAATTTGCTTATTATGATACTTAAAGCAGGATTCTTGTTTTCCTCTTAAGAAAAGAATGGACGTCAGATAAACCTATAGATGAACAGATAAATTTTTTAGATAAAGCAGGATTCTCCATATTTCTCCTCTCAAATCCTACTTGAATGATAAGGGATCTAGTGGATGAAGCCAATCTTTCTTTTCTAGAGCTGATTAATTGTTTAAGGGTGGGGTTATTGTGCTATGGATTTTGTTCTAGTCTATCTATTGCTGCTCTGGCAATCTATGTATACTTCCTAGCTATGCATATGGGTAGTGCCTCATTTGTAGCAATTAAATCATTTATTTGCCAACTAAAAGAAAGAGTGTACAAATGAGGATTGATATAAAATCAATAAACTCTACTATAATCCCGATTCACCTTACTCAATGAAAATGAACTCTAAGAATGGATGAGATACCTAGTCTTTCAATGCAGAAAATAGATAAGAGTCCCAGACTCATGCTTCAAATCAATTCCATATAGAAGAAATTAGCAAACCTTTTGGGATAGCTTCCACTTGTTTATCATCCTTGCTAGTGATTAACCTATAACCTAATCTTCTACTTTTGGTTCCCAAATTAAAGATTTCGTCTTGGCACCGTCCTAGTGCTTGAAAACTAACTCAACCATGGCAAAAAATGATACCCCAGATGTTCGGGCATTGTCCTTTATAGTCAAACCAACATCCAAGACACACGTGAACCCATTTTGAAAAACATAACAAAACAACTGATGGCAATCATGTGCTGCCCAAAGTACTAGTCTTGCATACAAATTAACCTATCATGAGGTTAACTGAACATTTGTTCTAAAAGGGGTGTCTCTAAATCTTGGAAGCAGGGAAATACAGGCAAAGTAGTTTTATATATTGAGGTGAATGCCAACAAGCTAGCCTCATTTAGCATGTATCTCAGGGGTCATATTGTCAGCGTGCCTTAGAGGTCAAGTCAGCATCCAAATAGAGATGGTGAAGACAATGGCATGGTCAGACACCCAATGTACCATTTGAACTCAGGTCATTGGAAATCCCATACCTAGATGATCCATGACTTAGAAGGGAAACTTTTAAGTGAATCTGAGTCATTAGACAACATTATTAACATGCAATCAGTAATAGAAAATCTGCAAAAACAAGTTGAGTATGTGCACATCAATGTGTGCCCAAGTCTTTGCATCGTATCAAATTGACTACAAGTGTATTCGAGTTCAACATTAACAATTAAGGGAAAACATACCTTGTCATTAAATATGACTACTTGCTTCACGATGATCTACCTTAATTCTTCCTTATTGCCTAAGTTGTTTTCACATAGAGGATTATTAGAAGTGCTGGATGAGCAAAGGTATGGAAACCCTATGCTAGATGAGCTCTATAATTGTCGAGAACACCAACTTGCCTCATGAGTATTTGAATATTTGCTCCAATAGCAGAGAAAACATTGCAATGGAAAGCTAAGCAAAACAAGAAGAATAATCTCAAGACCTTTCTGCCTATCTCCTCGCACCCTAATCAAGCAAAAAAAAAAAAAAAAAAAAAAGGCACAATAGAGAATCATGTTGCTGGGTATGCAGTCATCTCATGTTTAGCAGGTCATAAACCAATTTTCAAGAGGCTTAAGTAGTAAACTTTTTAGGCAAGGATAACTTCAATTTTCAAAAGAGTTCAAACACCGATACTCGTGCATGGCATGAAAGCTGGGACCTTCCAAGAACCATGGGATGGAATATTGGCCTTGTTAACATTGTTGTATGCAAAGTGCATATAGCATCATAGTTTATTCATCAGAAGAGGAAACATAAGGTAGTTTGATGACATGGAACAGGTCAAGAAGATGAAGACTTTCGTGGAGATCTCAATATGGATATAACAAGAGAGGGGTGAAAAGAGAAAAAGATTTATAATTTTGAGGATTAAGGTTGAGAGCTCCAATTTTGATTTTTGAGATAGAAATTGAAAATATAAAATAAGATCTAATGGGACTTGTTAGGTCTATCAGTTTAAACAAGGAAAGCTGAACACAGACAAGAATACTCACTTTCCATGCTGTTTATTTATTTAGTTTTTGGATAGACTTTTCCATGCTATTTATTGACTATCTGAGCAGCAGATTTATCCACAATTTCTTGCTTTAGCTTCAAAAAGATGCCAGTTCTTTCCCTTTTTGCCTCATTCTGAATCAAGACTTCTTGTTTTTTCTTTAACATGATGCCAGGTTCTTCACTTTTCACCTTAGCTTTGAATTCCACTTCAAGTGCAGGAGAGACAACCTCACATTTGGCACAATCAAATATCTAAGACAGAATATCCAAAATCAATAGCCTTGAGAGCCATAAAATTCGAAACAGAACAAGAAACAAATCCCACATGAGTAATAAAAAAATTCTCCTTCAAACCTGAAAAAGAAAAGAAAATTTGGAAACACCTAAGCCATGAATAACATGGTCCAAACCCATACTTTCCCTTAAGGAAATTAATTTAGAAAAAGGATAGGCATAAAAAAAAATTAGGACAAATAAGGCAAAAGATCAATTCATCTCAAACTACAAAATTAACTGAGGAAGATACAACAAGTTTAGGACTAACAAGCCAAATCAAGCAAGCACAAACAAAAATCAGAATTCATTCAAAACAAATCAAAAGTAATCAAGTGGAGCATGTATGGACTTTGTTTTGTAGCAAATCTAACTCATAATTCATCAAAAGATTAATGAGAACCCTACAACTAACAAGTCACAATCATATTCCTCATATCCATTTTTTTTTATAGGCAAAGAAACCAATATATTAGAAAGGGCAAAGCCATAAACGGGCACCCCAAAAGAGTACACTAGAAGTATAGAAAGGGGCCAAAAACGGCACAAAAGGAAGGCTAAGACAAAAAACTACCAACCCACCGCACAAGCTACATAGAACACAATGATCCTCTAATAAAGGAAAGGTTCACATCAGGAATCATAGTTGCCCACTCACAAAAAGACCTTAAAAAAAGGACTTCGGCCTATCAAACGAAAATTACATGTCCTCAAACACAACTTTGTTCCTCTCAATCCAGATTGCCCACAACAAGCACAGGGGAGCTGCCCGTCACAACTTTGCTTCTTTTTTCTTGGAGGAAGCCGAACCCAGCCCATTATCAGCTCTTTAACTAGGTAGGGACAAACCCATCTGTCTTCTGATAGGGAAAACAAGGTAGTCCACAAGCCCCAAATCTTAGGGCAATGGATAAAAAGATGTTCCAAAACTTCTTCCATCTGCCCACAGAAAGGACACCTGCTGGCAAGGGAGAAACCACGTTTTTTAAGCTGATCCATAGTCAAAATCTTCCCCCACCACACCTCCCACACAAAAAACCCCACCTTTGTAGGCACAAGAGGATTCCAAATCATCTTGACGGGCACTAGCTGCTGCCTCCCACCCATATCCATTTTTGATGAAACTAAATCTAAAAAACTACATAAGTAACCTATAAATCTCTCATCTCCAAATTTAGTTATTTTTCGTTTTTGTTTTTGAATAGCAATTTTAACTACCTAACTACGTCTATAAGCTGTATTAATAATATGCTACTGACATTTCCTCAAAAGTCACTACTAACAGTTTCAATCCATCGTCATACTGACATTAAGATAATATAAGGTTTTGTTTAGTTCTCAAAAATTTGTCTGAGAAAGCACAAGGACAATCAGAAAATGAAAGGAAAGAATAATGAATGAGAACAAAAATAAGTTTAAGATGAAAATTTTCCAGTAATCTTGTCCAATTTTCCTTTTCTAGGGCATGAGGTGGTTTCAAACAACAAAACTTTCACCCATTACTCTTTCGAAATCGATTTTCCTCTTCTTTTTCCCCCTTGTTTTCCACATACAAACATAACCAAAAATATAAAAATAAAATAAAAGGCTCCTACAGTGAATCATCAATTTCAATCTCCTTAAGATGACTAGTGAGGGTAAGCTTTGGAGTTAAGAATTTGGTGAGAGTAATACAAACCTGCCTTGCAAGAGATGATTGAGGCCAACCAATTCCAACATAATAAGGGAGATCATCGGGAGCCCGTATCTCGCAAATGGATTATGCTTGCCGCACCTTTTGAATCCAGGATTCAAATTTTTGAATCTTTGCAGCGGTTGTAGCAACATGATTACTAGCTTGTTCCTCCATTGACACCATTACTGTACGCCGTCACACAAGTTTTTTCATTATCTCTATTGAGCACCAAAATGTTAAAGCCCTACAAGGATGAGAAAATCAAATGATGTTAAGCAATCAAAAGGACCTTTGAAACATTCAAATATTTGTAAGAAAAAAAAAACCTCAAAATGAAAATTTCTGGCTTTACAGTACAGAGAGAGATGTAAAAGGGAGACCGAGGGTCAGCCCATATGTGTCTATTGGGCTACACAATAGTATTGGGCTTAAAAATGATGTACCAATTCGACATAGTAGTAGCGGTTTATTTGTCCTTCAACTATAGAAGGATATATAGTGGTGGCCAATTGATTGTCGCAGCTAACACGTGATATATAGTGGCGGAAAATTGATTGTCAGGATAAAAAGTTGGTAAGAGTACTTTTAGTCATGACTTTTATTGATCCCTACTAAAGTTATGTGGCTATATCTAATTTTTCTGGTAGTGTATATCTAGGTTAATAAATGACGGGCGCCAAATAGGTGTATAAATTAGTACTAAAAAGTAAGCCCATACGTGCAAGTATATGCGTTGAGTTTACGTAGTATAATGACTAGTTAAGTATCGTCCCACAAAAAGAAATGTGTTGAGTAATGAATTAACGCCTTAAATATTATCTAGACCTAAAATCGTATTGAATCCGGATTAACAAAAAGAAAAACTAATCCTAAGTTGTTTGCCAAATCAATTTATGAAAAACTAGGGTTTTGCTTTTACTTGCTACATTCAATGGATTTACACTCTAGATGGATTATTCATCCAGTATACCAATAAACTCACGCTGGCGGGTTGATCATGCCTACACGATATTATCTCTTGAGTAATAACTGCCTATCTCTCTAGGAGGGTATATTGCATCTCTGCTTCAACTGGACTTCAAAACACATAAATGTCTAAACCCTAAGTGCCACACTTGGAACCAGGATATCTCTATTCACCGATTAACCAAGTGTTGCTCTATTCACATCCCTAGGGTTCATCATCTATCGATCTCAGACTCCCAACACGAAGACACCAATGTTGGCCAAACACTGCTATGTGAATGAAGCGTAGAAATAAAGCAAGTGTGGATAGAATAAATAGTATACTAGACGAAAACAATATTACAATCAATCCATTGGATAGCGAGGCTACGTCAAAACCCTAGAAATAAACTAGAACATAATGGAATTCAGTACAACCATAAGATCCAAAATCATTAAGTGTTTAGAAAAGGGAGTAGGAGAAAACTAAGGTGCACACGATGCCTCGATCCAAGCGGCCCTGTCGTCTCCTTCCTTCAATCCTTAACCTTGTGCTCTCGAACCCTTGTCTGTCGCCTCTTACAAACACCTATACGGACTCCTAGATCTTTTATTTATAACCTTTCTTAACGTTTTCCCAGAATCACACGAATATGGGTTAGGCCTTCCTCTTCATGTTACAGCGGATAGCTTGTTGATCAGAGTGAATCATGCATGCATTCCAGTACAATTTCTATGTGTTTTTATAGCTTAACTTGCATGATTCACATTCATATTCACTAATATTGCGTTAATCCCCCATACTATAATGTTTTATAGGACATGTTGATATCGGGATCTAAAAGGAAGCTAATAATAAAGAAAGAACCAAAGTAGAGAAAGCAACAAAGAAGTGTAGCAGTGATTGCCTATGGTACACAGTAGCGAGGCGACCCACACTGCGGTGTAGCCTTTCGCAGCAGCGAAGGGAGCCTACGCTGCAGCGAACCTAAAGGCCAGATTTTGATTGCCTTAGGTACGTCGCGACGAAGCTCCCTTCACCACAGCATAGCGAGGTCTCCCATTCCAATACGGGAGCTCTAAAAGTTCTGATTTTCTAGGTCATTGATGGGCCCTGATTCCGAGGTATAAAAAGGGAGAGATTTCGAGGCAAATAAAGGGGATTAGAGGAGACTGAAGACAAGGAGAGACAGATAGAGAGAGATTGGTGAAGACGGATTCCGGGAGATCGCGAAGACGGCTTCTTCTGTATTTCTTTCTCTAATTCGTTTGGTGCTGAAATTTTTTCAGTCTGTAATGAAAATCACTATGAACTAACTTTTCTCTCTAGGGTTTTGTCAACCCTAACCCCACCGTTATGGATTAATACTTTAATTGTGGTTTATTTAATATCGATATGAATTTCTATGGTTGTTTTACTCCTAAATTTAATCACATGTTATTATTTGGCCAATTATTGTATGCTAATGCTAGGAGTTTGATATCAAGAGATGATGACTCGTAGGGACATGGGTAAAGCAACACCAGTCATCGTGGAATAGAGATATCCCACGTTCTGCATAGTACTATTAGGGTTTGCACATTCATGCATCTCGGAGTCAAGGGGTCGAAGCAGAGATGCAATACACCCCATTAGCGAGATAGGCAGTTATATCTCAAGAGAGAATATCTTGTAGACATGATCAACCCGCTAACATAAATCATATGGTATATTAAATAAATGCGCTATCTAGGTTAAAATCCATCAGGTGTGGTAGGTGAAGGCAAAACCCTAGGTTTTCTCATCATTACCTTAACGAAATTCCACACAGTTTCTTTAATTCCGCCATCATTCACCCGCTTTAAGACCTGATCCAAATATTGTCTAGGTCGCTAAATCGCATTCCTAGCATGCTTCTCTTCTCGTGGGAACAACACTTGACTAGCCATTGTTAATCGCTGCGAATCTCCCCACGCGTATACTTGCCCTCGCACAACCGTATTTCTACCAATTCCTTTACACTTTCTCAAATTCTCAATAAGTTTAAGGGCCTCTGGCTGGCCGGGGAGAAGCTTTAGTGTTATATTGACAATGCTACATAGATTGTACTTTGGATCAATTTTAGTTTATTTAGTCTTTTTTTTTTTTTTACTTATTAATCATTTTTTTTATATTATTCCTTGTTTTAGGTATTGTGCCCTATTTCATATGTGTTGTGACTTAGTCTCGACTTCATACTTGTGATTTCATGAAAGCACTTAGTGTGCATGCGAGACGAATCCGCGAGGAGTTACTTCCATTCAATCGGCCGAGCGGACATTACATCAATTACGAGAAGCACCACGCCTTGATTTGAAATCATGAATCGAGAGGATGAAGGCTAGTTCCAAGAAAGGAATGAACCATAGGTGGATCGGAATGGGCCAATTATAGAATCTCGGGCCACCGATCGTTTATGCGGCTGATGTCTGCATATGCTACTTAAGGAGATCGCCTTACCACCTACAGTTGTTCGGAGTCAACTAGTCTGGCGACCACCATTGGCGAACAACTTTAAGCTAAAATGAGTAACTCTGTAGATGCTCCACAATATACAGTTTAATCGGTTGCCTAGTGAGAATTCGAATGCACATTTGACCAATTTTATTAAAGTACGCTTGACACGATCCAGAGTATGGGAGTAACGAAGAACCTCTGGGGTCGCTGTTCCCGCGTCGCCGCGGCAGACAAGCATTGGTTGACTAGCCAACCATCAGTTCCATTACCTCATGGAATGATTTAGTGAAATTTCTAGCAAAATTTTCCCACGCAAAATCACCTGTTGGTGTAAGAAATTAACACATTGAATGATTCGAGAGAGAACTTGGCGAAGCACAGGAGAGATTTCATGAATTCTTGAGGAGATGCCCACATCACGGGTTGACTAGGTGGATCACCCGAGGGTGCACCGTTTTACTCTTGGTTTAAGCGATTCATCTAGGACAATCATTGATGCCTTAGTAGGAGGTGCCTTAATGAAAAAAACTACAGATCAAGCTTATGAGATATTGGAAGATACAACCACTAATTCTAATCCGGTGGCGCGAATGGTGAGCACCTAGGGAAGCCCTTGAGTGGGAGCACGGGAAGTTCTCAATAACCCATTAAACCATGTCGTACGATTAACTAAACGACTCTGGCTATAGTTACGAAACAACGAGGTATATTCGTACGTTCGGAATAATCCTTGGGAGATTTACGAGTCTTGTGGAGGGCAACACAGTACTATGGATTGTCAATCGGGACAAATGACAGTAGAGCAAGCATTATGTGGTCAGTGAATCAACAACGACATGGGCGGTATGGAGTGACCATCATCGAAGCAGGTATAGAATCGAGTCGAATTAGGGCGAAGGGTTGGAGAGGTAACCAGAATAATCAGAGCAATAAGAACTATGGCTGGAGAAACAACCATATCAGTGTACACCTTCAAGCGACAAACCGCCACTGGGGAAGAGATGGATTTGGGAAAGCCTTAGCTCATGCGTGACTTTCCATAGCACATTTATGAATGAGACGAGGGCCACATTCAAAATCAAGCTCGATAGCTACGGAACCAATCCGCGGTATGAATCAAGGGGCGACTCGAAACTGGAAGTGCAAAATAGGCCAAATGGCCACATTGTTGTGAGAGCGGCATGGATCATTACCAAGCAACTCGGTGAACCCGAGGGCGAGGAAGGTAATGAACATGTTAAAGCTATCACGATGAGGAAGTGGTAGAATTAAGCGATGCCGGGCGCCACCGAGTGATAGGAGAGGTAAAAATTAAGGAAGTAACCTAGACCAGTCAGAATGACAAGATAGAAAGGGCTTGACCCAGAGAAAAAGTTCTGAGAAGCGAGGCTAAAGATCGACTAACCACGACTGAACCTTTGTTTAATTCTGTACCCTCGATGCACGAAGAGAATAAGTTGGACCAAGCGATTCCACAAGTTTATGGATGTGTTCAGAAATTGCATATTAACATTCCATTTCTTGTGGCGTTAGAACAAATGCGATTATGCAAAATTCGCAGAAAGATATCTTATCCGAAGAAAAGAAGATTTTCGGATTTCGAGATAGTGAATCTCACCGACGAATGTAGTGCCATCCTTAAGAGGAAATTGCCACAGAAGCTGAAAGGCCTAGGCAGTTTTACTATTCCTTGTACCATCGGGAACTCCATCTTTGAGAGGGCCTTGTGTGATTTGGGAGCTAGTATAAACCTCATGTTGTTTTCCATATTCCGATGACTGGGATTAGGTGAAGCTCGTCCAACTACAGTCACACTCTAGTTGCGAGACGGAGTCAGCAGGAAACATCCCGAGGGGGAGGGTGATAGAGGATGTTGGTAAAGTGGAACAAGTTTATCTTTCTCGGGTGGTTCATCGTTCTAGACATGGAAGAAGATAAAGAAATACCATGTATTGGGTAGACCCTTTCTCGCTATTGGCAGAGCAATGATTGATGTCTTGAGATGGGAGATTTGAAATTGGTACGGGATGGCGAGGTCGAGTTCAATGTCTTTGAAATTTGTGAGACACACAGTGAGAGTGACACATGCTTCATGATAGAGGCCGTGGAGGCTATAGTGTCTAGCCGTAGTGAGTGGTGATCCTTTGGAGTGGCGTGCGAGTGAATTAGAAGGGTGGGAGATGAAATTCGAAAATTATGTGAAATGGATGGACTCCTTTCAGCCTAATAGAAGGAAAGACTATGAACCCCTAGGGGAAATTGCTCAAACGTCAGTGCCATCCTTCGAACAACCACCTAAGATGGAACAAAAGCCACTACGCATCCATTTGAAGTATGCCTATCTTCGGGACGCCTCCACCTTACTAGTAATTATTTCAGCCTCCCTGATAGCAAAAGAAGAAGATAAGTTATTGAGAGTACTTAGGGATCACAAGGATGCGCTTGGTTGGTCTCTGGCTGATTTAAAGGGCATTCGCCCTTCTATGTGTATGCATCGCATCCTGCTAGAAGATGGTCATAAGCCTTCAGTGGAAGCACAGAGGAGACTGAATCAACCTCTAGGAAAGTAGTCATGAGGAAATGCGAAGTGGTAGATCTTAAGGTAAATTTATCCTATTTTGTGATTGCATGGGTAAGTCAGAATTGTAGGTTGTCTTTGAAAAAAAAAGAGGAACAATAGTGATAAAGATAGAGAATAATATATTGTTGCCTTCTAGAATAGTCACAGGATGGAGAATTTGCATTGACTACCGGAAATTGAATAAGGCTACCCGAAAAGACCATTTTCCACTGCCATTTCTGGATTACATGTTAGATAGGCTGGCAGGGCATGAATATTACTGTTTCTTAGATGGGTATTTTGGATACAATCAGATCGCTATAGCCCTAGAGGATCAAGAGAAGACGACCTTCACTTGCCCTTATGGTACATTTGTATTTAGGTGAATCACTTTGGGGTGTGTAATCTGCCCGACACATTTAGCATTGTATAATTAGCGTATTCTCATATATGGTTGAAAAGACAGTGAGGTGTTCATGGACCCTTTTTTTCGATTAGGAATCTTTTGACAATTGTCTGCGGAAAACACAGGGAGTGTTACTTGTTAGATGTGAAGAGACCAATCTTGTGCTGAATTGGGAGAAGTGCCACTTTATGGTACGGGAAGACATAGTACTTAGGCATCGGATTTCTGCAAGAGAAATAAAGGTCGACAAAGTTAAGATTGAGGCAATAGAGAAACTACCTCCACCATCATCAGTAAAGGGCATAAGAAGCTTTTTAGGACACGTAAGGTTTTATAGGCGATTCATAAAAGATTTCTCTCGGATTGCAAGGCCCTTATCCAATTTGCTAGTTCGGGAGACTTCATTTGATTTTGATGAGGAGTGTGTCTGACCTTTTCCTCTGAAAGATAAGTGGTATCGGCCCCCATGGTTGTAGCACGGATTAGGACCTCAGTTTGTCTTGTGTGCAGCGCCAGTGACTATGGATCGGACGGTGCTAGAGGCTGAGGAAAAGGAACGAGGATATTCGAAGTGATTACCTATCTTGTGTGCATGAATGGTGCTCAGCTGAACTATGCCACCACCGAAAAGGAGCTACTGGCCATTGTTCTCGCCTTTGATAAATTTAGGCATTACTTGATTGGAAACAAGGTAATAGTGCATACGTCGCTCCAGCCATTAAGTACCATGACTAAAAGTTGCCAAAGCCCAGGAGACTAATACGGTGGGTGCTCAGTGCAGAGTTTGACTTAGAAATCGAGGAATGAGAAGGGAATAGAAACTGTGCTGGAAGCCATTTGTCACGATTGGAAGGGCTGGGAACGAGTGCAAGGTTAATGATGATTTCCCGTATAGGCAAAATTTGTAATTAGAAACACAAAGCAGGTTCCATGGTTTTGTTATTATGTAGATTACCTAGTGGCAAAGTTATCACTTGGAATTTTAGCTACCGTGAGAAAGAGAGGTTCTTTGCACATTTGAAGCAATACTACCGGGAAGAACCTATTTTTTACAAACATTATGCGGATCAAGTGATAAGGCGGTGTGTACCGGAAGATGAAATGGGTAGTATTCTAACTCACTGCCACACCTTATCATGTGGGGGACACTTTGGAGGCCAGAGGACAGTAACAAAGGTACTATAATCAGGTTTCTCTGCGGCTAGCTTGTTGAGGATGCGCACCGAGTTTGTATCTACACCGTGATAAGTGCGAAGAATGATGACATTTCCAAACGAGATGAACCACCCGTGCGAATTCCTAGAGGTTGGGTTATTTAACTTATGGGGATGGACTTCATGGGTCCATTTTACTCTTTCATTCGATAACGTGTATTCTCCCTTCTTGTGAACTGTCTCGAATGGGTAGAGGCAATCTTGACACACCTGAATGTTGGTGGTAGTCGAGGGTTCCTTCGCAACCACATATTTATGGATTCCCGGCCTCCGTAGAGCGTGATCACGGATGGTGGTACTCCTTTTTGCAACAAGCTAGTTGATAAAGTATTGCAAAAATATGGTGTGTGGCATTGCACTTCACTCGCTTACCACTAGCAAGCAAATGGACAAGCCGAGGTGTCAAATCGTGAGATAAAGTCCATTTTGGAGAAAACAGTTAATAGTTCAAGGAAAGACTGGTTAAAGAAGATTGATGATGCACATTGGGCATACAGGGCAGCATTTAAAACCCCATTGGGTATGTCGCCATTCCAACTAGTCTATGGGAAAGCCTGCCATTTGCCAGTGGAATTAGAACATAGAGCATACTGGGAAACTAGGCTTCTGAACATGGAAGTAAGGTGGCCCAGGAGAAGCGGATGCCTGGCGAGCGAATTAGAGGAATTCATAATGAGGCCCTATGAGAATGCTCGAATATATAAGGAGAGAGCGAAAGCTTGGCATGGCAGAGTATTTGTAAGAAGAGTTTGAGCCGGGTGATAGTCTTGTTGTTCAATTCTAGGTAAAACTTTTCCACAGCAAGTTGAACTCAAAATGGTTAGGTCAGAACCACGATTAGTTTAGTATTCCCCCTATGGAGGTGTTGAGATAATGCATCCAGAGAAGGGACAGTTCAAAGTCAATGCCCAAAGATTGAAACCGTATTTTGGAGGAGAATTCCATGCAGGACGACAGGACACCATCCTGAGCACACCTGGAGCAGGATAGTAAGGGTGCAAAAGGTCACCAACAGTTCGGTTATTTTTCCTGCTTTGAATGTTGTACGTTGTAGGAATGTCGAGCTAAGACGTTAAACATAACACTTCTTAGGAGGTAACCCAAGTATTGTTAGATCACCTTCTTCTTTGAACTAACATTATTTTCGATTTTTTTTCAATTGCTTTTCGGTACACTCTTCATTTTGGAATTCCTACTTTTGTTTGTTTTTAATGATTTTGTGAGTTTTTAAGGAATACAAAAGGGCGCAAGCACAGTCACTAAGGGATTTACATGTTTATTAGAGTGTGAGATAGTCAAATTCGTGTTTTAAAAACTAAAAAAACCTTGTCCATACGTTTTGGTACCTGATGCGTAAGCCAGCATAACATTGATACTTTATGGTCCACTATAGCGCCCTACATTGCATAGTTTTTCGCGCCAGTGCAGCGTGGCGAAGATCTCTACACTACTGCGTAGACACTCTTCGCCACTGCATAGAGCCCTTTAGCTGTGGTGAAGCAACGAATATTTTGAGCCCTATAAATACCCGCACGACCGTTCATTTTCCGCTTCACCGCCTTTGCTTTTGCCATTCTTAGCACCTCTCCATTTTTTATTTTTATTTTTGCGGTCTGCGCCCTTAGATCGACCTCCATGGCTCCTAGGAAATTCCAGCTGATGAAGCAGCGGCTGTCCGGCTCCCTTGCGCAAGGCGGCACCACCCCTCCCGGAAGATCCACATCGGGTTCGGATTTCCGGGAGATTTGACGGATCTATCATGAGTCGTTATTCAACCGCTCGTTCGTCCGGAACGCGATTTCCCCACTTCGATTCATTCTTGACTTGATATCCGAAGCTGTGGATGGCGGATGCTTTGTGCACCTTTGTTCTTGATGAAGCCAGGTAATGGAGGTTCTCCGATGCTGCCTTTCAAGGTCGGCACCATCTTTTCGTCAGGCGAGTGGGTCAGTTTGGTGCCCGGGCCGTCAACCCAGTCTTAAACGATGGATGACGGCGATCTGGTATAGAGCGTATTGTTGTTGACACATACTATGAGCGCCTTTGATGTGGGTCATCATGGCTAGGGCGTGTGGAGGCCTTGACCATCGGCTAGTGATTTCACCGCACCGGATCACTCCTCCAGCGTGTGGGTTCAGTATCATTGCATGTGTTAAATCAGGCCTACCTGCATTTGAGTAGATTCTGAAGAGATGAGACAATCTTCCTCTGCACACCACGCATTTGAGTTCAGTTTGACATGGCGGATATGTCATCAGGCGAGGTTGATTAGTCGACCCAAAGGGAGATACGGGGCCCTAATACACCCATCACTCATTACACGGTTATTAGCCGAGTCCGTCTGTTGGACTACGAGGAGGCGAGGTCTGTGACACCTACCAGCCACCAGCGCGGCGGATTTGGGAGCCGGGCGATTCAAATGAGGAGGCCAGATGAGGATGCTGCGGCAGCCACGCAATCGCGGTGACCTTGAGGGCGATAGCCACGAGATTCTCGGGTTCGACTTCCCGATCCTCGTAGACCAAATTCATAACTCTCCGCAAACACTATTTGACACATATTGGGATAAGTCTCAGGAGCACTGTGTTGCCCTGAGTCAAGCTATGGACACCATCAGAGATGAGATGGCCACCATTCGCACCAGCCAGGACCTTATCACGCAGCAGTTGGCTCAGCTCCTCTCTCTTTATATACCGCCACCGCCACCACCACCGTAGTGATCCTTTGGGATGTATCTCTTGGCCTTTATTTTCTTTTTTCTTTTTGTCATTGAGGACACTATCAGTTTTAAGTTTGGGGGTATATGTGTGAGTATACGGGTAGGCTCAGTGTTATTTTGTTTATTTTTATTGTATTTTTTTTTATCTTTGCATGTTATAGGTTTTCGTCTGTTTTAGTTTGTTTTAGCATGTTTAAAGGCCAAGCCTTGTCCCTATGTACCAACATATTTGCATTTAGCGTATTATGATGCCTGTTTCAGGTGGTTTTAATTGTTCTCGGCTCTAGTTGACCATGATTCTGAGGCGAGTCATAGTATGAAGCACGTGTTTCAATGAAATAGGGAACTCGAGGTTGTTTAATGATTAGGCTGTGTTGTATAAAGTCGAAATAACCATGCAGCGCCCCTTTTTAGATCTCAAGAAATCAATTCCCGAAGTAGGCTATCACGCACACACACACACATGTGATCTCTAGGGTATGCTTTCACTCCAGACTCACCATGCAAGAGTACTACGAACCTTAGGAAGTTAAACACCTAAGTGATGGAACACCTTAGAAAAAGAGGATCACCTTTGAGCCCCAAATATATATTGAAATAATAATAATAATAATAATAAAAGGACATGGAATGGTTTGGAGACCAGTGGATCATCGATCGGAATCCAGGGCCTGATCTAAAGGGGCTTTTCAAAGCCTATTACACACGAGCCGGCTGGAGCCATTGATTTCCTTGCTCGCTACATGAGACCAGAGGATGGATGATCTCCGTGCAGGACCTCGAGGTTTGGTTAGTGTTTCGGGGTGAAGTTATAGGGAACTAAATGCCCTAGGTGCCCTTAACCAAGCGGTGGAGAGTCACCAATGGATCCCAGATTCTGAGACCTCGCTAAAACCTCTTGGTACTAGTACTCTTCCAAGTCTGTCTTAGAGTTAAGCCCCTTAAGAGTAGTTGAAGTGAATACATTAGTGAGTTCTCGTATACGTGTTAAGCTATTCCAAATAGGAGTTAGATTCAAGTTTAGAGTGCAGATTGAGACTACATTGGAGATCACACTTTAACCGCACTTAGACTCCTTAGGAAAAATTATTGAGCGTTAAAAAGGGGGTTGGCCTGCTTGGTCAACCGAGACTAACCCAGTGCAGATTCTTGAAAGTTGAACAACCTAGGTAGTCCTTGGATCTTTTGAACTAGTTCTTGTTGACCCCTTCTTGTGGGTATCATGTGTACTAAACCCATATCGTCAGTATTAGTTGCGCTTTATCCTTGCGTGCCCTGGTTAGAGTCTGTTCTTACTTGAGGACAAGCAAGAAGCTATGTTTGGGGGTGTTGATCGGAGTGAATCGTAAATGCGTTCGATCACGAATTTCTATATGTGTTTTATAGCTCAACTTGCGTGATTCACATTCATATTCACCTAATATTACTTCAATCCCCCATACTATAATGTTTATTTTATAAGACATGCAGATATTGGAATAAAGAAGCTAACGATAAAGAAGAACCAAGCGGAAAGCGAGTGCGGCCGGTGATTGCCTGTAGTGCAGCGACCGCGGCTGCGACGTAGCTCTCCAGCGATAGCGAAGGGAGCCTACATTGCAGCGAACCTGAAGGCCAGATTTTGATTGCCTCGGGTATGCCACTGCGAAGCTCCCTTCGTCGTGGAGTAGCGAGGTCTCCCATTCCAAAATGAGAGCTCTGAAAGTTTTGATTTTCTAGGCCATTGATGGGCTCTGATTCTGAGGTATAAAAAGGGGGAGATTTCGAGGAAAAAAAAGGGGATTGAAGGAGACTGAAGACAAGGAGAGATGGATAGAGAGAGATTGGTGAAGACGGATTCTGGGAGATTACGAAGACGGCTTCTTCTGTATTTCTTTCTCTAATTCGTTTGATGCTGAAAATCTTTCAGTCTGTAATGAAAATCACTATGAACTAACTTTTCTCTCTAGGGTTTTGTCAACCCCTAAGCGCACTTGAATTATGGATTAATACTTTAATTGTGGTTTAATATCGATATGAATTTCTATGGTTGTTTACTCTTGAATGTAATCATGTTGTGTTGTGTTCTGGCATGTTAATGCTAGGAGTCTAATATCGAGAGATGATGTCTCATAGGGACATGGGTAAAACAACACTTGGTCAATAAGGGAATAGAGATATCTCGTGTTCCAAGTGTAGCACTAGGGTTTGCACATTCATGCATCTTGGAGTCAAGGAGTCGAAGCAGAGATGCAATACACCTATGCTTGAATGGCGATTATATCTTGAGAGACAATATCTTGTAGACACGATCAACCCGCTAACATAAATCATATGGTATATTGAATAAATGCACTATCTAGGTTAAAATCCATCAGGTGTGGTAGGTGAAGGCAAAAACCTAGGTTTTCTCATCATTACCTTAAATCGAAATTTTAATATTAGGCTTTCTTTAATTTAGTTAATTTATTCATAATTCGCTTTAAGACTGGATCCAAATATTGTCTAGGTCGCTAAATTAGTACTTAACACGCTTCTCTTCGTGGGAACGATACTTGACTAGCCACTACACTACGTGAACTCGCTAGCATTAGCTTGCGCGCAGTGCATTTTACAGATTTTACGCTCACTTTCAGCCTGTCACTCATCCACTATAAAGATTGCCCATTGCAACGAGATCATCTTCTGTCTTAGCGGTTGACCATTGTATGTCCAAGAACACCCTCTTTGGACGTTGCAGCGGGCTGTAGCGAGTTAGAGTTCCTTTAATATGCTTCTCTGGGTTGCAGTGAGAAGGCTCTTTCGCTATAGTGTTAACCTAATTTCTAACACTGCTACCAAAGACTTGTTGAGTCCCCAGTAGCGGCGCCAAAAACTTGTTGACCAAATTTCTAACACTGCTACCAAAGACTTGTTGAGTCCCCGACAAAAACGCCAAAAACTTGTTGATGGCCATTTCTTTACAGACCAAATGTGTTAAGACTGTTTTCTGCTATTTGACTTTAATACTATATTTTAAATTTAATATGGTCTAATCACTACAAGTGCATAGGTCATACAAGTAATAAAGTGGACTCTAGGAGTCTGGATATCATTCCCATAGGAATTGATGAGAAAATTTAAAGATCAATTACCCCTACTACTCAAGAAAATCACTATTTGAACCTCTAGTTGGAAGTTTGAACTATCTAAAATAAATTGAATGAAATAATTTTTGTTAAACATAAAACTCTAAGAATTAAATTGATAAATCAACAAATGGTCCTTATTCCTCGAGAACACACTTATGCAAGGGAACCTTGAAGTCAGAGGTTAGAGCATCACCTGTGATGCACCAGAGTGACACTCAGAGTTCATTAGTTCAAGGATATAAGTGCAATGTACCCCCGAGTCACTGCTCTTTGATCTCAAGTAGTCCATCTCTGTGTCATTAAAAAGGATCCTAGAAATCAGAGCACAGATATAGCTCTTTTTGGGTACAGAACACTTATATTCAGAACAACTCATTACAATAGCAATACCAATTAAATCAATCCAGTTTTCATACTTAAAATATCATTTAATACTACAAACAATCATCAAGACACCAAATTCCTTCCCATAGGAAGCTCATCATTCCATCACTGGATCACAAATAGGAATGACTAGTTGATCAAACAAATTCAATGAAATTGTCATCAAACTATATAAACTAGATTTCATAAAAATTTCCAAATTCCACTTGAATTCAGATAGAAATGAAACTTGATATACAATGATCTTAGCTCTACATTTTTGCTTAGATCGACTACTCTAATCCTAAAGAAAAAATAAATCTAGAAAAGAAAATAAAGTGAAAAGAAAAATACATATAAAATAGACTTTAGCTTCTCCAAAAAGCTTAAGGCTAGCTGAATGTAACCACCCCTTTCCGGTCCGACCCGATTAGTGGGTCCGAACCAGATTCGGAGGCGCTAGCCGAATTCATTTATAAAACATATTTCATTTAGACATTTAAAAGCTCCTTTTTTTTTTTTCCAAAAATTGCGGAAGCGTTTTCAATCGTTTCGGTAGGCCCATACAATTTACATTTAACCAAAGTATATTTACAATGAAGGCATTCCATACCCATTCAAAATAATATACAAAATCGTTTCAGAGTTTAACTCTTTTGATCACAAAACATCAATTGTTCAAAAACAGGATGGATGCATATGACGGAGTATATACTTTTACTTCGCAGCTTTCTTGATGACTTTGCTCTCCTTGATCTTGGGTCCCACTATTAATCACTCGATACCTGCGTATTGGTAAAAACAATACGCTAAGCATTTTCATGCTTAGTGGTTCTATGGAAATTCTTTCTTCATTTCATTTTAAATCGTAGCATGCAATATTTATAAAACAATGATTTTGTACAAGTGTCAATGACTAATGTAGTACAATACGTATCTATATATATATATATATATATATATATATATATATATATATATTTCCAATAAATCAATTACAATTATTGGTCATCTCAAGCTATGCATTTCCATATGCACTAAATCATTCAAATCACAAATCATGCACTTTTCAATCTCATTATCATTTTGCATTTTAGCCCTTATCGAATTTAACCTATGATTTTGATGCATAGGATAACGAATCACCGGCACGGTCCCGCTGGACTCCAGGGTGGTATGTGTGTGTGTGTGTATATATATATATATATATATGTACTCAGTTGGTGTATACTATCGATATTGTCTTGTTGGGCTACGGATCAGTATGCCCGATAAATACGTTGTTCTACTCTTAGGTATCGATTTATCCTTAACCCCAGATTTAACGATTAACATTCTATTAAGGGCATTCCCAAATCATTTTAGGAAAATGTCTGATTATAGTATATATTTTATACAAACAAATCATTTCAATACTCATGCAATTTTCCATGTCATTCATTTATGATAATCAAATTTATCAAATTTCTTAGCCATCCCGACTTGCAATTCATTTTCACAATTTATTTGCATCAAATCAATTTAAAACAATTCAACATGCAATTCAAACATTTTGGAGATAGAGATTTGATAATGAGAGAAGGTGTATAACAAACCAAAGCTTTTTGCACTTTACAGTTCCAATCCATTGGAATCTTGATCTCAATTAATTTTCCTCCTCATCAACCCCTATTCCAATACAATTAAGAACAATATTATTCGTGTGTACTAGTGATTTTGGTTGCAGGGTTGATTTTGAACAATACGTATTCTTAATCTCATTAGCAAATAAGGGCAAGATACAAGCCATTATGATTGTTCTAGTTTCCAAACTTTAATCCATCCACATAACAAAATACCTAAAATTTTGCCTTGTATAATCATTTTCCAACAGTACTCTTGATCAACTAAACCATCCCCAAAGAAAGATTAAGTCAAAAACCTCAAACAGCCACTAACACCACGTGCAGGAATGATATTTTCTAGTTTTGTACTCTCTAGACTTTATTACCCAAAAATTATTCAAAAGGTCTTCAAAAATTATGAAACTCTCCAGTTTAGTCCTTTATATATCCAATGAAATCTTTGAAAAATTTCAATTTAAAATTCCTTCTCTAAGGCCCTCAACCACATAACACAAGCAGGGCAAAACATGCTGTTTTTTTTTCCGACAGTAGTACCTTTAAAACGTGTCACCAAACCAATCCTAATGTTGTCCAAAATTAACTTCAAAATGATTTGATTAGCTTGGACAAAGGGCCTGGCAACCCCCCAGCACTCGAAATCAGATTATAAACAAATTGAGTACGGTTTTTGCTTTAACATCTAGACTACTATAATTTACAAAACGGAGATACGCACATAGCTCCGTTTTAGTGACGGATTTTACGGGCACTTTGGGGGTTACAAATTGCATACCCTTCCTTCAAATAAATTATTCCCCTGAGTCTAGTTTGTCAAAATTTTGAATCACTCAAATTGGATGATTGAAACTCATTTATGGCAAACACCCTGGCTTCTCCCCTAAGCGGGGCATGCCCGCGGAGGCTACTCGAAACTGTACTGACCATTTCGGGGCCATAGTGCTGCAATTTTCTCCTAGTCACTTATATACATTTGTAGCTCTATCTCTTATGGTTCTTTACCAATTGGAATAACTTCATTTGGTTGATTATAACTTAAACTATAGCTAAAACAAGAACAGGGGTTTTGATAATTTTTTTACAACATTTCCTTAGAAAACCAAACATTTTCCTTTTTACAAACACTCCTCCAAACCAATACCAAAACCCATTTTTACAACCCAATAAAAAGCTTGCTATCCACATTTGGGTTTTCCCCAACCCAAAAACAGAGAAAGGGTTAGGGTTTAGTTTCTTACCTTAGATATTTTGTTCTTCCACACCGACCTTCATATTCTTCTTGATCACTTGGAAAACACAAATGGGAAGGGATCTCCCACTAAAACCTTGGTCTTCTCTCAGCCCTGACTCTCTTTTCTCTCCCTTTGCTCTCCAAGGCAAAATGCACAAATGTGCCTTATCTTAGACCACATTTGGTCTTAATATCATTTAATGGTTAGACCTTGTTGGCTTCTATTCTTTGACTTTCAATTAGTTCCATTTCTGTTTTGACATTGAGTCTTATTTCACTTCATTTAACTCACATTGCATTTAAACATTCCTATTTTTGTATTAAGCCAAGGTGTTTGTTGACAACCGTCAACCCGGAATACTCGTGGATGTCGGGTGGCAGAGAAGCGTACTCACGAAAATCGAGCGGAGTCTCCTTTATCTTGGGAGCTCTACCCAGACACAAAACTTGTCCCAAATAGTTCAATGTATTTACAGGGTCCACAAGCGTAAAATAATGGCCACTTATTTGCATCAATACTTACAAAATATATATCCCAGCCAATATATTACGGTTAGAGTTTTTGATCTCTTTACTTCAACATATATTAAATTATAAAACTCCTAATACATGTTTATACAAAATCGAAGCCCGCAGTGGCTTTCTTCTCAACGGCCTCCTAATGAGAGCGCCTTCCCGATCGCTCCTGTGCACGAAGGGGTCCCACGACAGGGTAGGCAAAACCAGTGGTGATAATCTCTACAAGACTCTCGCTAAGTGCACATGCAATGGTCGCATAACCCGAACACATCAGTCTTGACATACACATGTCTACGAATGTCTACATGCCGTGAATGGAGATTTCGACTCACCATGCCCGGTAATATCGAGGATCTCGCGGCTCCATCTCAATATGACATTGAGTAATATATCGAGTCACTCTGTTCGTCTCCTGCCTTTATCGCCAGTTGTGACAAATATCATGGTGTTACCAATGACCCAGTATGACCCTCGCCGACCATTACGATGCAAGTGTCAGTAAACGACAAATCCCAAGTCAATCTCGGCTCTATCACACAGCGAAGTCTATGTGATAAACATATTTGTGTGTCTTCTTTGGAGCAACATAACTTTTTGGGGTGATACGCGGGTTTCTTACGCCCCATCGGGGAACTATGATATCGCGGGTCTCTTACACTCATAGCCTCGAGTTCTTACAGACTCCCTCAAACATGCATTTTGCCATGAATGAAAACCATTTCCAAACAAAGGTATTTGTTTTTAACCATGGACAACCCTCCGATATAAATAGTGGACCGGACTAGATAGTAATCTATTTTGTGGACAACCCTCCGATGTATATCAATTGGGTAGACTTCGACGATTGATATTATATGGACAACCCTCCGATGTATATCAATTGGGCAGACTCCGACGATTGATATTATATGGACAACCCTCCGATTTTGTAGTGGACACACTCCGATAAATAATATTGTTGGTCAACCTTCCGAACAATTCTCTCAAGAAACCACCTACATTACACTCACTCCCCTATTGTTAGAGGTGCCCCGATTGCATGAATGCAATGAGCCATTTCCGTTTTCTACTTAACTTGCGTGCGACTCATTTGGACGTTGTCTTATTAGTGAGCCCGCTAATCAATACCCTACAGCGGTGTTGATCCTGACCATGTACTCCACGACACACCATCAAACACACAACACGATTAGCCGATCTCCAGCTATGCACTCACACCTAATTTCTAGGTTACCCGATGCATATGGAATGCATGATGCAATTCCAACACATTCATGCTAATATATTCATGCATATATATTAACATAATTAAATCACATAAAACATGTTATGCAAATTCACAATCAATTACACCAAAATTAGCTCACATGGGCTAATTAACAAACACGAGCAATTCATTTTGAATCACTCAACCATACACATTTTCACAAAAAAATAAATAATTTAGTGTCACTATTCACATTACTATTCACGTTATTCATTTTCTAGTAATAACACACAAAATGGCCTAAATCTCGGACCCATATAAACGGGGCACCCTCTCTGATCTGCTTCAGTTCATCACTTAGAATATTGTGATACCAAAACACACCCTGGCCAGAAGACATCGGTCAGGAAACAAAAACCAAGCCCTAACCACGGTCTGGAATGCTGAAGAAATAGTCAAGAAAAGTCTGTGTATTGTCTATAACTTAGTCTGAAAATTCAGCCGAACTATCAGAAAAAGGTCCCCGAAAATTCAGCAGGATTGTCGAAAGTAGTCTGCGAAAATTCTAAAAATTCCTACACTCGGTCAAAAATATGAGGACTGAAATTTATGTACTCGGCCTCCTAAGCGCTAATTCCAAACCATTAAATAGCATTTATTTGAAATAACACAAGTAGGAAAAATTCCTACCTCGTGAGTTTGCCGAAACTCAAATTTTGGTGCCACGCATAGCTCTCGTCGTAGATCAACTTTGCCTTCGATCTAGATGAAAACACAACGAGTGGATTTTCATAGATCTAAGAAAGAAGTGAAGAGAAGAAAAAAATAAAAATAATATTCTCTCTCTCCAACGCTCTCCACCACAGCCCTCTATACCTTGCCACTTTTGTGATTTTTTCCATTTTATTATTATTATAATATTATTATATTATTATTATTATGATTATTATTATTATCATTTTGAATACATGGTTCATATTGCTTCATTCGGTTCGTTTTACCCGAAACAATTTATTTCTTTTTCCAATTCACTTTATTTTAGTATAAATTAACCCAAATTCATTTCGACTTACGAAGTTTTAGAAAACAAAATCTAGTCCACGAAGTCGGTGACATCACTAAAATATTAAAATGTTAGATCGTCTCGAATTGGTGACACTGCAGTTATTAGATTTCGAGCAGTTTGCGGCTGCGATCGTTTCGTCATGAGATCTAGAATTTCCAGTTTCTCACAAAAATTACCGTTTGCCTTTTTCAGAAAAATTGAATTTTTCTCGGGTTTTACAATTTTTGGCCCTTAGGTCCTCATTTTACAAATTCCAAATTTTCCCTTTACACTTGGGTAAATTAAGTTATATCATATTTTGAGTTTTAGATTGAGTTCTAAAAAAATTTAATTACTTTATTTTATACCTAAACACATAATAATAAAAATAAAAATACAATAAAAATACAAAGAAGTATTTTTGAGTTACAACTCTCACATAAGAAGAATTTATCATAAAATTACCTTGGTGAGCAATTGGATATTGTTGTGTGTGTCTTCACTTTCCATGTGGCTACTCGTCTTGTGGTTTTACGCACGGCCACGTTGACCAATGAGATTGCATTTAAGCTGCTCTTTCTTGACACAATCTCCACTATTTCTTATCATAGGTCAAATCTGGTCTAAAGCTGGTGTCTCCCCTAGAAGAGACCAGTGTGATAGATGCATTGGTGCTATCAACATCAACATAAAAACATTATGGATCTTTTCAATCCAGTGAGGCTAAACGGTATGCTACTGGACCCACTTTCTCTATTACTTCACATGATAATGTCTAGGGCTTAACACTCTTTTCCCAAATCTCATCATATGTTTAGTGATACTTTCAAATATTTCATGACCCTGTTATTGAATATCTTTTCTTTTCATATGATCTGATTTATGTCTATCGGTGGCCACTTTCAATCTTTCTATATCTTTTCTTTCTTCATGTCGGCATATGATTTCGCCTTCCATCTGGCCACTTTCTTTAATCTTTTCTATAATCATTTTCACTTTTTCTTCATCTGTATGTAAGAAGTCGAGGGCAATCACTTTCTTTCTATTCACTTCATTCCAACACAATCTATGCAAGAATTTACGATTTTCTTCCATATAAGCTCATGCCATTCCAATACTGATTGAAACTCCATGTTGTAATACAAATTCAATTAGAGGAATGTGTCTATCCTAACTTACCCTCATAGTCGATCACACAACTCCTAGCATGTCTTCTGTGTAATTTGAATTACTCTTCGATCGTCCATCCGTCTATGGGTGGAAATCTGTGGCTGAGTTCAGTCGAGTTCCTAAAGCCTCTTTGCAATTTTCCCAAAATTCGAGGTAAAACCCTCGACCCTATTCAAATAATAGATATTGGTCCAAAAAAACTGTAACTATTTTGATGTACAACTCGCCTGTCGGCGTGAATAGCCTGCTCACTCATAGAAGTGAGTCGACTAGTCAATCTGGCTCACTACGACCTAAACTCGAATATGTTTTCTTCCTCATCAATGGTAACCCAACCACAAAATCCATGGTGATTCTGGTCCCATTCCACCTCGTATTCTAATAGGATGCAATAATCCCGAAGGAACTTGGTGCTATGCCTTCACTTTTTGACACACCATACACTTGGTCACAAATTATGATACATCTCTTTTCATTATGGACCACTAGAATGACACTTTCAAATCTTGATACATCTTTGTGCTACCTGGGTGCATAGCAAAAGATCCACTATGTGCCTTTTCTAGAATGGCTTTCTTTAATTCACAATCATTGGGTACACAAACCTTATCCTTATAATACAAGGATCCATCTTCCTTTACCTCAAACTAAGTTTCTTTACCATCTCCAATCTATTTCATTATGGCAGAAATTTTCTCATCATTCTTTTGTGCCTCTAGCACTCGGTTTAACATATTCAGTCTCGCAATCAATTATGCCATCACTATACCATCATCTGACACTGACAAATGGGCATTTAACGCTCGTATCGTTTGCATTGACTTTCTCTGCCAAAGTGTCTCCGCCACAAATACGCAGGCTTTCGATTCGTACACGTAGGGTCGAAGCAAAATCAACAAAATTTATATACACTCTGTTTCCTATCACCGCCGTAGTCAAGCTACCGCAGTATAAGGGTCTGTGGGTCAACACCTGGAGTGGGTTTTGGTCCTAGAAATGGCTGTTTGCATAAGTGCACGGTTGCAAGGTTTATTCGGGACTCGGATTTGTGTTTCAAAAACAAAGGGGAATGGTTTGAAACCGATAATTGCTAAAACTGAAAAGAAAGGTGAAAGCTAACTTTGAAGAATTAGGTCACTAACTGGGCAAGAAGGGAACAAGTCCCTGTTTTATCCTCTACGACATGCAACCTCTGATAACTTACAGGATAAATCGGATCTATGTTTAACTGTAAACTCCCACCCATGAAACAACTTATTTGAGTCAATACAGAATATGCACAGCAGCCCTCTTTAATGCTTAAACCCTGTCATTTAATATCATCTGTGAGGCTCGTAAAGACCATCTAAAGAATCACGCCCTAAAGCATGGAGAGTATCACAAATCAATAACATTAAATGCTGCAAACTCAATTGAGAAACCTAACATAAGGTAAATATCATTTTAGAGGTTCAGAAGATTCATCTAAAGAATCACAAGCATCTCCCTCACTCGAATATGTAATCGATTCTAAAGCATGGAGAGTATTGGCCAAATTAATGACATTCAATGTTATGCAAACCATGTTTTGGAGAATATATGGCCATAAATTACACTTCACACAGTTTCTTTAGCACTATGAGGGACAATTATGCATATGCCCACCCACTCAAGCTAGCCTCCTTTCCCTCAGAAAGCAGGCTTAGCCAAGCATCTTCGAGTTGTCATCCCCTGGGTAAGGAGGTGTTTGCGCCCAGAAAATAAAAGAAAGAGAGAGAGAAGAGAGTGAGCAAAACTCAAATAAAATACGAGACTTTATTTAATAAATGAAAACTTAAGAAAAATATCTTCTCCTCCTCCAAATTGTTCCCCAAAAATTGACACTTAGTTTTTCAAGCAAAACAAGAGGGGTCATATATAGGCCACCACAAGGCATGAAAATACCAAAAAACCCATGAAATTGGCTAAGTTATAGACAATTAAGCACACACCAAGTTTGGAGGTTGCTCGTTAATTACAAAAGCATGATTTGTAGATCAATTTTCGCTTAGGTCATTAAATTTCATTTTTATGACCACAACTAATGGAAGTTCAGCTTAAAAACAAGAAATTTCACATGGTGGGCACTCGTTAGTTAGCGAAATTTCGCTAAGCTAGCGAAATTCTTGTGAGAAGTTTAATCAATTATTTTCGCTTACACTGCTAGCGTAAATTGGAGTGGTTCATAATTTACATTTTCTAGGTTACAATTTCGCCATATTAAATTTCGGTTAGTCTTTATAGAAAATTTCGCAAGCTTAGCTAAAATTCCCGGCATTGTTGATCCTTCACGTTTTCATCCCGCTCTTCAACTGCATCGAATTTTCTTCACTTTTGCCTTTGTTTCTCATTGACTGGGCTGGTTGATGGCCGACTTCCACTCCAACTCATGATTCATCCTTTGTACTGAGATTGAACTCCAAGAGTGCTCAAATACCCGCAAAACAACCAAAAATACCTCTAAATGGCATAGTGCTACTACACACTAAACACTTCAATTGGAATAAATGACATGATTAAATGCACAAAGCACTCAAAACCCATCTGGCACATGTGGTTCTCAAAATAAAGACTTCTTTTGGCACTAATCACACCCCCCAACCGAAACGTCAAGAGTCCCTTAGCAATGCAAACTAAAAATGAGATGTGCATATGGTGATTTTCGTGCTAAAGCTATGTTCAAAAAAGGTTTAAAAGATATAAACAATACCTTAAACTCAAAAATTAGAAATTCAAATTTGAAAACCGATATGAAAAGAATCAAACCATACAAGAACCATTTTTAAAGGCCAAAATTGGTTCCATAATTCTCAACTTGAATTTCCACCAAGTCTCAATGATTCTTTATGTAACCGTATTAAGCTAATAAACTGCACATTGCTACCTCCTCAACCTAGCCCATGGCCTTAAGTTGTCGAACAACCTGTGAAGAATAGTTACACTTTTCTTTCTTTTTCAATTATAATGTAGGATGCAATGTTTAAAATTCACTTCACCAAAGTCCGTAACTAAATCAACGGCTGAGTTCCCAACCAATTAAGGTTTAGGGCATCAAGCCAAAAGGATCACTTGACCACTAACTCTAAAGGCTTCACCTGACCGAATGACTTCGAAAATTACACCCACAAGTCATTGAACTTCACCCATCCACCATGTAACGAACACTAAATCGATGACTCCTCAACAATTAAGGCTTAGCACGAAGTTTCAGCGTTTTCGCCATATACCCTGACCGCGTTCTGGTTTCAAAGGGCAAACTCACGACTATTTTTCTTTTCTCTTCTCTTTTCTTTTTCTTTTTCTTTTTGCTTTTTCTTTCTTTTCCTTTTCGAAGACAACATTGGTTCAACTGTAGGTAACACAAACCTATCCTAGGTTGCCAACATACCTAAGGCCGGCCAGAAAGCGCAAAGTTAAGGCACACAATCTCACAAAATTTCTAATAGTCAACTGGATAGCAGTGAATTAGCACAGTAGAAATTTCAAGTCGAGCATGTCAACTTCAACTCGACCATAAACTACTTTAAGCATGGAATTTGTCCTAGCATATAAGTGACAAATAGTGATTCAATTTTCCAACATGAAGCAATTCAATTGTCCACTGTAGCACCAATTGTTCAATTGAAAAGAAACACATTTAAACATGTACAGAGGCACAAAAACATGATATGTACAAAAAGTCAGATATATATAAACTCCAATAGTTTGATATAGCCAAAGGGCTAATAAGCATGAATACAAAGTTAAACACAAACTATCACCGCTCTACCAGGCTAACACATAAATCCCAATGAAATTAGTAGGCGCTTGATAAAGTCGGTAAATAAACAAAAATCGTGTGAAACCTAACCACCCTCACCGCCGGTGGTGGTGGGCGTGTGGGCTCAAACTCGTCGGGCCGCAAACTGTAACATCCATAAACAGTTTCCATCGCTGGCGGGTTCTCTCTCGGGCAGATCACGAGGAAGACCCGCGATGGATCATAATCCGAGTCAAAGACAGAATGGCAATCGGGCCACACCGATCCCGGCAGCCACAGAATGCGGCGAGTGATGGCATCCATCACACCGCCATTCTCTCTCGAGCTAGCATGGACGTACCGGAATGATGTGTCAATAGGAAGGCCCGGAGTCGCCGCAAATGGCCGATGTAGTAGCGAGAGACGGAGGCGAACGATCTGAACGGGAGCCTCCGCACTCTGCCTGGGGGCGTGCATATCATCTCCTGGTGGCAGGGTCCCAGCCTCCGACCCAGACTCCTCCCCATCCCGTGGTCGGGGAGGATGGAAATGAGACTCCGGCATGTCATAACCCTGGGCCCACTCGACACCACATGTAGGCATTCAGCTCCCATCTCTACTGGCTCCTGAAATCCCATCTCCGGCCGAGAACATACGCAGGAGTCTCTAAGATCGCACTGGATGCTCTCCGTCCGGCTGTGTCCTTCCGATGGACCTTCTCTCAAAATTCAAAAGGAGGCCATCACCGCCGTAGGGATCGAACTAAAATCCCGAGATCCCAGAAGTGCCCCAGATATACCCTCCTCTCAGCTACACGCCGCAGGAACAAGCTGGTACGTAGCAAGTGGTCATCGCCAGTGATTCGAGGCTAGCCGCCTCTCAGAGAACATCAAACGCCATGATAAACCAGCCGCGTTCTACCATCTCCCCGTGAGGCGGGGTGGGCCCAAGTCAGAACCCCTCCCCAATTTGCGCATGGAGGCAACCCAAACGCCGCTGAAATATCTACCGGTCTGAGTACACCGGCAAGGTCATCTATACCGAAACCACCCTAGTGGACCGTCTGTCTTCCTGATGTCATGGATGCAGAACCCGTAACACCACTTTGATAATATATCACCGCCGAGCTGGCAAAAGTGGCAGAGTGAATACCCATCAACCTCAAAGACTCCTGGTATTCAAATAGCCTCGGTCACCAGGACGTCAGTAAAATGACCCGATTGGAACCTCGCGGTGGAGCCCACTTTTAACGCCCTCACAACACGCCTCCCAATCTTCAGTGCGCGACAATCAATGGATAGTCGCTTCCACGGCTGACGCACCACCGGTGCCTGGAAGACATTTGACCTTCGGTCGTCTGGCTGTGAGGGTTCGCTGAGGGTTTGCCCTCCTAACTTCCTCCGTGGTACAAAGACAGGCCCGGGGTTCCATCCGTTCCCAATCCTCCCTCCCAAACAGCGATGGCCCTGGTTCCATCCGTTCGATAACTGCCTGGCCCCGAGGCTCCTCGACACGCCCTCTCGGGACCGGTGGATTTTGAGACAAAGAGCCGGACCTGAGTCGGGCCACTTTCCTCGTTGCCGAATCTCACCCGAGGCCGAAGACGTGACCCACTCTCGAAAATTCCAACCATACTCAAATATGACTAAAACTCCTGAAGAAAGCTCGACTCACAGAAAATATAACCGCTAAGACCGTAGTACCAACCGAAGCCTGAGGCTACCGAACCACTCCCGGCGCAAACCGGAACCAGGCTCACCGAACGTAGCCGAAATGGCCCTCAACTAACCAAACAAGGCTCGATAACCGATCACCGCTGGACAAAGGGCACCGCGAAGTTTGAACCGAGGACACGGTATCCCCGGGCAAAGAAGGGGTTCAGCCGCGCGGAACAATCAAGCGTTTCGCGCGCGGAGGTCATCGGGTTTCGGCCGTGGCCGGCGCGCCGCGCGGGACCGGTGATGGCTATACCTTAGAAACTCGGGCCGCAAAGCTCGCGGCCGGCGGGCTCGCTTGCCGTGACACGGTCCGGGCAAAGGGGCTCGGGAAAGCGGTTCGCGGCGGCAGCTGACGCCGGCGGCGGCAGATCGACTCGGTTTCTCACGGGAGCTCAGTATAACGGCCTTCAGATAGGGAGAATGTGAAGTAAGAGCCCTAAACCAACCCTTCCCCCGGTCGATACAAGCTTGTAACCAATCTAAGGGTCATTCCCCGCAAATTTTCGGCTATTTTTACGGTAATTTGCTCACACCTAGTACACCACCTGCAATTCGAATTTTCAGGATTAAAATGAAAATTAATATATTACTAAAAGTAAAAATTAAAATTAAAATTAGGAAATAGAATATATCTAATAATTTAATATAAGATAATATAAAATACTTACCAATCTTGTTAAATATAAAGTCGCTAAATTAGGAAACATACTAAAAATACTAAATGGAAATTGACTAAATTAAAAAAATAAAAAACAAAAATTAATGAACTCGCAATTTGGTTTTTGGAGAACACCAAACCAGCTTCAATATACCAAAAATTACCTCAAGGAGGGTCAAGGAGGATGATCTCCTCAACCCCAGCCGTCACACTCTACGGTTCGGGGTGCCCACCGTTGATCTCGCTCTCCTCGCGACGACCGTTGAATCAAAGCAATTGGTTTTGCAGGTGTTGATGGCAAGACCAATATATCTTCATCTCCATGGGTAATTACTCCTTGCATTTCCTGGACACTGTGTTTTCCTGCACACTGATCAATTGAAACAACTTCATCAGAAATTTGATTTTCAATTTCTAGCAACTCACGTTTGTTGTTCAAATGAAAGATGTTCAACTCCATGGTCATGTTACCAAAAGTTAATTGCATGACTCCATTCCCAAGAATTTATAATTGCATCGCATTGGCCGTAAATGGTCTTCCTAAGAGGATCGGGTACATGATCGTCTCGCTAGAGCCACTGGTTCGCCAGTTGCACCACAAAATCTACCGGGTAGTAGAATTTGTCTATCTTCACTAAGACATCCTCGCCATCCCCAGTGGATTTTCACCGATCTATCTGGCCAATGAGAGTGTGATGTTGGTAGGTTTAAGTTCACCTAGACCTAATCGGCCAGATAATCGAATGGACCTTATTGGGTTCACACGGTTCCTAAATCAAGCAAGGACTTTTCTATGCAATTCCCACCAATATCGGGACCGGAATTGCAGGGGAGATCCGTGATCTGTATTTGACAGATATTACTTTGAATTATGGCACCGATATGTCTTCAAGTGAGAAATGCCTTCTTCTCAATGCTCAACCCTCTTTGATCAGGTAAAGATCTTTTTCAAAATTCAAGATGCTGTGGACTTGTTTGATTAGTCCAATAAAGTGTATGTTAACCTTCACTTGCCTTAAGACCTCTTAAAATGCCTCGCTTGTCGCAGTTGCCTTCTCTTCTCTAAGTGCTTGTGGAAATGGAGGTGGTATGCAGTATTTGATTGAATCCCTCCTTCAGAGAATATGTCGTATTGCAATTCTTCTCCTTGATTGATTCTTCTCAAACGCATTTCGCATGTCGATCAACCCTTTCCACTTCAGATTATGGCCTTAACCTCATCCATTCCCGAATTGTCGGATAATCCTACCTCATGAATTCCCTTTAGGTTTGGAACTGCTTGTGAAGTGGAACCTCCCTTTCACCTCCGAAGAACTTTGTTGGATCTGGTGATTGAATATCGTAGGTTGTCAATTTTCTGGTTGAGATTGCTCTCGCCCATCTATTCTCGTTCAATGTATTCTCTACGCATCACTCCTTTCGTGCCGCCTAGCATTGATTCTTTTTGTTCCTCAACAGTCGCCGCACCACCTTACTCTCAAATTCAAATGGCTTCGCTTCCACAGAGATGAGGATGGTGGTCGCCAGGTCAAGTAGTGGGAACCAACCGAAGTTTGGCACTGGGGTACATAAACAGGGGGTTTGGGTCTCCATGCAAGGTTGGGGTGATTCCTCCAATTGGAATTGTAGGTATTACCATATTGAGCATTGGGATTGTTGTGGTTTGAATTGCCCCACAAGAAAGTTTGCACATTCTCGACATCAAATCCTTTCACTCCGCAGGGCCATAGACAATCTGCTCGCTGGGTGTACAGGGATTGAAATTGGTGCAGGATTGACCGTGCAGATTTTCGCCACCGCATGCACCTCTGAGCCGGCGAGCCAAGCTCCTCCACTCGCGTGCTGGAAATCCCGGGGCCTCATCTCTATTTCTTCGTAGTGCATACATCCCACCCCTCGTCGACCGGTGGTCTCATCCTATCCAATTCTCTGTGTGGTTAGTTCATCTCAACCCTAGAAGTTTCGTACCACGTATTCTTAAAAAAAAATCCATGGCTTCATCAGATGTTTGCTGTTCTCACACATAGCTTTCTAAGAGTCGTCATGGCAGAGACATACTTCACCCCCATAGAAGTGGTTCACCAACATCCAAGTATCAAACTACGATGTGGGCATGCACCGATGAGCCTCCATAAATCTTTCCCAACACCGGTAAAATCTCTCACCATCCTCAGCCGCAAAGGTGTAATTCGTTCTTTTCAAATTATTGGTCTTATGAGCACCGGCTACTTCTTCGTGAATCTCCGCCCCTCGCAGCCACCAATTTCTACGGTTCTAGTCGCAATGAGTCGAGCCATATCTGGCCTTGTCCTTGGGGAGTCAATGGAAATGCCTTTAGCTTCAAAGAAATCCATGTCCATCATACCTTCCTTGTAAAGGTAGTGCAAAAACCCCTCCTCAAAATCCTAATATGAAAGTGTGTGTATGATTTTCTACTTTCCATACCATGATATGTGTGGGGAGTAGAGTACTCAAATATGGCCTCACCGGCTACTTCTTCGCCAGAGGAATGATACGACGGGCACTAACTCTAGAGGGTGGGATGTGATCCCTCATGGTTCTATAGGCCTGATTCACGGGGGTTCTCGGGTCAGTTCTCACTGCTCCGTGCATGTGATCCATGGTACGCATGTACACCGACCTCACTAGCTAGGTCAAGTTGTGTACTTATCCTATTCAGCCTACCTGATGTGTCTCTATCCCACTGCTGCATAAACACCTCTCGTTACAAAATTGGTATATCAACAAAGAGCAAACAAACAACTTGCAAAAAGATTAAAATTAACTAACAACAAGAAAACTGATCAATGAAAACTGAAATCGACCAAATCAAACAAAGGTGCTATCGCTAATTGCTAAAACTCGCGCTTCCGTAACTCGAAGGTAAAAGAGGTAAAATCTTCACTTCAGATGTGATCACGTACACTCTCAACTTACCATTTGTAGTTTGGCACCATCCCCGGCAACGGCGCCATTTGATTCGTGCCACGCAGTCGAGCTAAAATCAACAAAAATTTATATACACCTAGCTCTACACATTTAGCCGTTACCGCAAAGATAGTTGTCTGGGTGGTCGAACACCCGTGGGATGGGTTTTCATCCTGTAAATGGTTTGCATAAGTGCACTAAGGTGCTTTCTATTTGGACTCGATTTGTGTTTCTCAAAAACGCGGGGAATGGTTTGAAAACTCGATAATTGCTAAAAACAGAAAGTAAAAAAGGTGAAAAGTTAACTTTTGAAGAATTAGGTCACTAACTCGCAAGCTGGGGTGGCAAACAAGCGTCCTCTGCTTATCCTTCGCTGCTATGACATGCAACCTATAGTCCATGGTATTAACCGGATCTAGTGTTTAACTAGCAAACCTCACCCATGAAACAACTCCTATTCGAGTCAATACGTAGTACGCAAGTACGGCCCTCAATGCTTAAAACCCTAACATTTAATATCATCTCGTGGCGCCAGAGCCACCTCATCTAAAGAATCACGTCCTAAAGCAATGAGAGTATTGGCCAAATCAATAACATTAAATGCTATGCAACCCTAATTTGAGAACTAACATATAAATATCATTTTAGAGGCTCGCAGCCACCATCTAAAGAATCCATGCCATTCTCTCACCGAATATGCACCGACTTCAAAGCACAGAGTATCACAAATTAATGATTATCCAATGTTATGCAACCATGTTTTGAGAATATAAGGGCCATAAATACACTACATGTAGCTTCTTAGTACAAGAGGATCAACATGCATATGCCCCACCACCAAGCTAGCTTCCTTCCTCAAAGAAAGGAGGCTTAGCTGGGCATCTTCAGCTGTCATCCTCAAGAGGGGTGTTTGGGCAATGAGAAAAATAAAAGAAAAGAGGAGAGAGAAGAGAGGAAAGCAAAACCCCAAATAAAATACGAGACCTTATTTACAAAATGAAAACTTACAAATATCTTCTCCTCCTCCAAATTGTTCCTCAAAAATTGTTGCTTAGGGTTACAAACAAGAGGCTTATAAAGCCACCGACAAGGCATGAAAATACCAAAAACCCATGAAATTGGCTAAGTTATAGGACAATTGGCACACACCAGGTTTCGAGGCTGCTTACATTAATTACTACGACGAGGCATCAATTTTCGCTAGTCAAGAATTTCCTCGCTAATTAGCTTAAATCGTCTAGCTTAAAACAAGAAATTTCGCTATAGGCAATTCTCGTTTAGTTAGCTTAAATTTCGCTAAGCTAGCTTAAATTTTGTGGAGAGTTTAAATCAATTATTTTCGCTAAGGAACGTTGCTAGCGAAATTTGAGTGGTCTAGAATGAAATTCTGGCATTTTCGTTAGGGGGTCGCTGAATTGCTAAGGTTGCGAAATTTCGCAATCTTAGCGAAAATTTTCGCAGTTTAAATAAAATTCCCGCATCATGATCCTTCACTTTTTCATCCCGCTTCAACTCGCATCGAATTTTTCTTCACTTCGGGCTTTGTTTTCATATTGATTCTTTTTGGTCAAGCCGATGGTCGAGACTTGAATTTCCAACTTCATGATTCATCCTTTGTATTGAGATTGAACTCAAGAGTGCTCTCAAATACTCCGCAAATGAACCAAAATACCCTCAAATGGCATAAGTGCTACCAAGAAGACTAGAACACTTCAATTGGAATAAATGACATGATTAATGCACAAAAAGCACTCAAAACCTATCTAATATAGGGTTCAAAATAGTACTTTTTGGGCACTAATCACTTTCCTTGGGTGATAATCAATCATGCAGTCATAGTCCTTTATCAACTCCATCCATCTACGTTGTCTCAAGTTAACCTCTCGTTGTGAGGGCAAATACTTAAGACTCTTATGATCAATGTAGATGAAACACTTTTCTCCATACAAATAATGTCTCCATATTTTTAACGCAATTACAATTGCGGCCAATTCCAAATCATGCGTAGGGTAGTTTTTCTCATGTGGCTTTAACTGTCTTGAAGCATATGCTACCACCCAACCCCTCAGACAGGGACATCCAAGTCCATTTAGGTGAAGCATCACTAAAAAATCACATATTCCTTACAAATGGAGTCATTCTGGCATTTTTCATAACGTATGTCGGGCGTGGCACCCGCGTACAACGTCGATAGCAACCTAATTTACCCCTTGTGGAGGCAACCGAAACTCTTTGAAACACGTCCGGAAAAGTCACTAACTATAGGATATCGCATCACACTCGCCTCTCGCTTCTTACCGTATCAATCAAATAAGCCAAGTAGGCTTCACATCCTTTTCGCACCATTTTTCTCGTAGTGGATGCGGATATCACATTAGAGAGGTGATTCGACCTCTTGCCGATGAAAATAACCTCATCGTCATTCGATGTCCTTAAGGTCACTCTTTCTTGGCCTTGGTTAATCAACTATCGCCACGACAACCAATCCAACCCCAAAATCACATCAACCTCTATTATTAAAGGGATAACTCAATCTACTCCCAAATATACTGTGATTTTGATCTGTGGACACCCTATACACTCTCCTTGGTCACCCTCGAATCTTAAGGGGGACTTATACCACTCATGTTCGTCCTATTAAGCACTAACAAGATCCGCCAAAGTCATGTTATCTGTTATATGCAAACGCAATGTAATGCTTCAACACTGTTTTCAAAATCCTTTCACAAAATCTTCTAGGCCCTTTTTTTTTTTTTTTTTCCAAAAACGCCTAAATCTAGGCTCTGATACCACTTAAATAAGCACCGCTTCTCGGTCCAACCCGATTGCGGGTCTCGAACCTGATTGCGGTTTAGAAATGAATTCATTTATCAAACATAGTACTATTTAGATTATTTAAAAGCTCCTTTTTTTTTCAAAAATTACTAAGCTGCTTTCAATCGTTCTGCAGGCCCATACATTTTACATTTAACCAAAATATATTTACAATGAAAGTTATTCCATGCCCATTCAAAATAATATACAAAATTGTTCCGGAGTTTAACTCTTTTGATCACAAAACATCAATTGTTCAAAAATAGGATGGATGCATATGACAGAGTATATACTTTTACTCCGTAGCTTTCTTGATGACTTTGCGCTCCTTAATCTTGGGTCCCACCATTAATCACTCGATACCTGCATATTGGAAAAAACGATATGCTAAGCATTTTCATGCTTAGTGGTTCTATGGAAATTCTCTCTTCATTTCATTTTAAATCGAAACATGCAATATTTATAAAACAATGATTTTGTACAATTGTCAATGACCAATGCAATATAATATATATATATATATATATATATATATATATATATATATATATATATATATATATATATATAGTTATAGTATATATATATATATATATATATATATATATATATATATATATATATATATATATATCAATAAATTACTCTACTAATTCTATTGGTCATCTCTAAGCTATGCATTTTCATATGCACTAAATCATTCAAATCACAAATCGTGCACTTTTCAATCTCATTATCATTTTTCATTTTATCCTTTATCGGATTCTAGCCTTATGATTTCTGCACGTGATAACTTAATCACCGACACCTGCCTCGCTTCTGCCGTTGCATCAAGCATCTCGTATATATATACAGTATATATATATATATATATATATATATATATATATATACTCGGTTGGTGTACACTACCGATACTGTCCCGCTGGGCTACGGATCGGTATGCCATAATAGTACGTTTGTTCGACTCTTATTATATACCACTTATCCTAACCTGAATTTAACAAAGCATCATTCTATTAAAAGGCATTCAAATTATTTAGAAAATCCAAAGTATAGTATGTATTTTTATACAAACAAATCATTTCAATACTCATGCAATTTTCATGTCATTCATTTCGCAATCAATCAATTTATCACCCTTAACTTAAATCAACTTGTACCATTTCACACGAGCGCATCAAATCAATTTAAAACAATTCAACATGCAATTCAAACATTTTGGAGATAGAGATTCAAATAATGAGAGAAAGGTGTAGAACAAAACCAAAAGTTTTGCACTTTTGATTCCAATCCTTCTAATCTTCGATCTGCCGGGTTTTCCTCCTCGCCAACCCCTATTCCAACAAGTCAATTAAAGAACAATATTATTTGTGCATGCTAGTGATTTTGTTGTGGCTGATTTTCTGAGTTTAACATCGCATTTAATCTCATTAGCAACATGGGCAAAGATACAAAACCCGGTAAGGGAGCAAAGGTTTAATAAACTTCTTTAATCCATCAGATAACCACAAAATACTAAAAATTTTTTGCCCCGCCCTCATAATCCTTTTTCCAACGCATTCTTCATAAACTAAACCATCCCCAAAGGAAGATTAAGTCAAAAACCTCAAACAACCACTAACACCACATGCAAGGACCGTTATTTTCCAGTTTTGTACTCTTTGGACTTTATTACCCAAAAATTATTCAAACGGTCTTCAAAAATTATGAAACTCTCCAGTTTATTCCTTTATATATCCAATGACATCTCTGAAAATTTTCAATTTAAAATTCCTTCCTACGGCCTTCAACCACATAACACAAACAGTGCAAAACATGTTGTTTTTTTTCAGACAATAGTACCATTAAAACGTGTCACCAAAACCAATCCTAATGTTGTCCAAAATTAACTTCATACAATGTTTCATTAGCTTAGACCAAGGCCTAACCAACCCCCAAGCACCCAAAATCAGATTATAAACAAATTGGTACAGTTTTTAACTTTAACATCTAGACTACTCTAATTTGCAAAACATAATCTGCACATAGCTCCACTTTGACATATTTGTGGGAACTTTGGGGTTACAAATTGCGTACACTTCCTTCACATAAATTATTCCTCTAGAAGTCTAGTTTACCCAGAATTTTGAATCACTCAAATTGGATGAGTGAAACTCATTTTATGTCCAAAACACCACGACTACTCCCAAAACAGGGCATACCCGTGAGCTACTCGAAACTCACCTTTAAGCCCATTTTCGAGAGCTTTAGTGCTGCCGTTTGCTTCTGGTCCCTTCTATACATTTGTAGCTCAATCTCTTATGGTTCTTTACCAATTGGAATCACTTGTTTGCCATCCTAATCTATAGCCAAACAAGAACAGGGGTTTTTACAAATTTTTACGCATTTCTTGAAAACCAAACATTTCCCTTTACAAACACTCCTCCAAACCAATCCAAACCAATACCAAAAACCCATTTACAACCACAAAAACACCTTTATCCACATTTGGGGTTTTCTCCTCTGAACCCAAACACAAGAGAAAGTGGTTAGGGGTTTAGTTTCTTACCTGAATCTTCTTGATTCTTCAACACCAAGCCTCCTTCCTTCTTTCTTGATCACTTTGGAAACCATAAAATGGGAAGATCTCCCACTAAAACCTTGGTCTTCTCTCAACCCTAGCTCTCTTTTCTCTCCCTTTGCTCTCCAAGAATGAAAATGCATAAATGTGCCTTATCTTAGACCCCATTTGGTCTTAACCTCATTTAATGGTTAAGGCCTTGTTTGGCTTCCTATTATTTGGCTTTCAAAATAAGTCCCATTTCTCATTTTTTGACATTTAAGTCTTCTATTTTTAATTTCATTTAACTCACACATTAGCATTTCTAAGTTATTCTATTTTTGGCCTAGGTCCTCATTTCACAAATTCCAAATTTGCCCCCTTACCTCTTAAAATTCCGGTTGTATATATATTTTTTTTGCTCTTAGGATTTAAATTCAAAAAATTTCCATTTACTTTATTTTATACCCTAAACACATAATAATAATAAAAATATATCATAAAAATAGTAGGGTATTTTTGGGGAGTTACATTGATAGTCGAAGTAAAAACTGCGGCACTAATACCCTTAGGCAATTCTATTTATAATTCTGAATGCCGGCCTTGGCCCTGCTGAAATTGTGGATTTCAATGCCTGTCACGGCTAAAGTTTGTAAACCCAACCTGATTGAATGTTATAATAGTAATTTTTGAAATCGATTAGAGGTCCAATGATAGAAACGAGGTAGATTAGAATTTAGAACGCCCTGACGTCATTTGGGCATCAAGTGAAATTTTTCAGTACCACCGAATGCCCTAAGGAATAGTGATTTTTCTTATTATATCCGACGGAGTGAGTTTGCAAGAATTTTTAAGAAATTTCAGCTTCATATGACTTTCAACCGATATTTAAAAGAGAATTGGTGATTTAAGTGAATAGTGATTTCCTGACCAAATTGAGCTCATACGAAATTTTTTGGAAATTAAATAAAATAATAAAATGTCTTAATTAATTATAGAGTCGAATTCGAAATCGAAACTAGAGTCCGTTTTGGATAGTTTCGTGCGATCCGAACGCACTTTGATAAGGCACGCTATTGTCCCATTTCCATTTTAATGATTTTAAATCCGATTTCTGATTTCAGAGTCTGAAC
Source organism: Tetrastigma voinierianum (assembly GCA_016808115.1). Taxonomy (NCBI): domain Eukaryota; kingdom Viridiplantae; phylum Streptophyta; class Magnoliopsida; order Vitales; family Vitaceae; genus Tetrastigma; species Tetrastigma voinierianum. Next base: position 691,435 of record JAEQBH010001236.1, on the reverse strand, counting down.
TAATCGTGAGGATTTAATTGTAATATTTCACACAATGCCAAGTTTAGACGATCATAGAATATTTTGATGTTTAATCTGTGATAAAAGCAAAGATAAGGTGAACCGAGATAAAAGCCGCTAAGGGAGATATTTTATTGTGAGAGCCTAATCAAAACTTTCTTTAATGGCTAAGCAGGATTAAAATATCGCGATAATGACCAATGAGATTCTGGGCACAAGAGCCAATCAAATTTTTTAAAGGTTAAGTTGTGGTTAGTGACTCATGAGAATTCCACCAATGGGATTCTTGGTTCACAAGTACGTTGTGAGTCAGCAAAATTTAGAGATTAAGTGTGCTCAAAAGAGGAGAGCATTTGGCTATGAGAGGAAAAGGAGAAGAAAAGAGAGAAAAGAAAGGAAAAAGAATAGGGTGAAAGTGGGAAGAAATTGTGGAGCAAGGCTGAGATGTGATTTTCTCCTTCAAGCTCTCCAAGTGATCTCCAAGTGGGTAGCAAGAGAGAAAAGCCTAAGGAAAACCAAGAAACAAGTAAGTTTCTAATGGTGGTGTTGACTTATGTTTTTCATACTTAATGCCTTGATTTTCTAGCGGATGCTAGATTTGTGGTATTTAAGGTGAATCATGATGATTTTGATATAAAAGGAGAAAGAAATGGATTAGGTTAGGGTTTGAAAAATAAAGTGAGTGATTGGTTAGGGTTTGATAGTGCAAATTGTATGACATGTTGAAATTGGTTAGGGATTAGTTGTAAAAAGGAGAATGTTGGGATTTTAAAGAGAATGCTGTCAAAATTTTTGTAAAAAAGAACCCTGCTTTTGTTTTGGCTATAGATTAAGTTATAATTATCCAAATGAATTGATTCCAATTATTAAAGAACCATAAGATATAGGGCTACAAATGTATAGAAGGGACCAAGAGCAAATTGTAGCTCTAAGGCTCCCAAATACGGACTGAAAGGTGAGCTCAGGTAGCTCACCGATTAGTGCTCGTTTGGGTATGGTTGCAGTGTTTTGGCCATAAGTGGAGTTTCACTCATCCAAATTGAGTGATTCAAAATTCTGGGTAAAATATACTTCTAGGGAATAATTTTATCTGAAGGAAGTGCATGCAAATTGTAATCCCAAAGTTCCCAGAAAATTTGTCAAAGTAGAGCTATGTGCAGATTCTGTTCTGCCAAATTGAGTCATCTAGATGTAAAATACAATAACTTGAGTTTTGGTGATCCAAATTGGGTGATTCATCTGAAAGAAGAAACATTAGAACTATAGCTTCAAATTAGTGACAGGGAAAACCATTTCCAATTTATGAGTTAAGATCCCATAAATCAAGGATAACAGTAGGTGATTCAGTTAGCTAACCAATTTGGCATCAAAAACATGTCGTAACTTGTGTTATGTGGTTGAGGGCCTTAGAGAAGGAATTTTAAATTGAAAATTTAAAGAGATGTCATTGGATATATAAAGGACTGATCTGGAGAGTTTCATAATTTTGGAAGACCGTTTGAATAATTTTTAAGTCATAAAGTCTATAGAGTATTGTTGGAAAAAGGTTGGCCAAAATGAGTGGTTTTTTTTAGTGCTCAAGGGTAATTTGTTCATTTATCTTTAAATGAATGTGTATGGTGGATTAAATGGAATTTATGATTAATGTAGTTGTGGTTTTCTTGAAAAGGTGAAAAGGACTATCGGACGGGAAACGGAATTGACTGAAGCAAGCGGATTGAATCTGAACTCGTGAGTGTAAAATGATATTTTGACAATTGAGTTTTAAAAGTGAATGGTCTTACATAAACCGAAAAGTTTAATGGAAATGTTTATATAAAATGTTAAGCATATGGAAATGTTTTATCTTGCATCAATATATATATATATATATATATATATATTTATATTAAATTATATATGTACGCATATGTTAAGGCATTATGAAAGTTTAAAAATGTGTAAAGAATGCATATGTGTTTTAATGATAAAGAAAAGGATTTAAATGGATTTATAAATGTATTTTGAAGAAAATGTTTACTCGATGGTTACCCTAACCCCAAATGATCAAGTAGGATCGATATCGCCTGGGTGTTTTAAGCGTGTAAGGATTCTAGAGGGTAAAGTTATAGGTTAACTCGAGGGAGGGAAATAGGTGTTTAGAGTAATATCCTTACATCGTGAGGTGTGTTATGATCAAACCCTATGCAAAGCGTGAGTTTCCTCCCGCAACATAGTGGTTATGATCGAATGAGATTGTCCTCACCATCGCATTCTAAACTGCTCGGGTGTGTGTTTATCCCCTGGGTTCCATCATAAAGAAAGAAATAAAGAAAGAAAGAAAGTTTAAGGCATAAATTGATTTTTAATTGTATAAGTATTTATTATTTTTGTTAGTATTGAAAATGTTATCTAAATAAAATGTACACTCACTGAGCTCCTTTAGCTCATTTTGTTTCGTATGTTTCAAAACCATTTCAGAACCGAGACCGGGTGCGCCTAGAGGGACATCCCCTCAAGCAGTTGAGTCGAGCTACTAAGAGACGACGCGTGAACCCTGATTACAAATATTTTGATATTGTATATGTTGAATATTTTTGTCATGTATATATGTATATATGTATATAGTTTGAAAAGGAACTACGTGGGCTTTTGATCCAAGGATCGAGGTATCGTAGGCGGCTCCGCTTACTCGCCAGCCCAAATTTTTTTTGATAAAAATGTGCATGGAATTGGAAGAAGGTTTGAATGTTTTGATGATTTGAAGTAAATAAATGTATATGTATGTATATTGTGTTTGATTGTGGACGAGAGTCCTAATATGGAAGTTGAAAATCGGGGTTAGAAGTGTTTTTAAATGCTTTATCAAAGTTTTGTACCTGGGGAAAGTCCGAAAAAACAGAGGAACCTACGATTTTCTAAAAAATAAAATCTAAGTGTTTGAAAAAAAGAAAGAAAAAGAAAAGAAAAAAATTTATCACTCATCGCATTATTTTCTAAAGATATGTTAAGGATTGTAAAGGGGTTCGCTCCATGGATTTTATTTGATTGTTTTGAGGAAAAGTTTCTATATCCATTGGAGTGCCGGGAGGTCCCCTCGGGTTCATGAGGTTAATCCGGGTCGGGATCCTTCAAAGTTGGTCTATGTCCTGACATTGCAGCTTACTTGTGTTTCTTTAGGCTTTGTTATGGGCTTGTCGCGACGTTTTTGACTTTCATCTTCTTGAGTCTTTGTCACCACAAATATAGGAAATATCGTGACAAAGTTGGTCTGATTCTTGTTCTTAATTTTCGTGACATATATTTCTTTGTCGTGACCAACATTGATGACTTACGCTTTTATCTCCGAAAGGTTTGTCGCGGCAAAGTTTGCTATTTTGCTTTGTTGATCTCTGTAAGTGTTGTCGCAACAAAGTTTTGAAATGTTGCAACATTCCTAATGCCTTGAACTTGTTACTCTCCGAAAAGTTTGTCATGACATCAGAATCTTTGTCATGACAAACTTCTCATGACTCGTATTGTTGATTTTTGGAGAGTTTGTCTCTACATAAGAATCTTTATCGTTACAAACTTTTCTTGCATTGCATTGAACTCTTGTCAGCTTTTGTCACAAAAAAATAATCCTTGTCATGACAATATTCTTGTCTTCTATCCTTGGTTTTTTCGCGATAATCATTTCTATGTTGCGACATAATTCTAATGTTTCCTTAGTAGCTCTTCTCATTCTTTGTCGCGACAGAGGTTTTAAATGTTGCGACAATATTTCGGCCTTCTAACTTTTATTGTGTCGCGACATAAGTTTGGAATGTCGCGATAATCTTCAATTGTCTTCTAGGGGCTATTTTCAGTCTTTTGTCACGACAAACATTTCTTTGCCTTATGCATGAGTATTCTACATATTTGTCTTCATAGAGTTATGATTGTTGCGACATTTCTTTTGGTATTTGCTTGAGGTTTTGTCGCGATAAAGATGTAATTGTCGTGACATTTAGAAACTTCCTGCCTCAACCATTTTTTTTTTGCTTTTCTTGCTTTTTTTCGTTTTGTAATTAAACCTTGCAAACACAAACTGGGTGAAGACACATGCACTCCTTATTAAATTTGAACCTTAAATCCTAAAAATGCAAAGAAATGGACTTAAAAATAAATGAGTTTTGACTCATCAAACTCCCCCCAAACATAACGCTACGGTCCTGCCAGAAAAGAAATTTTGTCATTCTCAAGCAATAATCTTTAAGGCCATTTTTGTTCTGCATTAGACATTTTTTATTTTTTTCTTTAAATCTTACAAATCAGTTTAAAGACAGGATAGTTGTAATATTACTTTTGAACAAGTTTCACATCCAGAATGAAGAAGATTTCAATTAAGTTCACTAAACAAACAAATAATTCTTATAGTGTAAACAATTCAATTATTTACCCTGGATTAGTGAGTGTGTGATGGTCTTCCCTTATCACTCTGGAAAATTAGTTAATCTTTTGAGATACTATTCAAGATAATAAAACTTTCCCCGATTTTCTAAAGGTCTCATAGGCTTGTTGGTCATATTAATCTCCACTAATGTAGGCAAAGATACAACCTTCAAGATCAAATAGATCTTTCAGGCTTGTAATGTTTGACTTGGGTACTTGGGCAGATAAATGAACAATTAAGGTTCAAGTTTACCTAGATTGCACATACAACTCAACATATTTGCCTTCACTCTTCATCCTTCAATTCTCTACTGACATCAACTTTCAAGCACCCCCAAACTTGGTTTGGTGCATCATTTTGCATACTCTCCGCTGTAGTATTTCTCTTGATCACTTTCAAAATTCAAATTCAATTCCTCATACTAGAAGTTTTTACTTTTCATTTCCTATAAAGGTTTATGGAATGATGCAATGTTTTGCCTTTTTAAGCTTTCTACCACCCCTAGAGAGCTTGCCACACTCTCCCATACCGCTAGTTATTTACAAGATTAAAAGGCCAAACACCCTAAGTAACTTAATTGCTTAAGGGAAGAAGACTACAAGACAAAACTCATTCCACCTTGATACTTAGTATTTTCACAGCTTCATTTGTGCATCTCTTTTTTCTTTCTTCATCTCAATTGATTTTCCTTACTTCCCCAAACTTATCTTATTATCCATTTCTTTTGTTCTCTTAATGCAATTTGGGCAAACTACAGGGTATTTTACTGCAAGATTAGAATTAATAAAGGATTGAGGCTTTTTGTTTGTTTGTTGATGATGAAATTGGCATTTGGCTCAAATAAGGAACTAGGGTATATGCATATGCATATTATAAGGGTAAGCTTTGAAAGGTTCAAACTTCCAAGGATGACCTATATCATTTCTTGTTAGTTGTGTTGCCTAGGATTTCGCCTTGAATAATAGTCTAACAAGTGCTAGGACTCTAGGGAGACTAAAACTGTGATGGATCTCAGAAGATGTCCCTAATCTCAACACAATTAGTTGTAGAGCTACTTTTGACAATGTACATGTTTTCAGGGTTCATAAAAACTAAACTGTTTACAAAAACCGATTTATAAGTCTTACTTGTTCCATCGTTTGTTTAAATCTTCCCAAGTCTTGAAATTCAACTTATTCATTAATAACATCACAACTTCCAAATTTTAGTTAAGCTCATCCTACCCCAATTTCATCACAATTTCCAATACGTTCCAATCATGCTTCTGAATACAGATTCAACATGAATAAAGCATCATCAATTTAATCAATGACATTTCCAACTCAAATTCTCATATCAACAATTTATGCAAAAATGAAAAAGATAATGAATTTGAACAAGAAAGCTAATTGGAAATTTCTCACATGGTTGTTGAGCATGCTCTTTTTCTTTAATTATAGCATTTCATTTATTGCTCAAAGTTGCTCATTGACAATATCTCCAACTTAATAATCAACTTTCTTGTCCTGAAAAACAATAAGAATTAATTAACATAAAAATCAAACTTAAAATAAAAATTTAAAACAAACTAAGTTAAACTCAAATCCAAACTATTAAAGAAAATAAAAATTACTTGGGTTGCCTCCTAATAAGCTGCCCAATTTAATGTCTTTAGCTAGATATTTCTGCATTGTAAACTCTTTTCAACAAATTCTTCAACAATTATTCTCTAAGACCGCTCTTCATTGATAATTCCTCCCAGATAATGTTCTAGTCTTTGGCCATTCACTTTGAACTCATTCCATGAATCTGTTCTCAAAGTCACTACCCCAAAAGGTGTGACTGCAATTACTGTGTAAGGACCACTCCATCTAAACTTAAGCTTCCTTGGGAAGAGTTGAGCTCTCCTACTTCAAACTATTCCTTAGAATTATATGATCATGCCATTTCTTAGTCTTTTCCTTGTAGATCCTGACATTGTCATAAGCTTCATTTCTCAGCTCTTCTAGTTCATTCATTTGAAGTAGTCTCTTTTCCTTAGCATCTTAGAAATCACAGTTCAACTTCTTAGTTGCCCACATAGCTTTATATTCAAGCTCAAGAGGGAGATGACAAGGCTTTCCAAATACAATCTTGTATGGGGACATTCCAATATGAGTCTTATAAACAGTCCTATAAGCCCACAATGCATCATCTAGCTTTTACTAACTAGTCTTTGCTGCTTGTATTCACTATTTTCTCCAGTATGTTATTGATTTCCCTATTGGATATTTCAACTTGTTCATTTGATTGTGGGTGATAAGCCAATCCCATAGCATGTCTAACTCCATATATGCTTAGGAGTTTTGCGAACAACTTGTTTGTAAAATGGCTTCCCTCATCACTAATGATTGTCCTTAGGGCTCCATATGTACTCAAGATTTTTCTTTGAATAAACCTCATAACTGTGTTGGCATCATTTATGGGACAAACTATTACTTCCACCCATTTTGATACATAGTTCATAGCAAGGAGAATGTATAAATTTCCAAATGAAGGTGGAAAAGGTCCCATGAAGTCTATCCCCCATACATAAATAAGCACTACAAGAATTCCTTGCAGAGGCATCTCATTTTTTCTATTTATGTTGCCCATTCTCCCCATCCTGGCTGGCCAATTTCTCACCCATTTAGAACAGCCGAATAGAGCTGGACCAATAAAACCCGACTGAGAATTCTAGGCCGTTTTGTCTCCTTACAAAGTGTCCTCCATATATGACATAACATTTATCTAAAATTTCACCTGTTTTTGCCTTTATACACATTTCCACTGATTTGCTATTCTCTAAAGAAAAGGGTCATCCTATATGTAAAATTCTGACATCGCCTCCTCAACTTTCTTTCTATTAGTAGCCACTCGTAAGTAGCACTCCCTCAAGCTTAAATAGTTCACAATGTTAGCATACCATGGCACTTGAATTGATACTAGAAAAAGCTGCTCATCAAGGAAATTTTCTTCTATTCCAGTCCCTCTTTCATATTAAGTAGGCTTTTCTAATCTTGATAAGTGATCGCTATCACTTTATCACTGCCCTTCTTGTCCTTGATCTCCAAATTAAATTCCTTCTCTAGATTTCTTAGTGTTCTCTCTAGTTCAATGTCAAGTGCTAGCAGTTCAGCTTCTAGCATTTTGTGCATGTAAGAAGTGCCTGAAATGATGATACACTGAAATCAAAGTGAGATAAGTAGATAACTTAAATATATCATGATTAGTTCAATAAAAAGATAAGTAGCTGAATCAACTACTGCTAATTAAAACTATTTTTGAAATTTTTTTTGAAAATTTTGATAAAAGATAAAAGAAAAATGTCCAAACTAGCAACTTTCTTTTTGGTTGGAATATTAATCCTTAAACTCTACTTCAATCCTCGGCAATGGCACCAAAAACTTGTTGATTGAATTTCTAACACTGCTACCAAAGACTGATTGAGTCCCTTGCAGCGGCGCCAAATACTTGTTGACCAAATTTCTAACACTGCTACCAAAGACTTGTTGAGTCCCCAACAACGACGCCAAAGACTTGTTGATGACCATCCTATACAGACCAAATGTGTTAAGACTGTTTTCTACTTTTTGACTTTAATACTATATTTGAAATTTAATATGGAATTTAATATGGTATAATCACTGCAAGTGCACATGTCATACAATTACTAAAGTGGACTCTAGGAGTTCAGATATCATTCCCACAAGGATTGATGAGAAAAATTAAAGATCAACTACCCCTTCTACTCAAGAAAATCAATATTTGAATCTCTAGCTATAAGTTTGAACTATCTAAAATAAATTGAATGAAAGAATTTTTAATAAACATAAATTTAGTTCAGAATCGCTTCGAGAATAATTCCTAACGCTTTTATAACATGTTCGTGGTATAATACGGATGATGTCTTTTCAACCCGAACTGGCCGGGAGCCGGTTAGTCGCCATTGGTTGGACCAAGACCGAGGATAGTTTGGGTTGGGGTAGGATTGCTGTAAATGTCGATCAACGTGCCTCGACGGCACCCTTCCCGCAATAAGAACTAGAAATGAAGAGGCCGCGGTGGCGTCGCCGGGCCGCCTCCGATGCCTAAGTCGACTGGTTCGAGAAGAGAGGTGATGCCTCGATTAACTTAGAATTAGCGCCTAATGAGCTATCTTTCACCATGGGGTGGCCTTGTATTTATAATGATGATCATGACAACTTTCCTAATCGGATTATGATAATCGACAGTATGTTTCCTAGTCGAGGATGATATAATATTACTTATTGGGTGTGAGATTTTATTTCCTTATTGTAAACCAATTAATAAGGGATAATTGAGGGGTGGTAATATCTACTTCTTCTTATTGATAAGATTTGCTTGATTTGGCGTGATAAGTAGTTATTGAGAATTATCCTACTTTCCTCATTGGCGAGATTTAGTCCGATTTGGCAGATAAGCACACAGAATTATCCATTTTCCTTATTACGAGATTTAGTCCTATCGCAGGATGTGGGCCTTCCTAATTATCCATATCATCGGCCTTTGGGGCGAGTGGACTGGGCTTTCGTTTTGGGGCCGACGCTTAGGGGTCGTGTTTTACAGGCCTCGCCTCCTTTCGGGCCTAGTGAGCAGGCCCGCGCCTATTTTTCAAACCTCATCGCTAGCCCCCACTCGTGCACCTGCGGTGCGGGGCAAGGGCTATATCGCTTCTTGTATCGGGCTTCCGACGGCGTGTCGCCGGCTCGATTAGTTGTGGCTCTGGTCACGCCTTATGTCCGTGATGATGACTTTTCGTTCTTGCGCTCATTTCTTCCAGAATATCCACGATCGCTCATCTTATGCCCCTGATCCTAAGCTTTTTTCTTTTCTTTTTAGTGAGTTTGGACTTCTCTTTCCTTATTATCTATCCGAACCTTTGCGTAGAGTCCTTTCGTACGTCCCGCTGAGATAACTTTTTTTTTTTTTTTTTTTTGCTTGGGACCCGTGACATATGTAGCCTTTCCTTAATGCATATTCATTTTTATCTCACCACTTTCGCTCTACTTGTGCTCTTCTACGATGTTCCGTATGAATTAAACGGCCTAAATCAGCCGGCCCGAGTTGAGCAAATGAGCTCTTCTCAAATCGAGCCGAGGCTCCATGGCCGACCGCCCGAAATAATTGGATTCAAGAACAGGTGGCCTCGAATTGGAGTAGCGAGCCCTTCAAACCTGGCCGTCGCGTTCGGTCATCGATTTAATTCGGAAGCCAACCCGATTCCTAGGCCGCATGGCCCGGTAGAATGATTACTCGTCGAGCCGAGCCGGATGGGTATCCGCTTGACAATCTTGCCTAAGCTGATATGATTCCTGGATTCCATGACTTGTTTCTTGGCAGCTTCAGCTAAATTGAGCGGTCGACCTCTATTGACGGACTGCATGGTAGTTGTGCCGATTCCTTAACTGCGTATGACCATTTTCTGCGGAACTCACAACTCGGTTTAATCGCCCTCCATCGGGTCGACTTACAAGAGTCAGATTAACTCCTTAGGCCGCATCGACCGATTTTGGTCGAGGTCACAAAGCGAGTGGTCGGGTAGAGGATCATCCTTATGAAGCAAATGGGGAGGACTCGCCCAGGCGAATAATTGAGTAGAGCCTGGCCCGCTTAACCGGGACGTGGGAAGAGCTTGCCTGAGGAATAAATAAAGGTAGCTCGTCCATTTGAACTGAGGGAAGGGCTCGTCAAAGTGAATTGTTAGCAGGAGCTCGTCCATGTGAATTAAGGGAAGAGCTCGTTAAAGAGAATTATCGCGTGGAGCTCGTCCATAAGGAATCGAGGGAGGGCTCACAGTAGATCACGTAAGAGCTTGTCCGTAGATAATGGGAGCTCGTCATAGCTGTCGGGAAGAGCTCGTCAGTGTGATCGCTGTAAGAGCTCGTCCATGGGGCCAATAGAGCTCGCCAAGTAGAGCCGTTGGGAAGAGCTCAAGAAGATCAAGTGTAAGAGTCGCCCCTGTAGATAATAAGAGCTCGCTGGGCAGGGCCACAGCAGCTCGCCAGACCGCTGTAAGAGTCGCCCCTCAGAATAATAGGAGCTCGCCAAGTAGAGTCATGGGGAAGAGCCTGCCAGTAGATCAAGCAGGGCGAGTCGGCCCCATGTGTATAATAGGCTCGGGCTGGGCAGAGCTGCTTGGGAAGAGCTCGTCGTAGATCACAAAGAGCTCTCGGCCCATGTAGATACAGGAGCTCACAAGTGTAGTCGTGGGAAGAGCTCAGCGCAAGACCGGTTGTAAGAGCTCGGCCCATGTACATAATAGAGCTCAAGCCAAGTAGAGCCGTTGGGAAGAGCTCGGCCGTAAGGTAGATCGTTGTAAGAGCTCGCCCATAGATAATAGAGCTCGCTGGGTAGAGTCACGGAAGAGCTCGTCAGAAGATCGTTGTAATAAATATTCATGTAAATAATAGAGCCTGGGCCAAGTAGAGCCGCTGGGAAGAGCTCTGCCAATTTAAATAGTAGGGGCTCGCCCATCTGAGTTGAGGGATGAGCCTCGTCAATATGAATTGTAAGAAGGAGCCCGTCTGGTCGAGCGCCGGCGGGCTCATCGTGAATAGTAAAGGGCTCGGCCCATCCGAGCGGGGCGACGAGCCTCGCCATTATGGTCGCACATGGAGCCCTGGGTCTGCCCGGAGGCCGGGCGTCAAATGAATAGTAGCTCGCCCATCCGGGAAGGAGGGATGAGCCTTGTCTATGAATTAAAACGGCATTCCGCCTGCCTGGAGCGAGCGAGGGGCTCGTAAACGTCGCGGCAGGGATTCGCCTGCTTCAAGTCCAGCCGGCGGCTCGCCAATGTAAATAGTAGGGGCTCGCCCATCCGAAGCAGGATGAACTCACAATATGAATTGTACGGGGCGAGCCCGCTGTCCGGAGTGCGCCGGCGGGCTCGTCATCACTGAATAGTAAAGTGGCTCGCTCCATCTGAGTGGAAGGATGAGCCTCGGCCAATATGAATTGTACGACGGGAGCCCGTATGTCTCGAGTGCGCCGGGGGCGGCCTGCCAATGGATAGTAGGCCAGCCCATCCGAAGCCAGGGATGAGCCTCGCCAGCATGAGTTTGAAACAAGGGAGCCCGCCTCGTCTGGAGCGCAAGAGGCTCGTAGCCAGTAAGGGAGCCCGTCTGCTCAAAGCCCAGCCAAGTGGCCTGCCAATGTAAATAGTAGAGGGAGCTCGCTCATGAAGTCCAGTGAAGCGGCTCGCAAATAGTAGGCCGCCCATTCGAAAGTCGAGGGATGAGCCTCACAATATGAATACTGGCCTCGGGCCGGGCTCAGGGCGCGTCGCTGCATGGCGTAGCCGAGTGCGGCTAGCTGGAGCCGAGGCGGGGTAAACTAGAGCGGGCGATTGGAGCCGAGTGGCTGAGCCGAGTGGCGATGTAGCCATGGCGACCGAGCGAGGGCGGCTGCAATGAAGGGCGATGAGCCGAGTGGCGCAGCCGAGCTACAATGAAGAAGTGGCACAGCCGGTATGGCGTAGCCGAAAGGGCACGAGCCGAGCGGCGATTGAGCTGAGCGGCGCCAGAAGCCGAGTGGCGAGCTGGAGGCCAGAGGGCGCGAGCCGGAGGCGATAGCCCAGTGGCGATGTAGCCTGGAAATGGGTTCGACTCTTGAGGCGCGTGGGCTCGTGCGTGAGTAGAGGAGCTTCGTCAGCGAAAGCAACTGGCTCTTGCACTGTACTCGTGGCTTTCGTTTCAATACGTAGCCCGAAATGGGTACACTGAGGCGCCAGTGGCTCAGGCAGATTAGGAGGGGAGCTCCGCCAAAGTGGAGCAACCCGGGTTCCGGCGCCTGTGTGGCCTTAGTGGCGTCTCTGCTCACTACAATGCAGCCCCAGCCGGGTCCGACTCCCTTGAGAGGCAGAGCGGCCCGTGCAGCAGAGGAGCTTGTCAAAGTGAGCAACTCGGCCCAAGGCCAGGCCTTCTGTGGCGCTGCCGAGGCGATAGCCTGAGCTTCATCCCGACTCTTGAGGCAGCCAGGCCTCGTGCAGAGTAGGAGAGCCTGGCCAAAGCGAAGAACCGGGCTCCGGCGGCTCGTGGGCGTTCTAGCCTGAGCGGCGACAGCGAAGGGCGATTGAGCCGAGTGGCGCGAAGCCGAGTGGCGACGCCGGAAATGGTGGCGGCCGAGCCAGTGGCCATTGAGCCGAGGGCGCTGTAGCCGAGTGGCGATGTAGTTTGCGCCGCGACATTGCCAGGGCGATTGAAATGGTCGACCGACTCTTCGTGGAAGCGTGGATCCGCCCGAGGATCAACTGGTCAAAGTGAGTCGCCGCACGTGGCCATTCGACTTGATTTTTGAAAAGGTGCGAAAGGCTCTTAATGCCGATTAGCAAGAGAATTTGAAGCGAAGCCATAAATTTCGAAAGTGCTTCGGGCCTTCTTATAGATGGCGAATTTACATATGAGCCATACTTTGATATTCTCGCCTTCCAGCGTGAATCGAAATCCGCGCGATGAAGCTCGGTTTGACGCTCGCGGATCCACCAAGACTCGCCCCGCTTTGTCGCTCTTACATCAGTGAGCTGTGGTTGCCCTTCGCGGCGAGGGGTGCCAGACCTTCCGAACTCGCCAGGTTCTCGGGCGCGCAGATCTGCCCCCGTGTTGCTCAACTCTTCTATCAGCGCCGCCCAGAGTATGAGCTACCCACCTCGCCTGTTAGCTTGCATTGTTTCTAATGTGCCGCGGTAGTCAGTTCTCAAGGCTGCCGGGTTTGTCCTGCAGATCCCCGCGACGCATCGCTTCCCTGTTCCTTGTTATACCATCAGAATCGAGAAATCACTATATTTTGCGGACAGAACCGGGTTGCTCACAGACGCGCCAATCGGATGATGCCTTTTTCAACCGTAACCGGCCGGAGCGTGGTTGGCCGTTGGTTGACCAAGACTCGCCGAGGATCGTTTGGTCAGTAGGATTGCTGCACTATCAACAGTTCGGATGCGCGACTCTCCCAATAAGAGCCGTAATGAAGAGGGGCTCTGCGAGGGCGTCGCCCGCCGCTCCCGCGCCCAAGCCTCGACTTCGCTTGAGAGAAGAGAGGCGCCTCGATTGCTTAGAATTAGCGCCCGAACGAAGCCGCATCTTTCACCGATGGGGCGCCTTGTATTTATAGTGGATGATCATGATAACTTTCCCACTGATTATGATACCAATAGTATGTTTCGAAGTTGGAGGATGATATAATATTGTTTCCTTTATTGGGTAGGAGATTTTATTTCTTATTGTAAAACCACCATAAAGAACATCGAGGGTGGCAACATTCTACTTTCCTTATTGATAAGATTTGGGCCTTTGATTTACAGGATAAGTAGTTATTGAGAATTATCCTACTCGGGGTCAAGCAGATTTAGTCCCGACTATGTGATGGCTGGCTATTGAGAATTCATCCTACTTTCCTTGTTGGCGAGATTTAGTCCTGATCGGTGCAAGGATGGGCCCTCCCCAATTATCCATATCATCGCCTCAGGGCAGTGACCTGGCTTGGGCCACGCTAGGGGCTCGGGTGTTTTATAGGGTCCGCCTTTGGCCTATGAGTAGGCTCACGCATCATATTTTTCAAACCTTATCAAACATAAATTAAATTATATTTTTTCCGACGTTTAAATGGCTAAAAAGGAAAAAATGATAAAACCCAAAATTTTTGCAAAAGCCAAATAAATTTGGTAAAAATGTCAAATGAGGACCTAAGGGTCATAAATGAATAATGTAAGTGCCAAAGTATAAATGAAATGAAATAAAGTGAAAATGAAGGTGAAAATGAAGTTTTAAAGTTAGAAAATGAGAAAATCGATTAAGTGTGTAGCCAAAACAATATTAGTTTAAGGATTTGGGATTAAAAGACCAAATATTGGTCTTTGAGAGACATTTCTCTCATTCCTCTCATTCTCTCATCTCAACTCTCACTCATGTACGAACTCCTCTCTCAAACCCTCATCTCCCACAAATTCCATTTTGAGAACCCAAAATAAGTGGAAATCGTCTTATTCTTCCAACGTTCATCTCTTGTCTAAGCCCTAACTGATTTGCACCTAAACCGACAAAACATAGGCCGATCTATGGTGAAGCGTTTCGACTAGGTCAAGCAAAATTGCGGCAGGTGTAATCTGTCTAGATAATGAAAAAGCTAGAGTATTGGGGTAGAAATCAACCCTAACTGGAAACCCTAGAATGGCCGACTGATATTTCCCTGTTTGTGTTGGAATAGGAGTCAGAGAAGATAAAGCGAGTTCATATCAAGACTGAAAGGAAAAGAGACTAGAACCGACTCTTTTTGGTTTGTTCTTCTTACTTCTCTCCTCATTTCAAGTTTTATGTTGTTCCAAACAAATCAGACGGTTCGCATAACATGAATGTGTGCTCATGGGAACAAAAATGAGATGTTTTTAGTTGTGTAAAGTGATTTCGAATGCATCATCAAGAAAATTGCATGTGTGTTCTTAAGAACCGTAAATGGACTGATTTAGTGTAGGCTAACTGTTTTCAAGAGGATTAAACATGAAAAAAAGGAGAAGAAAACGAAAACAGAGAATGTAGGAAATTTTCACAAACTTGCGAAAATTTTCGCAACCCTTGCGAAAAAATTTTCCCAGGGGCTACGAAATTTTGTAGGCCTTCACAGGAGCCTGCGAAATTTCTCAGAGCCTTGCATATGAAATTGTTACCAAACTTCAATCGGCCATAACATTTTTGTCCGAACTCCGATTCGTGCGTTCTTGGACTCTACGGAAAGCTCTTTGAGTATATAATCTAACCATATGCTAATAAATGGCAATTGGTTCTCATATATTTTCTAAAAATTTGATTTTAGAACCAAGTGTACTAATTGCTTGGTTGTGTTGGTGTTTAAGTTGAGTTTTCTTTTCCCGAATCCCCCTAAGTGTAAGTGAACTGTGTGGGCGTCCCATAGCCCATAAATAGGATTAAAAATGGGGAATAACAATCCCTAAAACAAATCTTAAGTGAATTTTCTATGAGGAGGAAGTAGGGAAAGAAAGAAAGTATAAAAATGAGAGAGGTAGAAAAGTAAACCTAAATAGAACTCCTTAGAATACCCGACTTAATAATATGATTGTTAATTGTATCGAATGTAATGACGAGGAGGAAAGCCCGAATTGATTGAGATTTCGAGGATTGGAATCAAAGTGCAACAAGCTTTTTGGTTTGTTCTTCGACTCTCTCTTTTGTTTCCATTTTGGAGTTTGTTCTCCACTTCTCTCTGTCTAATTCCAAAGTGTTTGAATGATTACAAAATGATTTGAATTGGGAAAATGATTTATAATAAAAAGCATATTGATTTGAGGCAAATGATTGTGAAATGATTTGCATATGAAAAATTGCATGAGTATTGAAAATGAATCGTTTGTAGAAATGTACATACTATACTGCATTTTGCTATGAATGATTTGAATGCCCTTAGTAGAATGTTAACCGTTAAATTCGAGTTGAGGATAGATTGCATATTGTACAGCACAAATTATCAGACTGCGAACAAACGTAATGATGTGTCACCCTCGATCCGTAGCCCAAATGGGATAGTACTTAGTGTTCACGAATTGATTTTTAATAACCAAATACAGCCTCAAATAGGACCGCATCAGACATAAAAAAATGTTTTTATACCAGCCTATAGCCTAGTGGGATCATGTCGGTGATTTCGTTATCCTCTGCACCAAAAGCATATGTTAAATTCGTTAAAGGGCAAATTGAAATGATAAGAAAATTGTGAAATGCATGATTTGTGTTTTGAATGATTTGTTGCATATGAAAGTGCATATTTGGAATGATCAATAAACGATAAATGAATGTATATGAAATGAATATATGTATTGTATTGCATTGATCATTCAAAAATGTTAAAAAGCATTATTTAGAAAAATTGCATGATTTGTATTAAACTGAAATGGAAGAGAGAACTATATAAAACCACTAAGAATGAAAATCTTAGCGCGTTGTTTAATCATCACGCAGGTACCGAGAGAACAGATATAAAGGCAAGGGCTGCTGAGATTCAGAGTCATCGTCAATCCCACACAGAGAATAAATAAAGCTCCGTCATATTTATACATGAATTTGATTTGACTATTTTTGTATTGAAACTATAATTCGAAAAGTGAACTCTGATTTTGTTTTTGTATATGTTTGTGATATTGAAAACGGCTAATAATGTTATATTGTATCAAGGTGGGAAATGGACCGAATGAAAGCATACAATGCCACATCGAACGAAAGAAAATGCATTCAGAACAAATGATGGGCCCCTTTAAGTTACAATGATGTTTACGTATATATGTTCATAAGGTTAATTATCCTTTACAAAATGAGCATTTGAAATGTGTCTTAAATGAGAAATTGCAATTGGATTTGAATGGTATCAAAGCACAAGTAGCATAGAGCTACGACATTGAAAATGTATTTGTATTAGTATTGGTGTTTGAATATATCTTAAAAGTAAAAGTTTTGGTATCAGAGCCTAGGTTTAGGCGATTCGACAAAATGATTTTTGAAATTGTTTATGACATGCATTGCATGTTCATATAAAGGATGACGTGACTTTGATGCGAATCTCTTCGGTCTTAATAGGTAAGCATGGATGGTTCAGACCCCATGTGGCCGAGGTGACTCAGAAGTTCCCAAACAGCTCCCCCGCTAGTGTGGAAGGTGGGCAAGAGTCCCATGCTCCATCGATTCGTGAGCAAGGTTAAGTAGCAGGAGGTTCTATGGATATCCTCCAACAGATAGCTTAGGCACTTCAAAGAGCAGCACAACCAGCTACAGTTGTTCCTTAGTGGTAAGCCATAGAGAGAATGGCAAAATATCGACCCATAGATTTTCTTGGGAAGAAAGATGATGAGCCTTCCATGGCGGATAATTGGCTCGAAAGAACTGAAATAATGCTTCGACAAATGCATTGCAAACCAGAGGAGGAATTTAGGAGCAAAAGGAATTTACTACAGGATGAGGCTACTAGTGGTGGGTTTGATCTGTAATCAGCACTCACCAAAAAGTGTTACATGAGTTCTTCCCGGGCGTAATTCAGAAGGCACATAGTCAGCACTATTCAAGCAAGAGGAGACAAGAGTTTCATAATTTGAAGCAAACATTTATGAGTGTGGACTCGAGCACGAGAGAATTCACTTGGTTGAGAAAGTATGTTCCAGATGCAAAGTAATTCGAGGAAGAGAAATGTCAAGAAGTTTGAAGATGGCCTCAATGACCATATTTGTGTTGGAATCCAGCGAAAAGTAAACACAACGGAAATAAATTTTTTTTTAACGTTGAACTGCATCAGGATCTAAGCGGTTTGATGAAACTAAACAATGAATCAAGGAAACTGCAGATCTAATTTTGCATCAATCCTTTTCAACTAGCGAGATTTTCGATCACACACACATGCTGAAACACAAACAGAACTCCTTCTGGAAACGATCCAACAATAATGAGCCAAGACGATGCAACAGTAAACTCCTCTAAAGGTATCTCACAAGACCATTAATGGACGGGATGGATGTGCTAGCACCTTATGATAGGTCTGTCCCATAAAACCAAAGACAATTTTAGTCTTCCAAACCTCTAAAAGAATTCTCTCTCAAAAATGCCCACTAAAGAAACTACCTCCTTTTAGACTATTAAAACTTGATGATTTATATCAAGCCTCCCAAACCTTTATTAAAACGAATTTAAACCAAATTCCATTAACCATTAACGGCTCGGGGTCAGTTTGGGCTCGGGCTCGGGCTTAATCATGGGCTAAAGAGAGCCTTTCTAACATCCCATTATAACTTATTCTTATGTGGGACCCTATAGGTCTACTCCAATGTCGGGCAGCCGCCCAAATCATATTCTAAGCCCACAAGTTATAATTGGTCTCTAGTAAGACATTATAACTACCTAAATCAAGTGAATTCGATGACTAAAAAAACCTTACCATAGTATGATATTAGTCCTTTGTCACACGATGTCTCGATTAAGCACCAAGCATGGATGAAGTCATCTTTATACAACTTAATTGTTTCTTTATTCTCAAGTAGACTGACTAAACAAATGATATTGATAACTCCTATCAATCTCAATCAAGCACGACCATGCATTTCTCACCACTATCAAGAGCTAAATAGACATCTCACTCCAATTAAGAAATGACAAATTCCTTCATCAACATCAGATTCCCTCCACATGATTTACTGCATGCCTAACCATAGCCTGTATTACCATCCTATTAAAGATGTCATTGAGCTACGTCAAGACACGAAGTTCCTCATGTAGGAATCCATGGTGAATTTAGGTCGAAGGACTCAAATACCACTACTACAATGAGAATTACTAATGACATAATCCATGTAGTATTTCTCATAGCGGTCACCAATAACATGAACTTAACATGTATTTATGTCTCGAAAATATCTATGCCTCATGATTCGTGACACGAGGTGTACCGGAATCAACAAAATTTATATCCTAGATTCCACTCTTAGCAAAGCTACTCCAGCATGCTGGGTCTAGGGTCGAACTCGGGATGGGGTTTTCTTCATGCTGCATGAGTCAGCTTGGATCGAAAAATGGTGTTTCAATTTGGATCTTGGTTTTTTTGTAAAAACAAAGGGGGTTGATGGCTTGAAAACCGTAATCGTAGTGGAAACAAAGTGTAAAAGAAACTTTTGAAGTTTCGCCACTCGGGCTAGGTCCCAAGGCAACTATAATGTCCCTGGGTCCTTTTCCTCAAGGCTGGGAGATGACCTATAGTCATTTCCCAAACCGGATCTAAGGTTTAGTCCATAAAGACTCGAACCCTAAAAGTTTTTCCTAGTATACAACATTGATTAACCATTAATTTTCAAGTAATTAAACCGCCTCTGATCTAACCCGTAGGGAACAAATGGAAACTAAGTTAGCATAAGTGGATCTAGCAATAAGTATCCACTGAACCTTGAAAGCTTGCCAAGTACTGGCCACTCGGGGTACATCCCAGGGATTCAAACCTAGCGTGAGATGCATAAATATAAATGGTAATAAATGCTTGCGTTATGATCAGAGAGGACGGTGCAAGCTTACTCCTAACCACCGGGCCTTCCCTCTTCAAAGATGAGAGGGGTTTAGCCAAGCATCCCTTGAGTTGTCATCCTCAAGGGTTGTTTGGCTGGTGAGAAAATGCAAGAAAGGGAGAGAAAATGAGAGAAAATCACACCAACGGGAAAGCTGAAAGCTTTGACGGCAATTTTATTGATTAATGGATTGATTGATTTTACAGAGCTTGACTAAGGCTTATATACTGCTTAGAGTTAAGGAAATTACAAAAAGGTACAAAACAACAAAAATACATTGAGGGCAATTTTGGTACAAAACCATAAAAAGCAATATGATTAACATAGCAAACAGGTAGCTACGAAAAATTTCGCAGGCCGAAAATTCTTCGTGAGCTCATGAATGGCAGCCGCGAAAAATTCAACACTCGTAAAATCTCCGCAATGCTCACTCTCCCTCCAGATTTAGCTCCAACCTTCTCGCTTGTTCATGCAATGAGTTCGGCTCGGCTCTTCGTGATTTGAACTGACCCAAAGATAATGGGTAATTGGCTTGCAACCATAAAAATATCCACAAAATATATTTAGTGAAAGAAGTTGGGACCTTAGTGTATCAATTGGGTTATTTAAGTTGATTAGTACACAAAAAGTACTTAAAACCTGCAATGAATAGGGCTCAAAACAACACTATTTGGGCACTAATCACTCCCCCCAACCGACAGATTGCTACTTCCTTAGCAAGGACAAAAAGAAAGAAGAACAGACAGGTTAAGCTCATGCAAAAGGAATGGTATTTTCAAGAAGTAAATGAGTAATTAATGCACTACCCTCAGTGTGAATGATTGAGACCCTGCACAACAACCAGCTTGGGAGAATAAATGCCATACAGGACCAAGTTTCAGAAGAGTATCTATCCCAAGGGAATCGACCTAAAACTTCCACCAAAATCTAAGTGTTTATGATCGGGCCAACAATAACCCCGCTAAACTACTCTCCCCTCAACCAAGCTACTCGGCCAAATCCTTAGCCGCGCATTAACCAACCTAAATAACCGACTCCACTCTTTGTCATATTTCTTTTGTATTGTAGGATGCAATGAACCTAATTTCACCAAAGTCCGCGGTAACCCGGGTCCAACATGACTCCCCAACCAACTAAGGCTTAGGCATCAAGTCATGAGGATCTCAACCACTAACTCCCTTCTGCTTCATCCCGACCGAATGAATTCGAAATTCCAGCACCTACGACTTGTTAAACCTCACCCATCCATCCATGTAGCGAGCACTAAGTCGGTGGCTCCCAACCAACTAAGGATTAGGGCACTAGGCTTTAAAGACTTTCACGTAAACCCTGATCGTGTTTTACTTCAAGGTAAAGTTAAAGTCGCTTTTCTCTTCTCTTTTTTTTTCTTTTTCTTGTCTTTTTCTTTGAAGACCACATCGCCTTCTTTCTAGAAACACACTTTTTATAGGTAATAAATGAAACTAGGGTAGGTTTGCACGATAAGGAGTTAAGCTCACTATTATTAACCGATGCACAAAGAACGTGGCTAGCTAAAGGTGGAATAAAAGATTGAATACCAAGAGACTTTAACCTACTCCAACCACTTAATCATGCATGGAACTAATTTAGCATCACCGCACTGACAAAGGTCAATTTTTCAACTTACAGGTTAGGCAAAACCACAAAAAAAAAAAAAAAAAAAAATGAGGGCAAAAATGTTGCAAATGAGTTAAGAAACTGAACTATCTGATATGTATAACAGTGTGTGTCACTAAATTTTCAACTTTTTCAAAATCAGCTTTCTTAAAAAGAAGAAAAAACCAAGCCACTAAACATACAAAATGGGCTTTGCTTACACATGTAGTAGAATCAAAAAGTGTAAAACAAACTAATATCTACAGTATAAAAATCACTTCCTTCACTAACTCTCCCCCTAACCAAGTGTGCCATTGACCGCAATGGGGTGTGGATTGGTGCTGCAGGAGGGAAGTGCTACCTCCTCGCCGAAGAGGCCTGGTGAAGAGGCGCCCTTGCCTGACTCCGCCGAGGCTTGGCCGGAGGAGCGGCCAGAATCGCCGCGCAGTACCGCAGTTAACGGCAAAGGACACTGCAGGGCCGGAGATGGAGGAGGCACCCCAGCCCTACCGCAAGAGGGAGCTTTAAACGGCCCGAAAGGTACATAAGGGAGATCGTAGGAGCACCAGCAGACTCTGGGGACCGCACGAGGACGGCCTGATTCGCGCGAGAATGGCGCTGTCCGAGTCTATGGCAGCTCGCTATGAAACATCCCGTTTTAAGTAGGGCGCATGGGCACGCGAAATGATGCCGGGCCAAGAGTGGAGAACGTATGGATTGCATCCATGATGGTCGAAAATCCCGTGGAAATCGTGGATATGTCACGGTGGTATGAAGGCCGCCGCAAGATCGCCTGGTAGGGGCAGACTTGTAATGGGGGCCTTGAAAGATAGAGGCAAATGAAATGCGGCACCGGGAGCCAAAGGGGGAGAATCCGGATCAAGCAGGGTCGGGAGGCTTCGAGGCTCTAATATGCTCCATCGAGGGGCTGCTCAGCCAGGAATATCGGCAGCTGGCTGGTCCTCGGCTAGGAGGGGAAAAGAGCGGGGCATAAGCCGCCAACGATTGACGGTAAGGCTGGCCTAACAGTCATGACGACGCTCCAATCTAGGCTCATCAGGGAAGCCGATATGCTCAAGCACCTGGCATAGGAGTCTCGGGAATAAGCTCCGATCAACTAATAGCCTCCGAGACGTAAATAGTGGCCTCCAAGATGGCCTCCTCCGAACCGTATGTTGGAGCGAAAAGACTAGACCGTAATATGATCTATAAGAAGAATATGCGTACGAGCTACCTCCCAACGTAATCGACCAGCAAAGAGTGTCTCGAAGAAGACACCATCTCCCCGGCGCGGACGGGCCACCTCTATAAGCCGGCCGGAAGGCGAGACCATCGCGCATTGAATGTAGCTGATGTCTAAGGCCCCGAAAGTATCCTTACCGGGCCGCCGATGGAGAAATGAAGAGCGCCTGTTGGACTCAGCGCCCGATGTCATCATGTGGTAGAACTCGGGCGAACACCCCGAGGTAGAAAAATCGACCCGGTGTCGCGAATGCCCAGGGAGTACCGATGCACTAGGAGCACGAGTCTCGGAGCTCTAGGTCTGAGAAAAGGACGGAAGATCATAAAACCTTATTATCATGCGTGTCCCTTCACTCGCAATCGCATTCCCTTGTGAATGGGGTAGGTTGCAAAGGAAGAGCCTTTGACGATGGAAGCTGGGGACAGGTCCAGAGGAGGGGCTCCAATAGGGCCTTGATGGGGGTGGTGACTGTGGCTCCTGAGGCCTAGAGCTGGAGGACTCCCATGGGCCCGAGGTCTGGGCCCTCTTAGATGGTGGATAATTCCATGATAAAGATGTGGCGAGAGTTTGAGCCAGGCCAACCCTACAGGTATCTCCTGGGCGTAACGCAGCGCCAGGAGGATGGGAGGTAGGAGCAATAGAGGAGGAACCCACTGTAAGAAGACAGGGCAGCCATGGAGCCACAAGGGGAGAGTCACTGAGCCGCTGGCAAGTGAGGGGATAATCTGCACCCGAGACTGGAAAGCGTGTCCTCAGTGGGTCTTCACCATTCTAGAGCCTGAGAAGGAGAAGGAAGGGGAGGGCTTTAAAATGGAACGGATGTGAAATGAAAAGTAAAGAAAGAAAAAGGACTTTATGTGGAGGAAAATAAAGAGTTTGCCAATTAACTACTTTAAATGTCATTAAATGTAATGTCTAAAAAGAAAGGAAAATTAATGGCTACAAGCAGTGAAATGAAGGGCTCATAAAGAATTAAGATTAAAGGGCAAGTGAGATGAACAAAGGGGACTCACTAATTTTTCGATGATACAGTCGCGAAATTCCTTTCAACCCGTGAAAATTTGAGCCGTGAAAATTTCGCAACCGAAAATTTCCGTGCAGTCAACACCCAGCTCTATCGCAACACCGCAAAACAAATGACTAAAAATTGTGAGAAAAAAAACTTACAAAAGAGAAAATTTTCAAAAGAAAAATGAGCCAAAGAAAGGGAATCAAGAAAATCTATAAAAACAAGAACTGAAAGTAAAGAAACCAAAATTTTAGAGGCTTCTGAGATACTGCAGAAGCCACTTCCTGTAAGACTGTTTTTAGCAATCATGGAGGGTCAAGGAGGGGGATCTCCTCCTTGTTAGTTGAGTGTTGCACTGCATATGGCTTCACTTCATTAACCTGGTCACCTTGCCAGCCTTTTAGATTGAACAGTCCACTGATCCATTGGGATAAACCTCTTGATGAGGAATGGGCCACCATCTGCTTAAGCTTTCTGCCCTAAAGAGGTGGAGCTTGAGTCAGAGAGCAACACTTGGTCTCCTTGTTTGAGAATATTTGCGTAGTTATTATTGATCACACCTCTTCACTATCTTTGCAATTTTTGAGTCAAGTAGGCATCATTCCTCGCCTAGCTCGTTGATATTGAGGAGCCTTTGAGACTAGCTGGTCCATATCCAAGTTCAATTTCTTCACTGCCCACCATGCCTTATATTCAATCTCCACAGTGTGTGACATGCTTCACACAAACCAGCGATAAGGAGACATGCTCGCATGGTCTTCAGAAATGCTTTTATGCCCATAAAGAGCCCCAAGAATTGAGAGACCAATCCTTTCGCTAGAGTTCACCACTTCATTAGTATTGTCTTGATATCTCTGTTGGCTAGCTCAACCTCCGTCACCGGTATTTAGGTGGTACGGGTGCTACTTTATGCTGACACCATACTTAAATGAGGAGGCTCTAAAAGGTTTGTCATTTAAATGCGAACCTCCATCACTAATTATGGATTTGAGGACCCCAAATCTGGAGAATATATTCTCCTTCAAGAATTTCAGTACCACCCTATGGTCTGCTGCCTTGCAAGGAACTGCTTCAACCCACTTGAACACATAGTTAACTCCCACAAAAATGTAGAGGTATCCAAGAGAGGAAGGGAATGGTCCCATGAAATCGATCCCCCATACGTCGAAAAGATTAACTACCAAAATCGGGTTTAAAGGCATCATGTGACGGTGAGAAATCTTCCCCAACCTTTGGCATTTGTTGCATTCCCTGCACATGGTATGGGCATCCTTGAAAAGAGAGGGCCAATGGAATCCAGACTGCAGCACCTTCCTTGTAGTTTTCTGGGAAGCAAAATGGCCTCTACATTAATTCTCATGGCAATGGCTGATTATTCCTTGTTGCTCTGCTTCAGGCACACACCTCCTGATTATTTGGTCAGCACAGTATTTACACAAGAAGGGTTCTTCCTAATAATAGGAGTGAATTTTATCAAGAAGAATTTCTGCTTTTCCTGTGATTTCCAATTCATTGCAAATTTCTCAGAGCCAAGTAATTTGCAATGTGGGCATACTGTGGTGTTTTCAATCCAGGAGCAATGACTCAGTGGAACTCATCATTGATTGGAGGGTTGTGAGTGTTGTGTGCGATTGTTAATCTTGATAGGTGATCGGCAACAACATTTTCCACACCCTTTTTAACCCTAATTTGTAGGTTGAACTCTTGCAGTAGGAGAACCCATCTGATAAGCCTAGCCTTAGCATTTTGTTTTGTGAGAAGGTATTTCAAGGCTGAATGATCCGTGAATATTATTATGTCTGACCCAACCAAATAAGCCTAAATTTGTCTAAGGAAAAGCAGACCCTTACCGAGAAGCGCCTCCTTTTCTGCGGTCGTAATTCTCTATGCCCTATCTCAAAGTCTTGCTTGCATAATAGACCATATAAGGCTTTCTTCTTCCCCTTTAACTGAGAACTGCCTCCAATGGCTAGATCGCTTGCATCGCACATCACCTCGAAGGGTAACTCGGTTAGCTGGGGGGGCTCTCACTACAGGTCAAATAGGCTTTAAGTCGCTTAAAGCTCTGCAGCCCCGTATCCCAAATAAATTTGGGTACTTTTCCAAAGAGTTTGTAGAAAGGCTTAAAATTTTTGAGAAGTCCATGATGAACCTCCCGTGAGAGCCCCCAGATGCCTCGTGCTAAGAATTACCTCCCATAGGCCCTAACATTTGTGGGGGAGGGCAGTTTGGAAATTAAGTCAATTTTTGCCTTATCAACTTCGATTCCTTTTTCTGAAATAATATGCCCTAGTACAATTCCCTGACTGACCATAAAATGACATTTTTCCCAGTTTAGTACCAGGTTTTTCTCTATGAACCTATGTAGGACAGTTTCCAGGTTGATTAGGCATTCTTCAAAACTCCGTCCATAAACTGTAATGTCATCCATGTAAACCTCCATAATGCGCTCTGCCAAATCACTTAAAATACTGAGCATACATCGCTGAAATGTGGCAGGGGCATTACACAGGCCAAAGGGCATTCTTCTCAGATGCATATGCGCCAACATATGTGAAGGTGGTCTTTTCCTCGCCTCTCGCAGCAATTTCAATTTGAAAGTATCCTGAATAGCCATCTAGGAAACAGTAGAAGGGCTGACTAGAAATCCTCTCAAGAAGCTGATCCATGAAGGGTAGGAATCTCCTTTCCTTTTTTCGTTATGCACCGTGGTTACCCCCGATTTCTTAGGCACCACCTGGGTTGGACTCACCTAGGTGCTATTTGATCTGGGGTAGATGATACCACCGCAAGCAGCCTTAGATTCTCGCCTAACCACTTCGTACGCGTGGTCTCGCCTTCTACGGTCAGCTTTATCGACTTCACGTCAGGTAGATGCACAAAAACTTCTGGGCTAATACACTTCAGATCAGTAATCTTCCACCTTAGGGCTTGCTTGTTCTCCCTAAGGATGTGTAGCAGACTACCTTCCTATGAAGTGCTGAGTAGGGATGAAATGACAACTGGACACTGCTCCTACTCTTCCAAATAGGCATATTTCAACTCCACTGGCAAAGGTTTAAGCTCCAATTTCTGGGGCTCACTGGTTCCTTCCTCAATCATCAAAGGCAAAATTTCTTATTTCTTCCTCCAAAGGCCCTCGACAAGTTTCAAGGTCCCGTGCTTCCACGCTTCTCTCAATACTCAGCCAATTCTTCAACAAAGACATTTCAGATCCCCCGCCAGCCATTCTGCTCCCAGATCAGGTCAATGATGCAAACTTCTAGGCCATCTTCCACCGTGAGTACGTGCTTTACTCAAGTGGAAGATGTCGAGTCTCTGTGGTCATGTTTCAATAAGGGAGTTGAATAACACCATTTCGTAGTTGATACCCACATCGAAGCGCCAAGAATGGCCTCTCAAGATGATGTGTACATAATTCAATCTCGCTGCTGGTTTTGTGTCTAGCACAATGAAAATCTACTGATAGTAGAATTTTTCCACTCAGATAGACATCTTCCACTATCCCTGCATCTTGATCGACGATCTCAAGAGACAACGTGATGGAGGTAAAGCCAGCTTCCTCCCAACCGAGTCGTTTCAGAAGACTAATGTGGAGGAGATTCAGCCACTTGCACTCTGTATTCAAGAAGGCTTTTCCACACAAGTGCCTCCAATATTAACCGAGATGGTTGGACAACTGGATCTTTATACTTCACTGGAGTCTTGCATTGGATGATAGCACCACTCTGTTCGGGCCAAAGAGAAGGCCTTCCTTGTCAACATTCAGCCTCTCTTTCATCGCATATGTCCTTCAAAAATCTTTGTGTAGTGAGGACTTGCTCTGATCATGTCAAGGTGGGGGATGTTGATCTCTACTTGCCTCAAGACTTCTAACATTTCACCGATTAATACCT
The DNA here is from genome assembly GCA_016808115.1 of Tetrastigma voinierianum. Taxonomy (NCBI): domain Eukaryota; kingdom Viridiplantae; phylum Streptophyta; class Magnoliopsida; order Vitales; family Vitaceae; genus Tetrastigma; species Tetrastigma voinierianum. Next base: position 664,225 of record JAEQBH010001236.1, on the reverse strand, counting down.
CTTTTTAGCTTTTAAAGGCTCGAGGAAAGGTGGGGTGTGCTATATTTTTTACTACAATTCCGCTTGATCACCACTTCCTCCGGTTCGCCGGGCTTCCTAAATTTCTTTGTTTTATCGCAAGCCGGGCCGCTTGAGCCCGCCACTTCTATGATTGCCTTAACTTCATCCAATCCGTAATTTGGCCTAATCGGGAAGAACCTACTTCATGTAACCCGATTTGCTATGTCTGAGAGGGAATTTTCCTTTCCCCGTACCGCCGTTTGATAGTCTCAAATTGAATACGCAGTTGTCATATTTTGGGAAATTTCAGCCAGGTACATCATGCTGGAAATTTCGAGTGCAAAGCCGCTTCATTTTCTTATTGAGTGCTTTCCACCATGTCAATTTGATTGTCTGGCACATCGCCTTTGCTCCACAGTTACCCACCACCGCCAGTTCAGGCTACCATGAATCGGGAGATGCATTGGTGGTGGGCCGTGGTCAGCTGAGACCCATGTCAGCAAGAGAGGCACATGTATGCAGGTTTTAGTTTCCAGAGAGTTTGGGGTGTCTCTCCCAGCCAGTTGTATTGCCGTATGGGGTCATGGGCAATGGGCTCAGATTGCCCACTCCGCATTGGGTTTGTTTAGCCACAAAGTCCTCATCAAGGAACACTTTGGGCATTACTTTCTCTAGTGCCTGATCCACAGCTGAAACATGTAATGGTTAGGCATGGATGCTTCGCCACGTCGTACTCCCATGTTGATTCCTCATTTCAAGCTCTTCCAACCTCCTAGCCATGACAACTTCGCTTTCAGCCTCCCACGTCCTCCGAGAGCGAGTATACGCCTTTGATTCTGTGGTGGCCTCATCCGTCTGGCTCTCAGATTCGCTCATCCTAAGCTCGAGGTTTCAACTACATAGTTGAGGAAGTCCATGCTTCGTCTGATTCTGCTCGTGAAGCCCCTCTCACACATGGTCTCCACAATTGCTTCATGGCAAGACATTCCATCATAGAAGTGGTCACCAACATCCATGTATCAATGCCACGGTGCGGGCATGCACTATGGTTTCCGTATCTCTCCCAAGATGTAGAGAACTTCACATCATGGGCCACAAAATGTATAAATTTGCCTTCAAACTGCTGGTCCTTGCGGAAAATCGAAGAACTTTTTCAAAACTCGGTCAGCAGTTTCCGCCGCAATCCCATGGTTCTGCCTTAGAAATTAAGCCAACTGGGCTTTGTCTCGAGGGTTATGAAAGGCCTTCGCCTTATGCATCCATATCGATTGCACCCTCCTTGAAAGTTGTGTGCAAACTTCCTCAAACTCCCTGGATGTGTGTGTATGGATTCTCAATTTCATATACCATGGAAGGCCAAATAAAGTACCAAAATAAGGGCCCGATAACTACATCTTCGGGTGAGGTACAACGCATTTGACATGTAGGCATCGGGGTTTCGTATCCCTGCTGACTTTGTTGCCCGTGGAGGCTCCATCCTATTACTATGTAACCGACTTCACACCCCTGCTCTGCGGGTGCATTGGTTCTTCTAAAATTTCGCTCATAAGAAATCTATCCCATGGTCGCATAAAGTCCTAGAACATAACAAAACAACAAGAAACCAAAACAAGGCTACTAAAAACGGCTATAGCTGGTTAAACTTAAACAAAGAGAAAACTGGTGGCATGCATAAACATCTTAATTTCGCAAAGGAACTCTTATACGGGAATAATGGTAAAATAAAAAGGAATGAGGACCACCAATACTTCAGGATGCTGATCACAAGTTAACAGCCTTCTCACTCACACTACGACACCATCCCTAAGAACGACGCCGCTTGATTCATGCAACCGCAGGTACTGAATCAACAAAATTTATATCCTAGATTCCTACGCCAGCAAAAGCCCCGCAATACAAAGGGTCTAGGGCTCAAATCTGTGGATGGGTTTTCATGGCTGAACACTAGCTGACCGAAAAATGGTGTTTCCACTTTGGATCCGGGTTGTAAAAATAGTGGGGTTGATGGCTTGGAAAACCGTGAATCAGAGGGAAATAAAGTGTAAAAGAAACTTGAAGTTTTGCCACCGGGCTTAAGGTTTTGCTGAAACTATACGTCCTCGGTCCTTTTCCTCACATTTGAGAATGACTATAGTCATTTCCTAACGGACATGCTTACCATAAAGACCTAACCCTAAAAGTTTTTCCAGTATACAACATTGATAACCATTAATATTTTGAAGCAATTAAACTCGCTCTGGATCTAACTCGTAGAGTAATAATGGCAACTAAGTTAGCATAAGGCATCTAGCAATAAGTATTCACCGATCCTAGTGCTACGCACTCGGCTAATGGGTACATCACAGGATTCAAACTCTAGCGTGAGATCCAAACATAAATGATAATAAATGCCCAAGTATAATGAGGATTCGATGCTTTACCTCAAACTTTCACCCAAAGGGTCCTCCTCTCAAAGACGAGGGGCTTAGTTGTGCATCCTTGAGTCATCCCCGCGGTTGTTCGGGTCAGACGAAAATGCAAGAAAGTGGAAATGGAAAATCACACTCACAGAAAGCCGAAAGCTTTAGCGCCCAATTTATCGACATGGATTGATTGATTCACATCGATCGAGGCTATATACCGCCGTGGAGTCAAGAAACATGCACGAAACAACAAAAATACATTGAGGGCAATTTTGGTACAAAACCACAAAAAGAAGTCAAAAAGTGGCCAACACAGCAAAACAAGGCAACTGCGAAATTTCGCAGACCGCGAAATTTTGCATCATAAAATTGTAACATCGCAAAATCCCTAATACTCACTCTCCTCCTGTGATTTAGCCCAATCGCCGCTGTCCATGTAGCTCTCGTCTCGGCCCGGCCCTTCGTGATTTGAACTGACCTAAGATAATGGTAATTGGCTTGCAAAACTACAAAATATCCACAAAATATGATTAGTAGTATAGTCGAGACCTTAGTGTATCAATTGGGTTATTTAAGTTGATTAGTACACAAAAAGTGCTTAAAACCTGCAATGAACAGGGCTCAAAACAACACTATTTGGGCACTAATCAGTTCATGACGAGCAAAACGTGGTCTTTTCTCAGAAAACATAATAGTCTTACTTTATTATTATTCCCACAATAATGATCGACTATGGACTATTTAGAATAGTGTTCTTATGCCTTAAGGTTTTACTATCAAGTCACATACTGATGACATAAAGCTGAGCCAACTATTCATGATATGATTTTATCAAGCAACCACAATTTAAATAACAAGATAAATGATAATGTCTCATGTATAATATGAGAATGATAACAAGTATGCCACTAGGCCAGGAGCACATCAACAACCTCCCACTACCAAGCCCAATCAGGCATAAATCGAATGCCCATTTCACTCAAGATGACCATCATGCTTCACCGGGAAGAGGTTTAGTCAAAGGACTGTATGTAACATTGCCTACCGCATGAACTCTACATATCTTAACATCTCCTCTCTCAACGATCTTAAGGAAATTGCGGAAACGCCGAGTATGTGTTTGGATCATGATCCGCCTGCTTCGAGCAAAGAGCCCATTATCATTACACGTATCATTCATCGGGTTTGTAATGCTGAACAACACCCGCCCAAAAATGAATTTTTGATCCAAACGCCTCCTTAGCCGCATCAGGCACCTATGACTCGCTCTATAGTAGAATAATCGGCCACTGTCTGTTTTAAACTTCTAAATTTCACAACACCTCCATTCAAACAAAACAAAAAACCAGATTGCGATCTAAAGTCATCTAAGTTAGAATGAAAACCAGCATTGGTATAACCACTTATAACTAGCTCGCCTTCTTGTCCACCATAGATTAAAAAAATATGATTGGTTCTTCTCAAGTACTTAAGGATATTCTTGACTGCTATCCAGTGACATTCACTGATCCGACTAGAATCTACTCATTATGCTTAAGTATTGAGACATCAGGTCGGGTGCAAAGCATGGCATACATGATAACCAATACCAAGCATATGGGATTTTATCCATACGCCCTCTCGTCCTTCGTGGTCGGACATTGAGACTTACCGAGCTTAATGCCATGAGACATTGGTGCAAGAAACCCTCTGAATCTGTGATGCTAAACCTCTTTAAAGATTTTGTCTACGTATCTACCTTGGACTCAGTCGAGTAACCGTCGAGATCTATCTCTATAAATCTTTATGCATAGGATGTAGGCGGCTTCGCCTAAGTCTTTCATTGAAAACATTTCCCAACTTAAGACTTTATACCCGCAGAAGGTGTGGCTGTTATTTCACGAGTAGATGTCGTCTACATACAACACTACAAGACAATTGCACTCCTAATTAACCTTCTTGTATACACAAGGCTCATCTTCATTTTTCTATAAAGCCAAACTCTTTAACAAATTTCATCAAACGAAGATTCCAAATTTTCGCGGAAGCCCGCTTTAATCCATAAATGGATTCAAGTTACAATCGTATTAGGATACTTAGGATCGAGAAAACCCTCAGGTTGTGTCATGTACACATCCTCTAGTAAGTTTCCATTAAGAAACACTGTTTTGACATCCATTTGCCAAATCTCGTAAACATAGTACGCAACGATAACAAGAAGAATCCTAATAGACTTAAGCATAACGACAGGTGAAAAGGTCTCACTGCAACAGACTCATGAGTCTGCTTTGGAAACCTTTCAACAAGTCGACTCTCGCGTCATATCATGTTTGATCTTATGAACCTATTTACAACCAATGACCTTAGCACCCCAGTGGATCAACCAAATTCCAAACCTCGTTATCGTACATTGATTGCACATTCAGACTTCAGGCCAGCCATTTTTCTCGACTTCTGGTCATCATGCTCATGATGTCATGCCCATCTGATCCACAAGCTCTATGATTTTACCGCCGCCATTTAGAACTATCTCTGGGTCATGATAACTTATTGACCTTCTGCATCTTTTTGGTGTATGATGCTCACTCAACAACTGCCAGAGCTCAGAATTTATGGAAGGTCTATGGCAAATTTGGTTCTTTAACTTTCAAGAGATGTCTTACTCCCACTAACTCTTTTGGAAATGAACTCTCTTCAAAGACTCACACGAAAATAAACACTTTGTTCTCGATGATATAAAAAGTAGTACCGTTTCCTTTGGATACCCCCACAAATAAGCACTTATCAGATTCGATAGCTTATCGTAAGCTGACGCTTACATAAGCTTTTACAACCCCAAATCTCGAGAAAGACAAACCCGGATTTTCTTTCTTGTCCACAACTCATATGGTGTTTTCAACCGCCATGGAATTTTATTCAATAAGAACGCAGCAAGCCTCTAATGCATATCCTCATATGATATCGGAAGATCTGCTCGACTCATCATATCAACCATATCTAATAAAGTTTGATTTCTCCTCTGATACAATCATCTTACTGTGGTGTTCAGGTAGAGAGTTGACTATCCTAATAATCCTTAAGATGACTTATCGAAATTTTGGCTTAAATATTCACCACCCCGATCGATCAAAGGCTGATACGTTGATTCCATTTCATTCTCGACACTAACTTTCAAACGATCTCGGGGATTCAGCCTCATTAAGTAGATGTAACCATATCTACTAAAGTCATTGATTAGTGCCCAAAAAGTGCTATTTTGAACCCTATTTTTAATAGGTTTTGAGCGCTTTTGGTGTACTAATTGTTATAATTAACCCAATTGACATGCTCGTCCCGACAGACACCGATCATATTTTATTAATTTTGTAGTTTTTGCAGCTTTTAATGCCAAGTTTGTCGAAATATTCCAATCATGAAGAATTTCGTCAATCAGTGATTACGCATCAAAATCAAGAAAGAATATCGTAGTGCTGAAAAGAAAGCAAAATAGTATGAATCACAACAGCGTAGATGAACCTAACAAGGATTTAACAAGGCGTGAATATCAAAATTTCCCTATTAAGCTTGAAATTACTATATAGCGAATTTTCACAATATAGCAAAAATTCACTGATTTACAAATAAATGCCTGCTTCGTGTTTTTGGTGTTCAAACGACTCGCTTTGGTTTTTCTCCTTTCTACCCTCACCGTAATATTTCTAGTTTGCTAATTTGGCATTTACATGTCTGTAAGGCCATATAAGCCACTTGAGAACATTTTGTAACCTAACTTTCATTTGAAGCACTCAGTGACGCCCCCGCTTGGGCCGTCATCGATTCTCCTCTTTCTCCTTTCGCTATTTAAACACTCCTCCGAGGATGACAACTCAGAGGATGCTTGGCTGCACTCTTCCTCCTTGAAGAGGAGGGCTAACGGGCAACTGGGCTTAAGGTAAAATTTTGCCCCGTTTTCACGCAGTTGTGCTTTGAGCATTTTGGTTCCTAAATTTAACTCTAGTTTAAAGCTTGATGTACTTTCTTTCACAATACTTGTGTTTTTGTGGTTCAAAGGGGATTCTTAAGCTTACACTGATATCCATTAGGTTGCCATTTACGAGCCACCGGAGGTAGGTTAAGGGGTTATATTTTCACCGTATGCATCCTCTTGATCAATACTTGGTAATCTTTTAGGGTTCAAAGGGATGCTTATTATTAGATCCACGAGATTCATTAGTCATTCACGCACCATCAGAGATGAGTCAAGGCGATAGATTTTCACCAAGGAACCATAAATGCTAAATAAATGCTTTCTATCAAAAAGGAAAATTATTAGGTTTAGGCTTTTAGTTAAATGAAGATCCGGCCCGAGATGACTATATGTCATCCTCCTTAACGCGAGGAAATGAACCCAGACCTCTCAAATGCCTTAGACTCAACCAGCCCAATGCTTCTGAGTTCTCTTTCTTATTTTACTTCATTTTCATTTCCGGGGCTTTCACCATCAAACCCCTGCTTTTTACAAAACCCAAAATCCAAAACCAAATTCACCAGTTTTCATCAACAAGTCACGAAAAAGAAAACCCATCCCTCACTCCGGAACTTAGAACCGTTTATATCAAGAGCTTTGCTACGGCGCAGGAGGAATTTAGATACAAATTTTGTTGATTTCGATCACCCTATCAGAATCGCCATCGGGTAAAAGTAATGAAGTACCCATAACCTCCTAAGATCAGCTTTATCGTCCACAAACATCTATATGTATAAGGCCCAATAAGTCACTAGCCCTCTCACTGTGTCCAGCAAAAGGAGCCTTGGTCATTTTGCCTAGTAAACAAGATTCACATGTTTCAAATGACTCTAAGCCAAATGAATGTATTAGCCCATCTTGATGGAGTCACTATGCATTTCTCATTGACATGCCCAAAAGACAATGCCAGTAGGTCGGATTCAAGTCATCGGACTCCAACCTCAAGATTGATGTTATAGACGGGCCATGTCGCGTTGTCGAGATCATTATGCTACATTCATAAAAAATGTTTGCATTATAGATGGAGAAAATATTATTCTTAATAATAAAGTGAAATCCATCCATGTCTAAACAAGAAATTGAAATAATGTTTATGCTCATAGCAGGCACATAATAACAATTCTTTAATTGGAAAACAAGTCCACTAGGCAAAGTCAAATCATAAACTCCTACTAATGTAGTTAAACTCTGCCCATCTCAATTCAGCATCCACTTCGCCTTAGCTAATGATCTATCGTCATGTGCCCCGCATTTACATAAAATGAGATCCACATCCAGTATCTAATACCCATGAAGCGTATGCATAAATTGACTTTTATAACATAAAATACTAAGTGGTGTACTTCTACTACTCTTCATTTTCTTCGGGATTCTTCTAAGTAGAGCTTACAATTCCTTCCAATGACCTTGTCTAATATGTAAGAAGCAAACTCCCTCCTTGGGCGGTTTTGGCTTCGCCCAGCTCGACTATCCTTTCGCTTTCGCCTTATTGCCTTCGCCTCTTCTTCCTCTTTTCTTTTCATGCCTTCCCCTCTATGAACCATAAGCACTGGATTTGTCTTTTGAATGTTCATCTCAACATTCTTTAACATTCCATGTAACTCAGCAATAGATTTCTCCATATGGTGCATATTGTAGTTCATAACAAATTGATCATAAGACTCATGTAATGAACCTAGAATCAGATCAGTAGCCAACTCATGACTAATAGAAGCACCAAGCTTATCAAGCTGATCGATGAGACCCTTCATCTTTAGCACATGTTCACTTACTGAAGTGTCAGGAGTCATCTTGCATGCATTCAATGCTTTGGTGGTTGTAAACCTTCTCGACGTGCCGCTTCGAACATTCCTCGAGATGCACCATCATATCAAACGCCTCCATTTCCTCAAATTGCTTCGCTTAGAGTTCAGCGGTTGTAAGCATAAGACGGTGTTACATCCATGTCATTCAAATGCTTACTATAAGCATCCCTTTCTAGCCGTGGGGTATTGTTAGTAGGAGGTTCATTGTGAGCCATTATCAAGAATATTAAGATCTTCCTCTCTTGTTTAAGGACAATCCTCAATTTCAGACCAATGTATAAGTTTTGCCTTGGATGGTGAAAGTTTCGGGCGACGATCGCAGAGTAAATGTTGATGTGTTGTTTGATGCCATTAGTCTATACAAAAATATGCAAAGCTTTGAATTAATGAGGTCTTTAATACTCCCACTAAAATTAATAACTCTTTAATTAACACAGAAACAATATTATAGTTTCTTAGTGGGTGAAAATCCACGTTTGACTTAAATTCAAGCTTAGCTTTGTTATAACACTTAAACTTAAGCTAACTAGGTGGAAAACTCTTTCCTTTTATGCCCTTAGGCCCAAAACCAAGGAGGATAGCCTGGGCGAAGTCTAACCATATTCAATCTTATGGATATCACCATTATCCATCATGTCTTCCTAAGATGGCCCAATACACCCTGCTTTGGCAGAAACTATAAGCATAAATGTAAACGTGACATGTCATGGCCCATTTCCTAAGGTGATCTCCATGGGGTTAATAAGGATGCAGATTACCTTTACCACCTTAGCTTTACGAGCCTGTCTCCAAGAACGAACAGCCTCCATTCTTCGTTTCTTCATTTACAAGCAAGTAATACTGCATGTTATTTCCTTATGCTAAAATAATAAAAAGTAGACACAAATGTCAGTCAATAAAAACAACAACACGTTGCCGTATGCTATTATAATGAAAAAGAGACACTCATGTCAGGTCAATGTACCAATGACACGCAGCCGTATTTAAAAATTACAAACCCATAATTAATAATTCGCCAATCACATTGAACTATGACAAGTACATGCACCATGCAAATTGAATATAAAACACATCAAGCACATAATCGACATAATAGGTTTCAATTGCAGCGTTAGTCACATAAACAAATTTTGGCGCCAGTAATGAGGAAGCACGCCCGAAATTTCATCATTACTCACACTAATAATTCGTCATTCACTAATGCCGATTATTTAATCTAATGTACCCATCATTACTTTGGAACAACTTACTTAATGTGTAATAATTTGTACAAATTAATCTTAATGTCTAACATTAATGTGTAATATCCTACTGATTAAGAATAACTCAGAATAAATTCATTCTAATGTCTAACATTAATGTGTAATAGTCCAATCTTAATGTCTAACATTAATGTGTAACAATCCTACTGATTAAGAATAATCTGTAATAGTCCATTCTTAATGTCTAACATTAATGTAATAAATTCTACTGACATAAGAATCAGAATAAATGCATACTTACATAAGAACAAATCCCATTAATTAATAAGAATCAGAATGTTCCATACTTAATACATAATGCTCTACTAATTAATCTTAAGTCAGAATACCCTAATCAGATTAGAACACAAGAATTACGAACTCAGAATTTGATTATGATCATCAACAGTCCTAATCCTATTAGAGCTTTTCTAAACTGAATCATTTTTCAATTTCTGATATGATGTTACAAACTACATACAGAGAAAAAAAAAAACATGACTTAGATTATACTGATTATAAAATGGATGAACCAATGGATCATGGCATATCACTGGCAAAACAAATTCACTAACCAGATCACGTTATATCACATATAAAAATTAGTTTCACCAAACAAAGAAGTAGCTCGATACCACTCGCTGAATCCAAATGGGGTTAACACAAATGGAAATAAAAAAAATTTAACGCCAATCGCATCAGATCCATGGTTTGATGAAACTAAACAATGAATCAAGTAAATCTGTGATTCTATCACTTGTGGTGATCCGAATCTTTTCGACTAGTGCAGATTTGCTTGATCACACACACGCTGAAACACAAACAGAACTCCTTTTGGAAACGATCCAATAGCAATGAGCCAAGACGATGTAGTGTGCAAACGCCCTCTAAAGGTATCCACACGAACGACTAATGGATGGGATGGATGTGCTAGAACCTTATGATAGGTCTTTGTCCCACAAAACGAAAGACACCCGAAGTCTTCCAAACCCCAAAAAGAATTCCTCTTAAATGTCACTTCAAAAAAGAACCACTTTCTTTTAGATGATAAACCTCATATTTATATCAAGCCTCCCAAACCCTTTTATTAAAACGAATTTAAACCAAATTCCATTAACTATTAATGAGCTTGGGCTTAATCATGGGCTAAAGAGAGAGCCTTTCTAACATCCCATTATAGCTCATTCTATGTGTGACCCATAGGTTCACCACGTGTCAAGTGCTCGCCCCAAATCATATTCTAAGCCCAATAAGTTATAATTGGTCTCTAGCAAGACATTATAACTACCTTAAATCAAGTGAATTCGATGACTAAAACCTTACCATAGTATGATATTAGTCCTTTGTCACACGATGTCTCGAATAAGCACCAAGCATTGGACGGTCATCTTTATACAACTTAATCGCTGACTCGGCAGATCGACTAAATAAATGGATATTGATACCCCTATCAATCTCATTCGAAAGCACTCCGGACATGCATTTCTACCTCACTTATCAAGAGGCCAATAGAAATCTCACTAATTAAGAGCTGGACAAATTCCTTCAATTATCACTCACATTCCTCCATGATTTATCGCGACGCCCAACCATACCGTATTACCATCTTGTTAAAGACGCCATCGAAGCACGCCACATTACGTAGTTCCTCGTAGGAATCCATGGTGAATTCAAGTCAAGGACTTAATACCACTACTACAATGAGAATTACCGATGACAAGTAATCCATTTAAAAAAAAGTATTTCTCAAGTAGCTGGTCGTACCCAATAACATGAACTTAACACGATTTATGTTCTAAGTAACATCTTATGTTCATGATCAGCAAACGTGGTCTTTCTAGAAAACATAATAGTCTTACTTCATTATTATTCCCACAATATGATCGACTATGACTATTTAGAATAGTGTTCTTATGCCTTGTTGTTTTACTATCAAGTCACATACTTTGATGGCGATAAAGCCGGAGCCAACTATTCAAGGATATGATTTTATCAAGTTAAACCACAATTTAAATAACAAGATAAAATGATAAATGCCTTATGTATATAAATATATAATGACAATGTATATGCCACTGGGCTAGAGCATATCACTAACAATTTGGGCCCATGTCACAGGATTTTGCCATGATGACTTTTCCAAAATTGCGACATGTGCTCTAAATGTTGAAAGAGGAGTGTGAAAGAATAGAAAGAAGTCAGGGTAAGAAAAACTTTGGACAGTCAAGTTCTTATCAGCACCAGAGTAAATAATTCAAAGGATCATTAAGGTTCGAATCAACTCTATAAAATTTCAAAGTACCGGTAGCAAGATCATTATACCGGCACCATCGCTGCTAGTGCACTAGGAGGTTCTTCTACAGGACCGATCCTCCTTATTGCACACTATCAGAGGGAGGAAGCATAAAGGAGAGTGTCGAGATTGACAGCTGTCAATAGGATCCAATGAGCACAAAGTGAGAGATCATTCCTAGAGTTCGTTCATTCACAAAGACTCGAATTGGGGTACACTCAGCAAAGATGTAAGAGCAACAAGGACAACAAGAGTGTCGCATCATCGAGCAAACTGAGACGTTTACATGTAATTACAGGTAGACAGGATGCTCGTGTCGTCGGCGCACATAATGAAGGTAAGAGAAAGATGCACCGGATGTGATGGTTGGTAATTTCCATATCTTTGAAACTAATGTACATGCATTGATAGATCCAGGTTCAACCCATTCTTACATTTGTACTACTATTTCGAGTTTGGATAGTTTACCAAAGAGTGAAACCGAGTATGATATCTTGGTGAAAAATCCACTTGGGCATAAAAATCAGAATAGAGTTTGCGTAGATCATTCGCATCAGAATAGCTGGGCAGTATGAGTTTCAAAGAGACTGATGGTTATCATCTCGAGAGCCTGATGTAATATCGGGAATGGATCGTCGCCCCACACCATGGCATGATTTGAGAATTGTGAGAGCATCCTAAGGACACTTAGTGGCCAGAAAGACTTTTATCGCTTAGAGGTCGAATCCAATTCTCTAATGTGATATTCGCTGCTACTGCTAGAATGATAGTTCAGAAAGGGTGTGAAGCTTACTTGGTGTATGTGATAGATACGAAAAAGGCAGAGCCTAGTTTATCAGACATCCCTATAGTTTATGATTATCAAGATGTGTTTCCTGAGGAATTGCCGGGATTGCCTCCACAGAGAGAGATTGAGTTTGCAATTGATGTTGTTCAGGGTGCCACTCTAACATCCATTACACCGTATCGAATGGCTCCGGTGGAGTTAATAGAATTACTTAAGTCATAAGAATCATAGAGAGCGGATTTATTCGTCCGAGTGTTTCAACATGGGGAGCTCCAAGACTTTGTTAAAAGAAAGATGGTACGTCAGTTTGTGTGTTGATTAGAGCATTTGAAAAAATGATGTGTTGAAGAACAACATCCGCTACCCGGATTGATGACTTGTTCGACCAATCGAAAGGTGCAAGTGTCTTTTCGAAGATTGACTTGCGATATGGGTATCATTAATTAAGGATTAAGGATGCGAATGTGCATAATACGACATTTAGAACGCGGTATGGACATTATGAGTTTCTTGTAATGCCGTTTGGGTTGAGAAATGCTTGATGAGTCCAAAAACTCATTAGATTTTTAATCCATTTTTCTGAGCATATTACAAGATAAATGTTGATTTGTATGCAGAAATGTGGATATTTTACTCAAATTTAATTTTGCAGAAAATACAAATAGATGCTAAATCTCGCTATAAACTAGAAGAGACCACTTCACAAGTAGAATTAAAGTCGCAATCCAAAAATCGGAGTCGCGATAGAAGCTTAGTTGCTACCATTTCCAAGTCACTACATCACCAAAATCAACTTTGAGGAAGAAATAAGACCTTAACAAGTGAAGTCGTGACTTGAAGAAAGAGGTTGCGACAAAGGAAATGTGGTCGAGACTAAAGGAAATATTCAAAAGAAGAATCTGCATGTTGCGACACCACTCCAATGTTGCGACGCCAATTGAATGTAACTAAGGTCGCGACGTCAGTCTGATGTCGCGACGTGGATCCGTCAATGATGCCACAAGAGAGGTCTTTGCAAGAGAACGAAGTTGCAACTAGTTTTTAAATGAAAGGCAATTATTTGAGGTCACGGCAGGCAGCTTAGTCGCTGACATAAAATGGGAACCGGAGTCTCAATGTAGACCAAGTCGCTACCATTTGCCAATCAAGGACCACAACTATACCGCACCACTCACTTAGGTCGCGACCTGAAGAAGAGCTGAGGAGAAGAAATTGAGGTCGCGACATAAAATTGAAACCTGTGAAGGTAGAAGACCACAAACACAATCGCGACTAAGAAATCAAATGTCACAACATGAAGTCATCCTACAAACAGAAAGGTGGTCGCAACATAAACCGCCGGCCGTAACTCGTGGCCGAAGAAGAGAGCACAAACGGCGTCGCGGCCACGCAAATCGTGGTCGCGGACATCAACTCGAGAAACACCGAACAAACAAGGTCGCAAAAACCGGTCGCACTGGCACTGGCGTCGCATTGAACCGGAGCAAACAGTAAATTCATGTCGCGACATCAACTTGAGGTCGCGGGATAGACGTTGAGCCGCCTTCTTTTGTCATTCCACTGGAGCTGGGATTCGGCCCAATTTCTTTTCGACAAGATAAATAGACGCTTTTAGAATAGTAAAGTAGTCTTCCGTCTTCACTACCTATGGAAAAAGGGGAAAGGAGAACTCAAGGTATATTAGAGTAGATTTTACGGCTTTATTTTTATTTTTTTTTAGTTAATTTCTTTCTAGATTTAATCGCGAACCGTGCGTAAAACGAGAGGAGTCAGAGTTTTATTTTTGTTATTTTCTTCTTAAATTATCGCTCTGAAAATTCTACAAATTGCATAAATTTCTCGAATCATTTCTTCTCGCTTATTGCAATTAAAGTGGCTTGCATATGATCGGTACTCCATTTCTTAACTTCGCAATCTGATAATCGGACGTAGCACTGGCCCACATATTCAGTGCTCATTTCTTAACTTCATAACTGCGATGTCCGGACGTAGCTCTGTGGATTGATTACATTTAGTTATAGTCTCTGCATAAATTTGAGAACTTATTTGGGTTCGGTTACTTGGCCCCAGTGTCGATTTTGAATTGATGGTTCCCAATAAGTAATTACCGAATACCGGTTGGGAATGTATCTTGCTCACGATATCTAGGATGCCTACTGCGTATTCTGAGACGGAGATTCACGAGTGAGAGCATTCTTTAAGGTATGATAGACTAACATTATTGACTAGCGAGCTTTGAATTCATTTGATAAATCCCCCATTAGCTCATAATTGAAGTTGGAGGGTATTTAACAATATGAATGATTAGAGGATTCACCTTAATCTAAAGAGCGAGTTCTTAACCCGTGTTGGCGAGATCTAATCAAGGGAAAGAAACGACCCGATAGATACGGAGAGTTGAGCCACCTTTTAAGTGGTAGAAACTGCGAAAATCACGAGAAGGAAATGCAAAAGTGTTTGTACGACAAAAAATGGGTGTGAAGTATTGAGAAAGAAAAATACCCGGATCTTCTGAAGGATTGGAATATAGTATTGGTTTGATCTTGTCTTGAAGCAAAGGAGTATCCAAACCAGTGAATATGGAAAATCTAATTCCAGAATTTAGGAAATCTTGGACCAATCCGAGATCCATACAACGAGCAATGTATTTTAGTGTAAAATTGTTTGTTTCATTATGAATTCAGCAAATAGTTTCGTTTTCTCACGAGCTGGTCGATCCAGGTATTTTAGTTACGATTTATTTTAATTCATTTAATTTGTTTAGCTTAGTTAAAAGCATTAGTTAATGATCTAGAACCTTTATTTTCAGATACAACTTCTATTTTGAGTCTTTAGTCGAATGGCATGGAAGTTTAGTAGTGGGGTAGTTGATCTTTAATTATTGCCAATCTCTGTGGGAATGATACACGGACTTACATTAGTTTTATACTACTTGTATGACTGTGCACTTGCGGTGTCGTGAGACTAAACCCTTATTTTAAATCATGAACATACGAAAAGAAATATTTTATAAAAGCAAATTTATCAGTGACATGGATGCAAGAGAAGTAATGTGAATTTGAGGGTTTTTAGTCTATAAAAGGACAAACCAGCTTTATAGAGCGCATTGCGAGAAGTTGAAAATTAATAAAATCAATATTCTAACAAGAAATGCTAATTTGGACATTTTATATAAAAGAGAAGAACAAAAATAGCTTTTCAAGCGGTGGGTGTACATCAACCTCTTGATCTTTAACAAGTCATGTTAGAAAATATTTTGTTTAGTTTGACTAATACTATTAATCGAGTGTGTTTAAATTGGAAATCCTTTAATGTGAAACAAGATTACGGCTGTTTCCGGATATGAGTGGAAAGAAACCTTCCCGAAGCTTAAGAAGACTAAAGAAGCGGCAGCTATAATGATTAGAGACACTTGACCAGACAGAGAATAGAAGGGCAATGACGAGAAGGCCTCTTATCGACTTCCGATGGAGGATTTGCGGAGCTATCGGTAGGGAAGAATGTTCTAATTGACTGACCTGCGCTGGATCTGAATAACTTCGAACTAAAGCCATCTTTGATAGCGTGGTGCGACTGACATCGAGTTCGAGCTGGTCACCGAAGACCCCGAATGAACACCTAGGTAGTTTCGGGATGGAGAAAATGCAGTGAAGCTGAATGGTGTGAAGACGAGTGATAAAGTTATACTTCCCATTCTCTTTAAGAATACCACGATCGCGGTATGAATCATTACCATATGGTTGGTTGATACTATATAAAAGCAGGAGATATTGAGGAGTTCTTTGAAGAGGTGCCTTATGCATGAATTGATTTAAAGCAGATGGATATAGTGTATCATACCTTAAATTATACATCTAAAGGCATTATCGATGCTTCATCTTTGTGGAGCATTCAAAGAAAAAAAGAAAGTCTTGAAGAAATTGAGATCGATAGAAGACACAGCGAGAAATGCGATGTAAACTCCATGTCGAGTTTTCAAGTGGTAATATGCTTGAGAGAAGGGGTCATGGAGCTGAGTAAAATGACAGCCATGGAAGGCAAAGTTGGTGCCATCATGCAGGATGGACAAACGGGAAAGAAAAAGTACACCGCTGCTCGCGAAATAGGAGCGTGGAAAACAGATGAGAAAAGTCTTTGGCACCAGCGGAAGAAGATTCTTATGGTGATAGGGAGGTTAAGTACGTGAATGAACCAAGAAATTACCATTTCAAGCCAAATGCTAGCATGCTTACACATTCTGGAGTCAACGAGGAACCATGAGAATTTCTCATATGGTGGTGTTGCAGGCCCAAGGCATGGGCAATCCTCGACGGGGATATCGCTGACCACCCGAGTTCAACTTGGCGGCATCGAGGGGGTGAAGGCCCAGTAGATATTAGGGTCAAATGAGGACTCGACCATTTGAAGAACAAATGATGCGATTCATGGGGACAACAAGAACATACACTGTGGCTTGGCGTCGGCTTGGAGCTTTCAGAGTACGATCACTGAGTGTTTCAGAGAGAAAATCTGAGCGCCTCGTTGAAAACTTGGAGACCTGAAGTAGAACTGCCCATTTAAATATGCCAAATCGAACGAGGGTCACTCCTAGTAACATAAAAGAATCAAGACCGCATGGTAATTCAATTAAGAAGTGGGAAAGAAGTGAGCAATAATAGGAAAGAAGAAAGAAGAGAGCATTTGAGAGCAAGAGGGCGGAGGAAGGGAGAGATGAGCACCTGAGGCGAGCAGGCTTGGAAGGAGTAATGAGCAAAAGCGGAAGGAGAGGGTACTAGCTTATGCCTACGGTGCCATTTCCTGAGATTCGAAAGCAAAAGGAAGAGCATTTTCTAGATTCTTGTATCTTGAGAAAATAGAAATCAATATCCCCATTTGCAGAGGTGATCGACAAATGCCTATTTATGCAAAATTTACGAAGGAATCTTGACGAAGAAAAGGAAGATAAATGAGGAGAGAATAGTGAATTTGTTGCTACCTGCGGTGGAGTTTATCGACAAAAGCTCCCAACAAAAAATGAAGACCTGTGGTTTCACCCATTCCCTTGTTCCATAGGGAAATATGAATTCAAGAAGGCTTTATGTGATTCTGGTGCTAGTATAAATTTAATGCCGCTATCAGTTGTGAAAAGACTTAGTTTGGGGGAACTTACCCAAACAACAATTACATTGCAAATGGTTGATAGATCAATGGCACAACCAGAAGGTATTCTTGAAGATGTACTTGTCAAGGTTGGGAAATTCATCTTCCCAGTGGATTTTGTTATCATGAAGATGGAGGAAGACACCAGTTCCTTCTTCAGGAAGACCTTTCTTATGGCTTGGGGCTGCCTTGATAGATGTGCAGAAAGGTGAATTGACACTAAGGGTGGGGAATGAAGCAGTGCACTTTAATCTTAATAGGAGTTTGGAACATCCTGATGTAGATGCAGAAAGTTGTATGGGTACAGCAAAGAAACAATAGTTTTCTCGGTGTTGAATTGAATTACATTGTATTCTTCAACATTCTATCAATGAAAGTGAGATGAATTTTCGATTATCTTGAGAGTCTTGATTGTAAAAATCTTGCCTTCAAATTTGTTTAACAAAGAAAGCAGGTCGAGCATAAATGAAAACGATTAGAGATGAAGTATGCGGCTGAAGCAGAAAACTCATAGTAAGGAAACTAGTGCGAGAAGGTTAACGTTGAAAGAATTACTTGATCATTTGAAATGAGTTCTTAGAACCAAGAAAACCGGTCATCTGTCAATTTTGCATTATTGAAGAATTTGAAGAACAAAAGTTCTTAAATGAAAATACAAAGTTATTGCTTGGTCAATTGAGGATCCCGAAGGTATCGATCCTCGTTTGCATACCTGAAAATATTCTTGAATGATAATAAAAAGCTTCTATTGAGCATCAAGGAGGCTGAACCCGAGTGATGAGAAGAAGTTGTTAGAAAGAAGTTGAAATGGTTAAATGCGGGTTTATATATCTTATGTCGGATAGTTCTTGGGTGAGCCCGGTACATGTGGTTCCCAGAAAGGTGGACTCCCGCGTGATCGAGTAAGAAAAGAATGAACTTATTCTGAATGTGACGGGATGGAGGGTGTGTATTGACTACGAGAGGCGAATCTTGCCAACAAGAGGATCATTTCCCCCGCCTTTCATTGATCTCGGATCTTGGATAGATTGGACACCACATACTTTTGTTTTCTTGATGGATACTTTGGATATAACCAAATTGCCATTGCACCTGGGGATCAGGAAAACCACTTTTATGCCCATTGGTACTTTTCTTTTAGGAGAATGCCATTTGGTTTGTGTAATGCTCCTGGTACCTTTCAAGATGCATGATCTATATTTTAGGTTGTAGAAGAAGTTATGGAGATCTTCATGGATGATTTTTACAGTGTAATGGATCGATTTTTGGTGATGCACTAACTTGGGACAGTACTTCAAGGTACGAGACGAAATCATAGCTCCCAGATTGCAGGAAAAATGCCATTTATGGTTCTGAAGGAACATGTGGGGCACATGATTTTGCGGCGGGCTAGAGGTAGACCAAACCAAAGTTTCAATTATAAGAGAATTTAATGCCACCCTACGGTGAGGAATTAGAAGTTTCTTAGGACATCTTTGGATTCTGAAGATTTATCAGAGATTTCTCAATTGCTGAACCACTGTGCGGATTGTTGGAAAAGGATACTAAGTTCTATTTTGATGAATCCTGCGAAATTCTTTTTGAAGAAATCAAATCGGACAGATTGAAAGCTCCCATCATGGCAAAACAGAGATTGAAAGCAGAGGAATTTGAAATCTTGTGTGATGCCGAGTGATTTTGAAATGGGGCTGTATTGGGGCGAAAGGCGAAAAAGTATTCAGAGCCATATACTATGCCCGTGACCTTTATGGCTTCAGGAAAATTGCTCTACTCTGCGAAGGAATCTTGGCGATAGTATTTGCATGTGAAAAATTTAGGCCATACATTTGGGTCCCATGTTGTATACACAACGATCATCTGACGATTAAGTATCTAATGGCAAAGAGAAAAGAAGCAAAGCGAGCGATCAGTGGAGTATTGTTATTGCGAGGAATTTGATTTAGGAAATAAAAAGAAGACAAGAAGGTTGTGACAATGTGATGATTTGGTCACTTGTCAAGAGTGGAGAAACCCTCTTTGAACAAGAAGAAGAAGAGAAATAGCGAAAATTTTCCGGATGAGCGAGTTATTCCATTTGTCACTCGAACACCTTGGTATCTTTGATGTGTGAACTTCTTAGCTTCATTGGAATTATGCCCACTTTAGGGTCGACTACCAGGAGAAAAAGCTAGGTACGGCTAGATGCTACATGCGGGATGACCCATTCTTGTTTAAAAGAGGAGATGATCTGGTTATGTAGAGATGTGTACGAAGGTGACGAAGAAAGATTTTACAAGTGTCATGCATCACCATATGGAGGACATTTGCGAGGAGATAAAAACGACCTAAGAATTCTCCGGTCGAGGATTTTCTTGGCCTACTATTTTTAAGAATTGTTTTGAATGGGTGAAGTTATGTGATCAATGCGAAGAATGGGAAATAACATTGAGCATAGAAATATACGAAGTATCTGGTGGTGCGATTGTTTGATGTATGGGGAATGGATTTTATGAGGCCTTTTCCGGCTTCATTTGGAAATACATACATACTCCTAAACATGGATTATGTATCAAAATGGGTTGAGCGGCTGACTTGTCCAGTGAAAGTGCTATCTGAGTTTTGGGATTTTCGAAAAATATTCTCGATGAATTTGGGGCGCGGAGACTATAATCGGTGATGGAGAAGCCACTTTGCAAATAAAGTGTTTGACAAACCTCGCAGGCGAGATATGGTATCAAACACATTATGAGCTTGGCTTATCACCCACCAGAGACAAATGGGCAAGCTGATTTCCAACGGGAGATAAAGAAAATTCTTGAAAAATGTAGAATTCTAGCGGAAGAGATTGGTGTTTGAAGCTTGATGATGCACTGCGGGCATATAGGATACTAAAACTCCCAGGAATGTCACCATACGAGGCTTGTCTTTGGAAACCTTGTCACCTACCTCTTGAGCTAGAATATAAAGCTATGTGGGCCATCAAGAAGCTAAATTTTGATTTCAAGGTACGCTAAGAAAGAGAGGCCCACTCTAGTAAAGTAGTGGAAGAGTTAAGGAATGAAGCCTATGATAGTGCGAATCTACAAAGATAAAACAAAAAATGTCGATCAGCAATTTTGAGGAGGAATTCAAAGCGAGGAGATCGAGTCCTATTATTCAACTCAGGACTAAGACTCTTTCGGGAATGCTTAAATCGAATCGGTGGACCATATACGATAGTATCAAACCACCTGGTGGGAGGCGGTGAGAGTAGAGCCAGCAATCATGAGGAATTAAAGTTAGTGGTCGAGAGATTAAGCACTACTTTGGGAGAAAGCAATTGGAAGAATGACTCTTAGTTCTAGATAGAAATTTAAAAGAAAAGCGGAGCTTATGGCGTAAGTCGGTAAAGACTAAAAAATTGGCGACTTTGTGGAAGAAGCGATCCATCGGTTGTTTAGGTTTTGGTTATATTTTTATGTTTAAATTTCTAGCTTTGTGTTTGATTCATTATTAGGATTGAAGAGTAAGTATATATTTTTTATTAGTTTGCAGGATAATGAAAATTATTGCAAGAGAGCATCTGATCAACTTGATCGGCGTAAGAATAAGAGAGCGATATACTCTTCTTGATTTTATTTAAATTTTGTCTACGATGGCATGATTGAAAGTTTAGAGAACTATTTTGTTCTTGTGCTTAAAATTTTTTAATATGATGCATAGTGGATGATTTTATTGAATATTTGCATGTTATCAATCCCCATATTCCCAAAATTTTTAATAGAAATCCATTTTGTTCATCCAAATTGTCCTGTGTTTTATTGAATTTTCATTTTATAGTTACTCTCTTCGCTTGTTGGATTGCTTTTCCATTGTTGAATGAAAAAGTTGATTGTGAATAATTAGATGTTTATTCATGGATGAACATGACTTGAGAAATTTTGTGTTTGTGTCATTTCCTGTTTAGCATGAAAAGAATAAGTGCCTTGTCTGTGCAAGGATCAAATAAACAATTCTGTTCTTTCCAAAGAACAAAAATGCAGGAAAAATAAGGGCGTAAATTAGTAAACTGGAAATTAGGAGTTACAGCCTGCATGTTTAAATTCAGTTTAGATTGCAAAAATTGGAAAATGGTTATTCTTAGACAAGTAATTGGTTGAGTAATGTAAGTAGGCAGTGAATAAGTCCTGAAGTCTTGAAGAAATAATACAATTGGGTCAACAAAACTCATGAAACTTTGAAGGAATTAGGAACATCTTCTAGGAAACCGAGTTAAGAGTCCATAGTCCTGAACATTAGATTGCCCATTGAGCGAAATCTTAGGTAAAAGCAACCAGCAAAAAAGTGATAAGAGCCATCCTTGCGAGTTTGAGCTCGAGCCTACCCTCGATATATGCTAAGCATATCCTCTGGATTCCTTGATTTGAGCCCAAAAGCGAGCCTTTATTTCTTCAGTAAGCGACAATGAAAACCTAAATTCCCTTCTGCACGTAATCACAACGACAAGAGCCCAAATTATCCAGTTTCCAGTACAGAAAAAGTCTATTGTAAAGGAAGAAACAAGTTTGGGGGAAAAATATTTCCAATTGTTACGAGGTATGAGGTGAAGAAGTAAAGAAGCAGAAATTAATGAAAAAGGGAAAAAGTTGTCTTGTGGCCTATTTCCCTTGAACAATTAAGCTCGTAGGGGTGTTTTAACACCTAGTACCCTAATTCCTACTGGTATGGGAGTTGCTAGCCAAAAGTTCTCTAAAGTGATGAAAGCTGAAGGCAGACATTGCACTATTCTGACCTTAGAAACAAAAGCAAAGAGTTCTAGAACAAGGGGTGCTTTGAATAAAGTGCATATGGAAATTAAAATTCCATAAAAGAATTCAAAAGATGAATGAGAGCTAAAGATTGAGGAGAATCAACAAGTCTGAAAAGCAAAAGGGTGAAAATGAAGGCAACAAGTATAAAGAAGATTGGAAACTAGGTGATTTGCAGCTTAAATTTTCCCATTATCACCCAATTACCTAAGCTGACATTACAAGCCTGAAGACTGCTTGATCTTGAAGATTGAATTCACCTACATTCGTGGAGATCAATATGAAAAAAACAAGCCTATGGACTTTGACTAACAGTCTGAAAACTCCCGAAGATTAACACTAAAATTCAACGTGAAGATGAAAAGGATTGAAGACACACACACACATAGAGCAAGACTTGTTGAATAAAGCGTTTAAATACATTATTTCATCAGAAATTTGTGATAGAAGTGTACCATTTCTTATTCTTGGTCGAAGCGAAATTAAAATGATCTTTGGGTATCTCTTGTTTCCAGGTTAGAAGGTGGAATGAGAAAGAGTAATGACATGAATTAGAAAAATGTCCTTAAAATTTTAATCTTGTTGTTTGAGACAAACAGTGCTTTCTTTTCTTTGCTTGGGGACAAGCAGAATTTTATGTTGAAATTTGATGAGTCAAAAACTCATTAGATTTTTAATCCATTTTAAGGCATATTCTGAGATAAATGTTGATTTGTATCACGAGGAAATGTGGATATTTACTCAAATTTAATTTTGCAAGAAAATCTTAGATGCTAAAATCTCGCGAAACCCGAAGGGTGATCTACAAGCGGGTGAAGTCATAGCGAAAATCGGAGTCGACAGGGGAGCTTAGTTGTGGAGTCATTTCAAGTCACTACATCACCAAAATCAGCTTTAGGAAGAAATAGAAGACGCCAACAAGTGAAGTCATGACTTGAAGAAAGAGGTTGCGACAAAGGAAATGTGGTCGAGGACTAAAGGGAAATATTCAAAGAAGAATACGCATGTCGCGACACTGCCGATGTCGCGCGCCAATTGAATATGGCGAGGTGACATCGATTACGATGTCGCGATGTGAAAGGATCAGGTCGATGAAGCCCGCGAGGTCTTTGCGAAGACGGATTGCAACTAGTTTTTAAATGAAGGAAAGACCGTTTTGAGGTCGCGACATACGGTTGAAGTCGCGACATAAAACGAGGCGGAGTCTCAACGGGGCGAGTTCGCGACAATTTATTATCGAGACCACAAATGATGTCGCGACCGCTCACTTAGGTGCGACGTGAGGCGGCGAGAAGAAATTGAAGTCGTGACATAAAGTGAAACACAGTGAAAACGGAAGACCACCAACACAATCGCGACCAAGAAATCAAATGTCACAACATGAAGTCATCCTACAAAGCGAAGATTAGTGCAACATAAGCTACTGTGCAACTCCCGGAAGCGAGGAAGAAGAGAAAGACAACGATGTCGCGACATGAAACCGTGGTCGCGACATCAACTCTGGAGAAACATTGAACAAACAAGGTCACGACTACAAATGATGTCGCGACCGGTAGTCAAACGGTTGTAAGCGTTATAACGAAGCAACAGGTCGGCGAAGTAGAACAAACAGGAAATTCTGTCGACATCAACTTGAGGTCGTGACATAGGACAGTGAGTTGGGCCTTCTTTTAGGATTCCACCTAGAGCTTTTTGGGGATTCGGCCCAATTTATTTTGACAATATAAATGGACAGTTTTAGAATAGTAAAGTAGTCTTCCATCTTCACTACCTAGAAAAAGGGGAAAGGAGAAGACTGATGTATAGTTTAGGTAGATTTTTTATTTTTAATTTTTATTTTTTTTAAGTTGTTCTTTTTCTAAATTTGAATCTATGGTAATGCGAGAAACTTGAGTGGAGTTAGTTTTATTTATGTTATTTTCTTCTTAAGAGTGCAGAAAAATTTATGAAATCTAGACAAATTCTGGAATTCATTTTCTTCTCAGTTTATTGCAATTACAGTGGTTGTACGTGATCGGTACTCCATTTCTTAATTTGCAATGCAGTAATCGGAGCGCAGCTCTCCTGGATTTGATTTACATTTAGTTACAGTCTTTCCTGCATAAATTTGGAGAACTTATTTAGGTTTGGATTTACTTATTTGGTGTCGTTTGAATTGATAAGTTCCCGATGGTAGTCAGAGATACCGGGTTAAGGGAATGTATCTTGCTGCGATATCTAGGATGCCCTCTGCGCGTGACCACGGTAATTCACGAGGCGAGCATTCTGCGGGTATGCTAGACTACCATTAATGACTGCTTGAGCTTTGACGTTCATTTGGATAAATTCCCATTCCTCATAATTGAAGTTAAGGAGTATTTAACAATATGAATGATCGAGAGTTCTGTAATCTAAAGGCAAGTTCTTAACCCCCGTGTTAAGTGAGATCTAATCAAGGGGCGAACGACCAATGAATGCGGAGAGTTGAGCCCTTATTTTAAGTGGTAGAAACTTTGGGAAAATCACGAGAAGGAAATGCAAAAGATCTCTTTATCGGCAGAAATGAATTATGTAAATGTATGAAGAAAAATACCAATGAATCATAAGAGGATTAGCAGAGAATACAAGTAAATGGTTTGATCTTGTCTTTGAGAGAAACAAGGGTATCCGACCGAGTGAATATGTAGATCTAATTCCAAAATTTAGGAAATCTTGGACAAATCCGGATCCGTACATAAAGCGAGCAATGTATTTTAGTGTAAATTAGTGTTTCATTGTAATTCTTATTAGTTTTTAGTTTCTCACGGAAATGATTAATCCGATATTTTAGTTACGATTTATTTTTAGTCATTTATTTGTTTTAACCAATTAAACAGTAGTTAATAGTCTAGAACCTTTATTTTCTAGATACAACTTCTATTTTGAGTCTTTAGTCGAAATAGCATGTGGAAGTTAAATAGTTAGGGTAGTTGATCTTTAATTCGTACCAATATGCATGCGGACACATTCGGATTTTACCCTACTTGTATGACGTGCACTGCAGTGTCATAAGACTAAACCCTTATTTTAAATCGCAGACATACGAAAGAAATATTTTATAAAGCAAATTTATCCAAAGTGACATGGATGCAAGAGAAATGTAAGGCTCTTACAACTATGTGAATTTGAGGGGTTTTTAGTCTATATAAAAAGGGACAAACAATGCTTTAACGGCTTTCATGGACTTAATGAATCGCGTTTTTTGACCGTATGTGATCAATTTGTCGTGGTGTTTATATATGACATCCTTTTGTATTCAAAGGATCTGGAAGATCATGATACACACCTTTGGGTAGTGCTAGAAACCTTGAGAAAGGAACAATTATATTCAAAATAGAGCAAATGTGAATTTTGGTTGAAAGAAGTGTCCTTTCTTTGACACATTGTATCAGAAGAAGGAATTCGAGTGGATCCAAAGAAGATAGAGGTGATTATTGAATGGAAACTTGTCACATCCCACATTGGATAGGGGAGAAACTTCCTGGCACTATATAAGTATGGGCTCCTCTCGGCCTTGTAGCGTGTTTAAAGCGGTGAGGCCTCTTGAACAAAAGCGGACCGATATCTACATGGTTGGGCGGGTTGTTACAAATGGTATCGAGCGATCCCAGGCCCGATGTGGGGATGCGTTCCGTTGGCCCATGATCCATGGGACCTGACGAGGACGTTGTGCCTGCATTGGGGGTGTTTGTCACATCCACATCGGATAGGGGAGCTTCACGGCCTTTATGTAAGTATGGGCTCCTCTCGACCTTGTGAAGCGTTTAAAGCGGGTGAGGGCCCCTTGGGCTGAGCGGACATGTCTACATGGTGGTGGTCGTTACAAAACCCCCGAGAAATGTCACGGAAGTGCGAAGTTAGTGACCGTTTTTTCGACATGTCTACCAAAGACTAACTAAAGTCCCTAGCCACAATGCCAAAAGAACTTGTTGAGACCAAATGATGTATATATGAAAATATGGCCAAGGGAGTGAATGTGGTAAATACTTAAAAACTGATTTGAAACAAAAGTAAGTGTACTCAAGCAAATGAAAATGTACCAACACTGACCCTTTCCCATGAGTGCACGGGTCATACCAGTAATAAAGTGGACTCTAAGAAAATTGGGATATCGTCACTTACAGTTAGGTTCTCGATTGGAATTTGATCACCCCGATTACAAGGGCTCTTTACTATTAAGGCGACCAAATAGGATGCGAAATAAAATCAATTTAATTGAAAAAAAAAAAACTGACTTAAAACTAATCCTAAAATCTACCAAATAAACAACTACTTAATTCTAAAAGGTATGAAGAAGAGGAGTGCAGGGATGGGGATGGTATTTACAAAACAATTTGCATTTCCTTGAAAGCGCAACATTTGTGAGTTGAATGTTGGATTTGTTCAAGAGCAATGTAGTATAGCTTGGATTTCTCCATACACCATACATTTCACTAATTAGAGATTCATGTTCCTTTCAAATACATGAGTTTAATCAGTTACTTGTATAATATAACCCTCTTTAAGACTTTATTGTTTTTCTTTTCCAATACTTCACAACCATTTCTTAGGACTGAAGCATTCTTGCCTCCATATATAGGACAATGCAAGCCTTCTCCAATGTAATAGGTATCTCAGCCATCAAATCTAATAAAATTCTCTCTCCTTGATTAGATCTATGCTAACACGGGATCAAGGTCATTCTATCAGATTGAGGTGAGACCTCTAAATATTAAATTGATACATCATCTAATTAATCCTCACACCATGAGTAAATTAGTGATCTATCAAAGTAATTTTTAAGAATTCATTAGTTCCATAATATTAGTCTAACATACCTCCAGTTACTCTCTTTGCTCTCAGAATCTCATCTCTGTGTCAATGAGAGAAGCTCCTGGGAAATCGAGCAAGATCTGACTCTTTTCTAGGTATAAAGGCTACTAATATTCAGATAGCTAATTATATGACAAATTACAGATTATATAAATTCGATTGTTAAATCCATAAAATAACTAGAATTTGCAAATCTGAATGTTCAGCAATTAATCACTCTGAGAGTGTTTAATGTTCCATTACTGGATTCCAATCAAACAAAAAGTAAGAAAATGAAGAAAGAAATCAAAAGACAAGGAGTGAGAGAAAAAAATCCAGATTAGAGTGGAGAAAGAAATTAAGTTTACAGCGAAAGAGGATGGATTCTTGTACTATAGAGATCCGGTTTGTGTACCCAATGATGATGAACAGAAGAATTCCATTTTGAAGAGTCACATAATGGATCTTTTGCTATGCACCCTGGTAGCACAAAAATGTATCAGGATTTAAAGACTTCATGTTGGTGGTCTGGAATGAAAAGAGATGTATCAGAATTTGTGACAAAGTGTATGGTGTGTCAAAAAGTAAAGCCAGAACATCAAGTTCCTTCGGGATTGTTGACCTATCGGGATGCAGATAAATGGGGCCCGAATCCGATGATTTTGTGGTTAGGTTGCATTGTGAAGAAGCATGATTCGAGTTTGGGTGCGTAGTGGCGATTGGCCCGAAACAACTCACTTCCTACCTATGAGAACTGACTATTCACTTGACAAGTTGGCAGAGATTTACATAAAGGAAATAATTCAATTACATAGGATTCTAGTATCGATCATTTTAGATAAAGATATGAGGTTTAGCTCGAGATTTTGGGGAAAGTTGCAAGAGGCTTTAGGCACTCGACTAAATTTCAGCACAACATTCCACCCGTAAACGGATGGACAATCGAAAAGAGTGATCCAAGTGTTGGAAGATATGTTGAGAAGTTGTGTGATCGACTAGGAGGGTAGTTGGGATAGACACATTCCTCTAGTTGAATTTGTGTACAACGATAGCTTCCAGTCGAGTATTGTAATGGCACCTTATGAGGCTCTCTACAAAAGAAAATGCAGAACATTGTTGTGTTGGACCGAGTTAAGCGAGAAGAAGATAATTGGCCTCGATTTGATTTAAGAAATTGAGGAAAAAGTGAAAATGATTAGAGAAAGATTGATAGTGGCCACGGATAGACAAAAATCCTATGCTCACATGAGAAGAAAGGACATTCGATATTTGATCGGCGAAAAAGTGTTTTTGAAAGTATCTCCTTTGAAGAAGGTAATGAGGTTCGGGAAAAAGGGCAAGTTGAGCCCAAGGTTCATTAGGCCATATGAGGTGATATAGAAAGTGGGTCCAATGGCATACAGATTAGCTTTACCTCCAGAGTTGGAAAAGATTCATAATGTTTTCCATGTGTCAATGTTGAGGAGGTATAAGTTAGACCCATCGCATGTAGTCTCTTTGGAGATGATTGAGCGTAGACCGGATTTGGCGTATGAAGAGGAGCAAGTAGAGATTTTAGCTTGAGAAGTGAAAGAGTTGCGGAAAAAGCGAATTCCATTGGTAAAAGTGTTGTGGAGAAACCACAAGACCGAGGAAGCCATGTGGGAAAGCGAAGAAGTTATGTGGCAACAATACCCTCAATTGTTCGATGAAGGTAATTTTGAGGACGAAATTATTTTAAAGAGGGGAGAGTTGTAACGCCCTGAAAATACCCTAACAGTTTTATAACATGTTCAGCGTGTAAAATAAATTAAATTATATTTTTTTTTGGTGTTTAAATGGCTAAAAACAAAAAAATGATAAAAAACCCGAAAATTTTACAGGTGTCAAATAAATTTGGTAAAAATGTCAAATGAGGACTTAAGGGTCATAAATGAATAATGTAAGTGCCAAAATATAAATGAAATGAAATGAAGTGAAAATGAAGGTGAAATGAAGTTTTAAAGTAGAAAATGGGAGTGGTATTGCAGCTGGGCATGGTAGTGAGTTTGGATGATATGATGGTCTTTGAGAGACATTTCTCTCATTCCTCTCATTCTCTCATCTCAACTCTCTCTCACGCACGAACTCCTCTCAAACCCTCACCTCCCACACATTCCATTACAGGCGAAAATCGGTGGAAATGAGTCTCATTTTCCAGTAGTTCATCTCTTTGTCTAAGCCACTAACCGATTCACCTAAGCGAAATAGCGTGAGTTGATATATAGTGAAGCGTTTCTAGTAGGTCAACAAAAACTAAGGTTTTTGTCCTTCGTTACTGGAGTAAGTGTAACTATGGTCTATATTCATGGAAAAGCTGAGTATTGGGAAGAATCAACCTGACTAAGAAACTTACATTCTTGTGATGTTCTTGTTTTAAAGTGTTTGTGTTGGAATAAGAGTCGGAGAAGATAAAGCGAGTTAAAATCAAGATTGAAAGGAAAAGAGACTAGAATCGACTCTTTTTGGTTTGTTATTCTTACTTCTCTCCTCATTTTAAGTTTTATGTTGTTCCAAAACCAAATCTGCATTGTTCTATATGAACATGAATGTGTGCTCTGTTTGGAACCAAAAATGAGATGTTTTGAGTGGTGTAAAGTGATTTCGAATGCATCATCAATAAAATTGCATGTGTGTTCTTTTAAGAACCACAAATTTAATGATTTAGTGTTGGCTAATTGTTTTCAAGTGGATTAAACATGGAAAATAGGAGAAGAAAACGAAAACAGAGAATGCAGGAAATTTTTGCAAACTTGCGAAAATTTTTGCAACCCCTGCAAAAAAAATTTCGTAGAGTCCTATATTTGAAATTGTTACCAAACTTCAATAGGCCATAACGTTTTCGTTCGAACTCCGATTCACCCGTTCTTAGACTCTACAGAAAGCTCTTTGAGTCTAGAATCTAACCATATGCATTGAATGGCTATTAGTTCTCACATATTTGCTAAAAATTTTATTATAGGACCAAGTGTACTAATTTCTTTGTTGTGTTGGTGTTTATGTTTAGTTTTCTTTTCCCGAATCCCCCTAAGTGTAAGTGAACCGTGTGGGCGTCCCATACCCCACAAATAGGATTAAAAATGGGGCATAACAATCCCTAAAACAAATATTAAGGATTTTCTAAGGAGGAGGAATTAGGGAAAAAGAAGAAAATTATGGAAAATGGAGTTGGGTAGAGTAAACCTAAATAGAACTCTAGAATACTTGACTAATAATATGATTATTAATTGTATTGGAATAGGAATTTGACGAGGCTTCGAATTGATTGAGATTTTGATTGGAATCAAAGTGCGAAATAAGCTTTTAGTTTGTTCTTGAATCTCTTTTTGTTTCCATTTTGGAGTTTATTTCTCCATACTCTCTCTCTAATTCAAAGTGTTGTGATTACAAAATGATTTGATTCTTTGAAATGATTTATAAGAGAAAAGCATATTGATTTGTTTTAATTGATTTAGGCAAATGATTGTGAGGAGCGATTTGCATATGAAAAATTGCATAGTATTGAAAATGAATAGTTGTAGAAATGTACATACTATATTGCATTTTCTTGTGAATGATTTAAGGCATCCCTTAATAGAATGTTGGCAGTTAAATTTGAGTTGAGGATAGATTGTTATACAAATAAAGGTCAAATTATCCGATCTTTGCGAACAAGCGTAATGATGTGTCGAGCAGGTCGTAGTGAAGCAGGCATGGTATTAGTAGTATTGAATTGATTTTTAATAACCAATCGCGGCCAGTGAGGCGGAATCTTGTGTTAGCAAAACAAAATGCTTTTATACCGCCTATAGCCGCGGGGTGATGCCGATTGATTCCATTATCCTCTGCAAGAAAGCATGGTTAAATTAGTTTAGAGACAGAATTGAATGATAAGAATTTGTGAAATGAATTTATTATTTTGAATGATTTATTGCATATGAAAGTGCATATTTGGAATGATCAATAAATAGTAAATGAATGTATATGAAATGAATATATGTATTGTATTGCATTGATAGTTAAAAAATGTTAAAAAGCATTGTTTAGAAAAATTGTTTGATTTATATTAAACTGAAATGGAAGAGAGAAATATAGAGAACCACTAAGCATGAAAATGCTTAGCGTTGTTTAATAAGTATTGTAATTACGAAGGGGAAACAGTCTGAATGAGAAATGCGTGAGATTTAGAGTCATCATCAATCCCTCACGAAGGATAAGTAAAGCTCCATCATATGCATACATGAATTTGATTTGACTATTTTGTATAGAGCATAAATTCGAAAAAAGTGAACTGCGATTTTGTTTTGTAAAATGTTTTTGATATTGAAAATGGCTAACAATGTAGTATTGTATTAAGGTGGGAAATGGACGAATGGGCATATAATACCATATAGAATCAGAAAAAATGCATTTGTGAACAAATGATATGAGCCTTGCTGCAAGTTAAAATGAGTATTCACGTATATATGTTCTAACTTTAATTATCATACAAAATGACATTCCATTGAAATGTATGTAAATGAAATTGCAATTAGTTTGGATGGTATCAAACACAGAAAAAGTGGCATGAGGAGCCTAAATTGTTGAAAACTAGTTATTAGTATTAGTGTTTGACTATATCTTAAAAGTAAAAGTATAGGTACCGCAACGGACTCTACAAGTCTAGTAGAATTAGAGATTTCACTAAGTAGAAATAACACTGGGAATGGTCTAGTATTCTAATTATCAATTTGCATAGTTCCCAAATATAATGCCATTAAGGACCTGAATCTTGGTTTTTTTCCAAGAGCGGAATAGTGTAGCCTTGGAATACCTCTTGACACTACACATTTTACTATTTAGTATACCATATTCCTAAACCAGGTCAATGAGTCTAAATAGTTACTTTTAGGAATTGATCATCTTTAAGATTTAATTGTTTTTCTTAAACCAGTACTTAACCGCCATCTCTTAGGGTTGAAGACTGCTTGCCTCCATAGACAGTGTAACACAAGCCTTCTCTAATACAATTGATACCTCTATCTGCAATTCATTAGAATGCTTTCTCTCCTTGATTAGAATCTATTCTAACACGGGATCAAGATTATTCTTCCAAATTAAGATGAAACCTCTAAGAATTAAACTGATAAATAAAAAAATGGTCCTTGTTTCTCGAGAACACACTTCTGCTATCACCTAGAAGGGAACCTTGAAGTCAGAGGTTAGAACATCAAATGTGATGCACCAGAGTGACACTCAGAGTTCAATAGTTCAGGAATATCGGTGTAATGTACCCCCAAGTCACTGCTCCTTGCTCTCAAGCAGTCCATCTTTGTGTCAATCAGAGGGATCTTGGAAATTAGAGCATGAATATAGCTTTTTCTAGGTATAGAACACTGATATCCAGAAAAACTCATTACAAGAACAATACGAATGAAATCAATCCATTTTTCATACCCAAAACATCATTTAATACTACAAACAATCATCAAGACACCAAATTCCTTCATAGAGGGAGCTTAACATTCCATAATTGGATCACAAATAGCAATGACTAGTTGATCAAACAAATTCATTGAAATTGTCATCAAAAAAGAATAAACTGGATTTAAGAAAAATTTCCAAATTCCACTTGAATTCAGACATAAATGAAACTCGATATACAATGATCTGGCTCACATTAGTCTGGATATTATATTCTAAGAAAAATAAATCTAGAAAATAAAATAAAATACAAAGAAAAGATATACAAAGAGACTTGACATAAAGATCGAAGAAAGAACTGTGAAAACATTGAAAAACTATCTTGCTGATACCTAGGCACTTCTATTTATAGGTTCTGAAATGTTGGGGACAGATTCCAAAAATTTGAAATTGTGGATTTAATGAGCCCTGATTGATGTGCTGTCACGAAAAAGTTGGTATATGTCACGACATTGCATCTTACTTGTGTTGCTTTAGGCTTTATTGTGGGCTTGTCACGAAATTTCTAACTTTCATCATATTGAGTCTTTGTCGCGACAAATATAGGAAATGTTGCGACAAAATTGGTATGATTCTAGTTCATAAATGTCGTGACATATATTTGTTTATCGCGACCAACATTAATGACTTACACTTTTATCTCCGATAGGTTTGTTGTGACATTGCTGTGAAATGTCACGACAAAGTTGGCTATCTTGCTTTGATGATCTCTGGAAGTGTTTTCACGACAAAGTTTTGAAATGTCACAACATTCCAAATGCCTTGAATTTGTCACTCTTTGGAAAGTTTGTCGTGACATCAGAATCTTTGTCGTGACAAACTTCTCATGACTTGTATTGTTGATATATGAAGAGTTTGTCGCGACATAAGAATCTTTGTTGTGACAAAATTTTCTTGCATTGCACTGAACTCTTGCCAGCTTTTGTTGTGACAAAATAATCCTTGTCGCGACAATCTTCTTGTCTTCTATCCTTGGTTTTATCGCGATAATCATTTCTATGTCGCGACAGAATTCTAGTGTTTTCTTAGTAGCTCTTCTCATTCTTTATAGCGACAGAGTTTTTAAATGTTGCGACAATATTTTGGCCTTCTAACTTGTATTGTGTCATGACATAAGTTTGGAATGTCGCGATAATCTTTAGATTTATCTTCAGAATTTTATTACAGTGCTGTTTGCGATAAACATTTCTTGCCTTACGTACAAGTCTTCCTAAATATTTATCTTGTCTGATTCAAATTGTTGCGACATTTCTTCTGGTATCTTCTTGAGGTTTTGTTGCAACATAGATGTAATTTTTGCGACATTTAGCAACTCTCCGACTGGACATTTTTTTCTTTACTTTCTTGCTCTTTTTAATGCACATTAAACCTTGCAAAACACAGTGGTGAAATTCCATAATTTTGCATTAAATTGAACCTTAAACTCTAAAGAATGCAAGAAAAATGGACTTAAAAATAGATGATTTTTGGACTCATCATGTAGCGTGTAGCTCGCTCCCTGCAGCGGTTAGACCTCCGTTGTAGCAGGTTGCAGTAGTAGCAAAAATTCCTGCTTTTATGGACTTTTCTCTTCTTTGCTTCACCAAACATGCCTGCAACTAAACCACAAACTATACTCAGAACATGCTTAAGAACAGTGAAGAAAGCTTCTAAATATAGGGAGAAACATATGCAAATCATAGTAATTTATAGCTCTTATCACTCCCCCCAACTTAAGGTTTTGCTTGTCCTCAAGCAAAGAGAATACATGTGCGGAAATTACATCATTTGGTTAGACAGAATGAGAGCTAATTTGTGCATACTATAAGCAAAGTTTATTGGATTATAGCATTCTTTACAAAAATAATCTGAAATCAATTTACAGGTCTCATTCATTTTAATCACTTTAAGGCTTCAAGGATCCAAGCAACATGGTGAAAAAAGCTATTCAAAATGTCATGTTCTCCACTGATCCTTTGCCATAAGATTCCAGTGAATGTAAAATTTAGGTCCCTCCTATATACGTAGGTACCAACTTCTCACCCCTCATTATACCACTTAGTCCCCCTACTCCTTATACATGCTAAGAACGCACCCATGTTGTCTTTTCTCTCTTTCTTTTGAGCTTAGCTATAGGGTGCAATGCTGAGACATTTAGTGTGGTGTCCCTGTAGCGAGGATCCATTGGTGACTCCCCAATAGTTGGTTAAGGGCACCAAGCATTCAATTCCCTTCAACCTTCACCCTAGACATCACTCTAAAAGTCAAAGCACCTACATTAGATTCAATCCCATCTTTTGTCCCTTGTAATGAGTAGTAAAGTCAATGACTCCTGGCCAGTTGGCTCAGGGCATTAGGCTTTGGTAGACCCCTTAGATTGTGCATGGGATTTCGATTGGGTTTAACCTCTCGTATTTATTGATCTCACACTCTTTTCTTTTCAAGTTGGGGCTCTTTGGCAATCCTCTTTTCTAGGTGTCTCAACTCTATACAAGGAGTGGTGGATTACGTTATTCTTCTTGGAGGAGTGCTGGTTGTCCCAAGCATACAAGAGGGCCCTAGTGTGTATGTGCAAATGGGTTCCCATAGGAAATAGTTTATTGAGAGATATGAAGCTTTATAAGCTCGGTCTCTCACAGTTGCTTAGTCTTTTAAACCATTAGGTTTCCAAATGTAGGGATCTCATTTAATTTTGTTAATCTCATTATTTTGATATAGTCCTATAAATTTATAACGCCCCAAAAATACCCTAGAATTTTTTTTTATAATTTTATTATATATTCCGGGTATAAATTGAGCCAACTTGGGTATTTTCCGAGAATTGTTAATGAATGTTGAGATTAAATTATTATATGGCTAAAAAGGCAAATTGCAAATATTAAATGCTAAAATGAGAAATTAATTGGACCGAAAATAAGCCCAGTGAAAAAGAGCAAGGATGGAAATTGTGAAATAAGGACCTAAGGGTCATAAGTTAGAAAGAAGAATGCTAAGTGTGATTAATGAGAATTTAAATGAAAATAGAGATAAATAGTGGGCAAGCTAGCAATTAGGAGAACTTAAACCTAAAAATGGATTTTTAAAGAAGGCTAAACAAGGCCTTATGTGACATGGGATATTTAAGACCAAAAGTGGTCTTGGAAGCTCATTTTGAACAAAACAGTTTGAGAGAGAGAGGAAGGGAGAGTTAGGGCTTGAAAAGTGAGGAGGTTGTGGTTATTGCTCCATTAAATCTAGAGTTTAAGAGATCAAGTTGAAAAGAAGAAGCAGCATTTAAGAGATTGAAAGGGATTTAAGGTAAGAAAAACCAAACCCCAACCCTCTTTCTACTTGTGTTTAGGTTTAATAAAACCCCAAATGTGGTATAAAAGTGTTCTTGGATGGTTTTAGTTCAGTTTGAGATTGTTTTGCATTTTTTAGTTTGGTTTTGACTGGTTTGAAGGAGTGTTTGTAAAAAGGGAAAATGTTGGGTTTACAAAGGAAAGCTGTCAAAATTTTGTCAAGACCCCTGTTCTTGTTTTGGCTATAGATTAAGTTATAATCATATATGGTATTCCCGATTGGTAAAGAACCATATGGGAATAGTTCTACAAATTTATAGAAGGGTCCAGGAGCAAGTGGCAGCTCTGGGCTCCCAATACGAGGAGGCTTAAGGTGAGCTCGGGTAGCTCACTGGTTATGCTCTGTTTTGGATATTGTTATAGTGTTTTAGCCATAAGTTGAGTTTCACTCATCCAAATTGAGTGATTCAAAATTATGGGTAAAATAGACTTCTAGAAGAATAATTTAATTAAAGGAAGTATATGCAAATTGTAACCCTAAATTTCCCATAAAGTTTTGAAAGTGGAGCTATGTGTAGAGCAGTGCGGATTACGCAAATTGGAGTAGTCTGGATGTAAATCTGATAAGCTTACAGGTTTTGGTGATCCAAATTGGATTATTCTAGTTTGAGAAGAAACCTTAGAACCATATCTTCAAATGAGTAGAAAGAACCATTACCAATTTATGGAGTTAAGACCCCTGAAATTGGGAATAATAGTAGGTAACCGAGTGAACTGGCCATACTGACCAGTTTGGCATTAAAATGCCGTAACTTGAGTTTGGGTTATCCAAATGAGATGATTCCAATTCCTACTAAAATTAGACTAATAGAGATAAACTTTTCTTGAAGAAAGCAGAGCAGTGTGGATCATGTGTCCCGGAAAAAGAATTTTCAAGTGAAGAGAGTATCGGGTAGACATAAACCACGACCAAAAACTCTAGAATAACCTACTAATATGTGATTGTCATTGTATTTGAATAGGGGTTGATGAGAAGGAAAGCACACGTGAAGTTGAGATTCTAAAGTGGAATCCAAGCGGCGATTTTAGTTTGTTATCTTCTTATTCGTTTAAGATTTGTTATTTGTTTTAAATGTAGAAAACATATTGAATTATTTTAATTGATTTGAAAAATTGATTGTTACATGTTTACAAATGAAAATGTGATATTGAAAATGAATGGTTTACCACAATACCTTGTGTACTATATGTTACTATAAAAAATTTAGGCATTAATTAGATATTGTAATTTAATTCGTATGAAGGATAGATTAATTTGTTATACCGATAAAGTTCAAGGCCTTGTACACAAGCGATTGTATTATTGATGTGTCACTCAGTTGGCCCGATTAGGACCGTGTCGGTAGTGTTCACTAGTGAAGTTTTCTTTCTGCTTGGTCGGCGGCCAGTGGGACCGTCTTTTGTGATTCCGGTATCCCTATCTGTCGGCTTATAGGTTAAATTTATTAAGAGGTAGAACCAAATTGAATTGATTTGAGATTGACAAATTAGATTGAAAAGCATGATTGTGAATTGAAATGAAAAGTATTGTATTATATGGTACATATCAATGACTTATGCATATGATGTATATTTGGTTGATCAGTAAACATAAATGATTGTATGTAAATAAGTATATGTATTATATTGACATTGATCATCCAAAAGATCGAAAGTTTGTTTAAGTAGCGCATGATTTGATTCTTGAAAGCAGAATGAATTATTATGAAACCACTAAGCATGGAAAATGCTTGGCGTGTGATTTATAATAGTAGTACCGATTGAGCAAGTGAAAAGCGAAGATCGAGGCATTCAGGTCATAAAGAAAATTGGGTATGTTTAGACATATGCGTTCACCCATATCTCTTTGAACATTGATATTTTGGCAAAACGAACAGCTGTTATCTATTTTGTAAATCATTTAAAAGGCTTGACATGCCTTTATAGTAGGTAATACTTTTGCATGAATGAAATGAAATGGGCTTACCCCTTTAAAAACGCTTCCGCATATTTGAAAAGTTTTATGCCAATTGGGAAATGTGCGCTATGGCGTGTTTTGATAATGATTTTGATAAGGTGATTAGGTGACGTGAAACAGCACGGACTCGTTGGACTACGCCCAAAGCAATTGTTAGGTAAAGGAGTCTTACATTTTATTTTGGTATCGAGCTTCAGGTTTGGCGATTCCTACAAGTGATTTTGAAAATTGTTGTGGATAATTTTGAAATTATTTATAACATGCGTGCATTTGCATATAAGGATGACGTGACCTTCGATCTGCGGATCTTGTTGGTCATATGGTGAAACATGGTCCTAGTCCTTTAGGGTTGAAGGATGACGAGGAATCGTTAAGATAGTCTGGCGAAAGTGTGGAAGGTGGGCAGTATCCCATGCTCCGCTGATAGATGAGTAGGAACTTCTTGCCTTAGGGGTGCTATTGATATCCTCCATTAGTTAGCTTAGGTGTTACAGGCGTACAACTGGCTGTTCCCTGTGATCAGCCATTGAGAGGATGGCGAAGTGCGTGGGCAGATTTTGGAAAGGACCGGAAAGAGGAAGGATCCTCTGTAGTGAAATTGGCTCGAAAGGACTGAGCGAGATGGGTTACCAAATGCATTGTACACCATATGAGAGTTTGGAATGTGCAACCGCCCTACTACAGGATGAGGCTTATCAGTGGTGGGTTTTTTGCAACCAGGCGGGGCTGCTTCCAGGAAGTGTCGTGAGTTCTTCTGGATGGTCAAGAGCATTGTGTAGGTCACATCTGACCCAGCTGCATGAAGAGGATTTCATAATCGTGCAAGACGGATGAGTGTCCTGAGAATGTCAAAGAGAATTCACACGGTTGTGCAAGTATGCCCCAGAGATACTTGTGAGTGAGGAAGAAAGTGTCGTAGGTTTTGAAAGCGGCCTTAATGACCCATGTCGAGGCCCATGTCACGGGATTTTTCCATGATGATTTTCCAAAAATTGTGACATAATGCATTGGATGGAAAGAGTAAGAAAGGAAAAAGAGAAAAGATAAAAAACGAGGGGAAAGAAAAATCACAGTGGTCAGGTTCACAAACCACTTGACAAAGGAAGAGGTGGGGACCACGAAGGAGTTAGTTGCTTTATAGCTCTGTCTTCTTAGGTAGAATACTACTCTAGGCGCGAAATGGGTTCATGAGTGCACCGAGGTACTTCTAGAGAATGATTTGCTCCTAAATTGCTCCCATTGTGGAAAAATCATAAGAGAGAATGTTGGGACTTACAGTGCTTGTTTGATTTGTGGATCTAAGAACATGGGCGAGAGATTATTTGGGGCTCGTTCATTCTGACACCAGGACTGAAGTGCGACTCCGTGTACCCAGGCGGCAGAGGTGTTGCATCACCAAGTGTTCGAGACAAGGGACATGGGCCTTGAGTAGGTAGATGGCGTGCTCCGACTAGAGCATATCTGATAAGCGGTGGAAGATCTTGCGCTCGGATGTGATAGTTGGTAATTTCAATCTTTGATCTCTTGTACATGCATTGATTGACCGGTCAACACACTCATATATTTGTCTTGACATACCTGGTGTGAAAAAAAGAATTTACCAAGAGTGGAGCCAAGTATGACATCTTGGTGATGAACCATTTCGGGCATAGTGTTATTATTGAATAGAGTGTATAGAGATTGCCCACAATCAGAATCACGAGTATGAATTCTTGAGGATTTGTTCAGATTATCTGTGGGAGTTTGATGTGATTTTGGGGGATGGATTGGTTGTCCAGGCACGAAGTGATGGTGGATTAATAGATGAAAGAGTGATCTTGAGGAACAGAATATGAGGATAAAGTAACTTTCATCGGCGAGAGGTCGAAACCACCTCTCTAATGTGATATCATGGCCTTGCTGAAAAATGGTGCGAAAGGATGTGAAGCCTACTTGGCTTAGCATATGTGATTGATCACGGTGAAGCGAGGAAGCAGTGTATGTCCACTGCCGTTAGTGACTTTCGGGTGTTTTAGAAGAGTTTCGAGATTGCCTCCACGGAGGAGATTGAGTTTGCTATCGACATTGTACTAGGTGCAGCGTCGGTATGTATCTTGTGGGAGCTCCCGTACTTTTGTTAAGAAGGAAAGATGGTACCGCCCATTTATGTAGTGATTATAGACAAGTGACAGTTGACCTTAAAGAATAAGTATCGTACCCCGGAAATTGATGATTTTTTTGACCAGCCCGAAGGTGCCGTAACTTTTCAAGATTGACTTGCGTCACGAGTATCTGTCGGTTGAAAATTAAAGATGTGGATGCGTAAGCAGCGTTTAGAACGCGATATGGACATTATGAGTTCCTTGTAATGCTTCAACGGCTTTCATGGACCTAATGAATCGTGTTTTTCGACCGTATGTGGATCAGTTTGTTGTAGTGTTCATAGACGACATTCTTGTGTATTCAAAAGATCGGGAAAATCACGACACACACCTTTGGTTAGTGTTAGATACTTTGAGAAAAGAGTAGTTGTATGCGAAACTGAGCAAGTGTGAGTTTTGGTTGAATGAAGTATCCTTTCTTAGGCACATTGTATCGAAAGAAGGAATCCTAGTGGATCGAAGAAAACCAGAAGTGTTGTTTGAATGGAAGACGCGAGAAATGTTATAGAAGTGCGTAGTTTCACGATTTAGCGGTTACTAGGAAGATTTTGTTAGGGTTTTTCGATGATGCGACTGATATGAATTGCTCCCGGGAAAAATGTGAAATTTGAATGGGGTGAAGAATGTCAAAGAAGTTTTGATGGTGAAAGCGTTAGCGAGGCTGGTTCTTACTCGGTGACCTATGGTAGGAATATGTGATCTTTAGTGATGCTTCACCAAATGGACTTGGATGTCCTAATGCGAAGGTAGTGTTGCCTAATAGCTAAGACGGTTGAAGCCGCATGAGAAAAGAACTTACCCCACGCATGATCCCGGGAATTAAAACATAATTGTTTTTGCGTTGAAAGTTAGAACCTACTTTTGTATGGAGAAAAGTGCTTTATTTACCGCAGATCATAAGAGTCTTAAGTATTTGCCCTCGCAGCGAAATGTTAACCAGACAAGATCAGGATGGAATTGATAAAGATTATAGTGCATGATTGAGTTATCACCGGGAAAGAATGATGTAGTGAGTCGTACTTTGAGTAGAAAGATAATCTGGCAGGACGTTGAATGCTCATTGTCGTTGATAGGCGTGTCGATGGTAAGCGGTGATGGCGACACGAGTTTGTTGAATCGAGTGCTAGAGCATAAAGATGAGAAAATTTGCCTAGTAGTGAGATTGAAATGGTAAAGAAATCAAGTTTATGATAAATGAAGATTGGGTTTGTATTATAAAGATACGTGTACCCGATGATAATGATTGAGAAAGCCATACTTGAAAGAAGCTATAATTGAATCTTTGCTATCCATCCATTAGCATAGATGTATCAAGATTGAAAATGTCATTAGTGATCAGGAATAAAAAAAAGAGATGTAGTAAGAGTTTTGTAGCAAGTGTTTGGTTGCTAAAGAGTAAGGCGAGCATCAGTTTCATGGGATTATTACATTTATCGAGAATCACAGGAGTGGAAATAGTCAAGTGCTTGATTTCTTTGGTGGGTTACCATTGATAGGGAAAGCATGACTCGGTTTGGTGCGCGTGAGCCGTTTGACCAAGTCGGCTCACTTCCTACTAGTGACGAGCTATTCTTGACAAGCTAACGAGTTGTATATAAAGGAAATGGATTAGGTTTGCGTAGGTTCCAATATCCATTATTTCGGATCAGATTCGAGGGTTTGCTTTGAGATTTTAGGAAAATTGCCCGAGGCTTTGGCGCTCGGCGAACTTGGCCTAGCGTTCCACCCCTGAGCGGATGAGACAATCGAAAGAGTGATTAAGATTCTGGAAGATATGTTAAGGAGTTGTGTGATCGACTATGAGGAGTAGTTGGGATAGACATATTCACTTTAGTTGAATTGTCTTGCAACAACAATTTCCAGTCAGAAGTATTGGAATGGCGCCTTACGAGAAAACATATGGAAGAAAATACGAGAGTTTCTGCCGTTGTGTTACAGACGAAGTGACGAAAAGAAAGTGATTGGCCCCCACTTGATACAAGAGATTGAAGAAAAAGTGATAATGATTAAAGAAAGATTGAAGGTGGCCACCGATAGACAGAAATCATATGCCAATATGAAAAGAAAAGTTATTCGATATGAGATCAGCGAAAAAGTGTTTTTGAAAGTATCGCCTTGGAAAAAGGTGATGAGATTTGGGAAAAAGGGCAAGTTGAGCCCTATATTTATTGGCCCATATGAAGTGATTGAAAAAGTAGGTCCAGTGGCATAA
Organism: Tetrastigma voinierianum; assembly: GCA_016808115.1. Taxonomy (NCBI): domain Eukaryota; kingdom Viridiplantae; phylum Streptophyta; class Magnoliopsida; order Vitales; family Vitaceae; genus Tetrastigma; species Tetrastigma voinierianum. The sequence goes on along the minus strand of JAEQBH010001236.1, from coordinate 621,908 downwards.
AGATTGGCATTACCTCCGAACTTGTAAAATATCCATAATGTTTTCCATGTCTCAATGCTGAGGAGGTATAGATCATACCCGTCACATGTAGTCTCTTCGGAGACAATTGAGCTGAGACCAGATTTGACCTATGAGGAAGAGCCAGTGGAGATCTTGGCTCGAGAAGTGAAAGAATTGGGAAACAAGAAGATTCAGTTAGTCAAAGTGTTGTGGAGAAACCACAAGACCAAAGAATCCACTTGGGAAAGTGAAGAAACGTTGCGGTAGCAGTATCCACAACAGTTTGATTAAGGTAAATTTCGAGGACCAAATTTTCTTAAGTGGGGGAGAGTTGTAACACCCAAAAAATACCCTAGAATTTTTTTTATTTTTCATAATTTTATTATATATTCCGGATATAAATTGAGCCAACTTGGGTCTTTTCTGGGAATTGTTAAATGAATGTTGATTAAATTATTATATGGCTAAAAGCCAAATGAAAATATTAAATGCTAAAATGAGAAATTAATTGAACTCGAAAATAAACCCAAGTGAAAAAGGGTAAAAATTGAAAATTGTGAAATAAGGACTTAAGAGTCATAAATTAGAAAGAAGAAATGTTTAAGTGTGATTAATGAGAATTTAAATGCAAATAGAGACAAATAGTGGGCAAGCTAGCAATTAGAAGAACTTAAACCCAAAAATGGATTTTTAAAGAAGGCCAAACAAGGCCTTATGTGACATGGGATATTTAAGACCAAGGAAGTGGTCTTGGGAAGCTCATTTTTGACAAAACGGTTTAGAGAGAGAGGAGGTAGAGTTAGGGCTTGAAAAATGAGGAGGTTGTGTTCTTGCTCCATTAAAGCAAAAGTTTAAGAATCGAGTTGAAGAAAAGCTTGGCATTGAAAGATTGAAAGAGATTTAAGGTAAGGCAAACCCTAACCCCTTTCACTTGTGTTTAGGTCTAATAAAATCCAAAATGTGGTATAAAAGTGTTTTTGGATGGTTCTAATTCAGTTCGAGATTGTTTTGCATTGTTTAGATTGGTTTGGAGGAGTGTTTGTAAAAAGGGAAAATGTTGGGTTTTCGAAGGAAATGCTGTCAAGATTTTGTCAAGACCCCTGTTCTTGTTTTGGATATAGATTAAGATATAATTATCCAAATGAAGCGATTCCAACTGGTAAAGAACCATAAGAGATAGGTCTACATATTTATAGAAGGGACCAGGAGCAAATTGTAGCTCTAAGGCTCCCAAATACGGGCTTAAATGTGAGCTCGGGGTAGCTCAAGGGTTTTGCTCTGTTTTGAGTATTGTTATAGTGTTTTGGCCATAAGTTGAGTTTCACTCATCCAAATTGAGTGATTAAAAATTCTAGGTAAAATAGATTACTAGGGGAATAATTTACTTAAAGGAAGTGTATGCAAATTGTAAACCCAAAGTGCCCAGAAATTTTTCAAAGTGGAGCTATGTGTAAGAACAATCTGATTTTGCTTTGCTAATTGGAGAAGTCTAGATGTAAAATGCAATAACTTGAGTTTTGGTGATCCAAATTGGATGATTCTAGTTGGATAAGAAACCTTGGAACCATAGATTCAAATGAGTAGAAGAAATGATTACCAATATATGGAGTTAAGACCCTTGAAATTTGGAATAACAGTAGGTAACCGAGTGAGCTGGGCATACTGACCAGTTTGGCATTAAAACACCGTAACTTAAGTTTGGGTGATCCAAATGGGATGATTCCAATTCCTACTAACAATAGACTCATTGAAGGATCCCGACCCAGATTAACCTCATGAACCCGAGGGGACCTCCCGGCACTCCAAGGGATATAGAAATTTTTCATCAAAACATTTAAATAAAATCCATGGAGCGAACCCCTTTTACAATCCTTAACATATTTTTAGAAAATAATGCGGAAGTGAAGTGGTAAATTTTTATTTCTTTTCTTTCTTTTTTTAAACACTTAGAATTTTATTTTGAAAAATCGGCGAGTTTCCTCGGTTTGGACTTTCCCAAATTTACAAAACCTGATAAAGCATTTAAAAACACTTCTAAACTTCAATTTTCAACTTCCATAATGGGACTCCTCGTCCCTGACCAATCAAAGCACAATATACATACATATACATTTATTTACTTCAAATCATCAAAACATTCAAACCTTCTTCAATTCCATGCACATTTTTATCAAAAATTTGGGCTTGAGCAGACCGCCAGGCCGCCTATACCTCGTCATGAGGATAAAGCCCACGTGGTTCCTTTTCCAAACTATATACATATATATATATACGCTGACAAAATATTCAACGTATACAATATGAAAATATTTATACAATGCGAGTTCACAGTGTCGTCTCCTTGATAGCTCGACTCATTTGCTCGGGGGATGTCCTGGCCTTTTGTCTCGGTTCTGAAAATGGTTTTGAAACATACGAGAAAGCGAGAATGAGCTAAAGGAGCTCGGTGAGTGTACATTTTATTTAGATAACATTTTCAGTATATAGCAAAATGTAAATACTTATACAATTAAAATCAGTTATACCTTAAACTTTCTTTCTTTCTTTATTTCTTTCTTTCGTGGAACCCCGAGACTAACACAACGAAACGAGTTTCTGGTATTGACGGTGAGAAGGCAGTCTCATTCGGTCATAACCGCTACGCTGCGGAGAAACTCACGCTTTGCATAGGGTTCAGTCATAGCACTTTATCACGTGTAAGGATATTACTCTAAACACCTATTTCCTCCCCTCGATTAGTCAACTTTATACTTTACCCATAAATCCTTACACGCTTAAAGTACCTCGGCCGATATCAGTCATAACAGTCATATAGGGTTAGGGTAACCATCAGTAAAACCTTTCTTCAAAATACATTTCTAAATCCCTTTAAACACTTTACTTTATATTTATACATTTATGCATTCTTTACATTTTAAAACTTCCATAATGCCTTATTTTACATGCATACATATATAATTTAATATAAATATATATATTGATGCAAGATAAAACATTTCCATATGCCTTAACATTTATATAAACATTTCCATTAAAATTTTCAGTTTAATATTAAAACCATTCACTTTTAAAACTCAATTGTCAAAATATCATTTTTACACTCACAGTTCACCGCTCAATCCCGGCAGCTCTGTAAATTCTGTTTCTAGATCAGGTAGTCCTTTTCGCCTTTTTCAAGAAAACCACAACTACATTAATCATAACTTCCATTTTAATCCACCATACACATTCATTTAAAGCCAAATGAGCAAATTACCCTTGAGCCTTTGAAAAGCCCACAACAAAAAAAAACCACTCCTGACTTTGACCAACCTTTTCCAACAATACTCTATAGACTTTATGACCCAAAAATTATTCAAAAGGTCTTCAAAAATTATGAAACTCTCCATATCAGTCCTTTATATATCCAATGACATCTTTAAATTTTCAATTTAAAATTCCTTCTCTAAGGCCCTCAACCACATAACCTGAGGATTACAACATGTTTTTGATGCCAATTTGGTTAACTCACGAGAATCACCTACTATTATCCATGATTTCTGGGGTCTGCTCCATAAATTGGAATTGTTTCTTCACTCATTTGAATCTATGGTTATAGGTTTCTTCTCAATTAGAATCACCAATTTGGATCACCAAAACTGAGTTATTATTTTACATCTAGATGGCTCAATTTGGCAAGCAGAATGCACTTTGCCAAGCTCCACTTTGACAAATTTTCTGGGCACTTTGGGGTTACAAATTTCATGAACTTCAACTGAATACTTTTTCCCCATAGAAATTATATTTTGCAGAATTTTGAATCACTCAATTTGGATGAGTGAAACTCCATATAAGCGAAACACTACAGTACTTTTAAAACAGAGCAAAATTAGTGAGCTACACGAGCTCATTTCGAATCCATGTTGGAGCCTTAGAGCTACAATTTAGCTCTTGTTCCTTCTATACATTTGTAGCCTATCGCTTATGATTCTTTATAATTGGAATCAATTCATTTTGGATGATTCTAGCAATCTATAGTCAAAACAAAAACAGGGGTTTTTCTGAAATTTTGACATATTCCTTTACTTTACAACATGATCTTAATGCCTCAATTCCAAATCATTTTTCTTTTTCTAACCAATTCAATGCATTTCTAGAGTTAGATTCACCACAAACACATGGAAATTATTAAACTACCCTTGACCCTCTCATTTCCATTTGGCGAATTATGCACAAACCATATTCAATTTTGTTCTTCCATTTTCTTAATACAATCCTCAAATCCAATGCCTTATACCTCAATTTCGTAAATCTAACCAATTTCAACATATCATACAAATTCATATCAAACCCTAACCATTCCTCATGATTTTCAAACCCTAGCCTAATCCATTTCTTAATTTCTATCAAAATCATCATGATTCAGCTTTAAATACCCCAATTCTAACATCCATACAAGAAAATCAAAGCATTAGGCATGAAAACATTAAAATCAACTTTACAGTAAATTTAAGCTCTTGTTTAGAGTTTCGCTGGCTTCTCTGCTTGCTACCACTTGGAAATCACTTGAAGAGCTTGAAGAAGAAGAAAAAATCACATCTTACCTTTACTCACATGGCACTCACGGTTTCTCCCTTCTTTCTCTTTTCTTCCTTTATTTTCTCTCTTTCTCTCTTTTCTCTCATGGCCGAGCCCTCCTCTATTTGAGCAAAAGTTCAACTTTTGAATTTAGACTTTGACCCTCACACTTGCAGGTGCAATTAAGTCCTTGAACTTATCTTTTAACCTACCTTTGCCAAGAAAGTACATTTGAGCCCATGAATCTCATTGGTCCATTCTAATGAATCACAAACCCTAACTTAGCCATTAAGAAATGTTTTGATTGGCTCTCACAAGAAAAATATCTCAATTTTAGCAGATTTTATTCATACTGAAACATAGATTGCTTTTATACCAATTAAACGTCAAAAATATTCTATGGTCGTCTAAACTTCAAATTGACTATGAAATATTCTAATTAAATCCTTCACAGTGGATTCCAGGCTCTGAAATCACATAAATCTGTTTTAAAATTGTGAAAATCGGAATCACAGGACAATAGCGTATTATCGGGTCTACGTTGAATCGCTGGAACTATCAAGCGGACTCCAGTTTCACTGCATTTCAATTGGTTAGACTCTATGATTAATTCCGGACATTTTTCGTATTTTAGGCTCAATTTCGAAAAATTTAGTAGGCTCAATTTACAATTCGAAATCACTATTCATAAATCCCCCGATTCTCTTCTAAATATCGGTTCAAAGTGAAATGAAATTTCTTAAGTCTCTAGAAAGCCTCTACGGATATAATAAGAAAATCATATTCATACAGGGCATTACGATGAAAATATTCGAAAATTTCACTTATGCCCAAACAGCGTCGGGCGTTCTAAATTCTAATCTGCTGGTTTACATCATTTGGGACCTCTAATCGGTTCAAAAATTTCTATTATAGCATTCAATCGGGTTGGGGTTTAATCACCCCTCCTTATAAAAATTTCGTCTCGAAATTAAAACATTCGTGCCTGCATCAAAGAGATGGGAATAATGCCTCTTCCCCTCCTCACTCCCGTAGCAGCCGCCATTTGTATGACTCCTCCACTTATGCTTCTGAATATTTCTTATTCATGAGCACTCTCAACAGTCGAGATGCACTTGGTTCCTCTTCGTCAAATTCTCTGTATTTCCACTTGTTGCTCTGTCAATACATGTGAAGGTACGAGTATATACTTGGAGCATAGAAACATAAGAAACATCGTGAATGCGATCGAGGTCGGATGTAGCTCAGTAGATATGCCACCTCCCCGATCCTCTCAACAATTACATGTGGTCAATATACCGTGGACTCGGCTTTCCCGTTTCCCCCAAATCTTAGTACGCCCTTCCATGGGAAATTGCCAAAAATACCATATCCACACCCTCGAACACTAGGTCACTCTGACAGTTTTTATAACTTTACGTCGGTCTTGTGCAAATTTCAGTCTATCCCTTATAACTTTGATCTTATCACAAGTCACTTGGACAATTTCCGGACCTACTAATTTCCTTTCGCCTACCTCATCCCAGCCAGTTGAGTTCATTCCAGTCCATAAAGAGCCTTATAGGGGCCGTACGATCTCGGCACGATAAGCATTATTGTATGCAAGAGCTCTGCTCGAGGGGTAGATGGGTGTCCCAGCCACCCTCTAAACTCCATAACATGCCCTAAGCATATCCTCAAAGTACATAGTCCTCTGGAGTTAGCCATCCGTCTGTGGATGTAGCCGTCTTGAAAAGTGCATGTCTAGTACAGACATTACAGTAAGGCCCGGGCGAAATCATGAGGTAAACACAGGATCACATGCGAAACAATGAAGTGGCGTACCATGTGATGATAATCTCTCTAACGTATGGTGGAGCTGACTTATCCAGTGAATCACTATTCTTGATAGGTAGGGTGGTGATTTGTTCAGTCTGTCTGATGCCACATGTCGTGTCGTGGCCACTGCGCGGCGTGGAAGTCCACAAAATCCACGTGATTCTCTCCCATTTCCAACATGAGGATCGAGATTGACGTAATAGTCTGTGAGCTTCGATGTTAGCTTTCACTGTGACATGTGAGACATCTGAATGGCTCTATAGTATCCCTCTTCTACCCTTCCCACCCGGTGAGTGTTCATTTAGGGTATGATCATCTTTGTGCTTCCGGATCATAGCATAAGCGGAGGAATGGCTTCCTCCATAATCTCTCTCCTCACTCCTGCCTACACAGGTACACCTGACCTCACGTCCCATGACCACGGTACCATCCTCTCTCAGTAATGAATCCCTCGTTGCCCGAGGCTTCTTACTTCACTTCTCGACTTCACTATACGTGGATCTGAGATACGAACTCTCACAATCCATCTATCAATACCGGACGTACATGAAATGTGGCTGCAGGTGTGCTTGAATACATTGGTTCACAGTCTCACGCCTAAGGACCTCGATTTCTGTGAGTGAGAGTGCACGACTCTTTAGGGTGCGATAGAGGGAACTCATGGGTCTTCTACTAAGGGCATCTGCTACCACGTTCGCCTTTCCAGGATGATATTCAATGGTACATTCATAATCCTTGATCAGTTCAATCCATCTCCTCTGTCTCATGTTCAGTTCCTTCTGCGTAAATAGATACTGCAAGCTCTTATGATCCGTAAAAATCCTACAAGGCACTCCATATAAGTAATGCCTCCATATCCGCAAGGCAAATACTACGACTGCTAGCTCAAGGTCGTGTGTAGGATAATTCTGTTCATGCTTCTTCAATTGCCTAGAAGCATATGCAATCACCTTGTCATTCTGCATTAATACACAACCCAGACCCTGCCTAGAGCATGCAATACACTCTTGAAGACCATCACTGCCTAATGGAAGTGTAGAGTCTTGGAGGCGAGGTCAATCTCCTTTTCGGGTTCATCGAGCTCTGCGACAAACCTCGACCCATAAGCGGTTCCTCTTTCCTTGTCAATCTAGTCAAGGTGTGGCTATCTTTAAAGAAATCCCTCAAGAGACTTGCAGTAGCCTTGCCAAGCCCGAGAGAAAACTTCTTATCTACTCGCTAACACTGGTAGGAGGTTTCGATTGATATAGCTTAGGCCTTACGCGGATCACTGAGACCCCTGCGAAACTATGTGTCCCCGAGGCGACACGGTCCGGGCCAAATGACACTTGCGGGTTTGGCATATGGCAGATGTTCCGCAATGTTTGAACTATCCTCGAGTGCTTTCTGCGTGTTGTTCTCCCTTTACCGAATATAGATCGATATATCGTCAATAAACACGTGCTGCGCCCCAGTCAGTAAGACTAAATATCTGTTCATGAGATCCATAAGCGGTTGGGGCATTCGTAAGTCAAATGGCATGACTAGAAGCCAAATGCTCTGTACCGTGTTCTGAATCTTCCATCTTGAAACATCCTCATCATGAACTCTGGCCCATTGATAACACGATCTCAAATCAATCTTGGAGAATACCTTGGCTCCTGTGTGATCAAGAGATCATCAATCCTCGGAAAGAGAGGATACAGTGTATTGTTACTGTATTCAACTCTCTGTGAATCAATACATGTCGCATGTAGTCCTTTTTTGCTTCACAAATAAACCCGGTGCTCCCGAGGAGACATGCTCGATGCAGCGAACCTTAATGACCATTTCTTCCATCTGCACCTTAAGTTCTTTCAATTACAGCAGGCCATCTGTGTTTTCTCGAATCAGTTACATCCCGAGGCTAACTTCGATCACGAAAATCAATCTCTGTCCCAGGGGTAATCTTGGAAGATCATCTGGAAACACATTCGGAAATTCTCTGACTACCAGAATGTCTTCCAGTCTCATATCATCATCTCTCGCCCTCATTTTGCGCCAGGCTAGATACCGGGATGGCCCCGATCTTCCCGATATCATCGGTTGTCATACTCGAGGACAATATCTTCCTTACCCCTTAGTAATCTACGGTTCCCACTGATCTCTGAGCTGCTTCTTTCACGAAGACGATCCATGGTGTGATGTCAAAGGCAACCAGTCCATCCACTAGATCACATGAAGTCTGGATGTCAACAATATAAATTGGCCCTAAACTCATGGCCTAATAATCACTCTACAACCCATATATACTCTATCTTGCTATAAGTGAATCTCATAGGAAGGAAATTTGCCATACTCTGATCTGTGGGATGTATCTCATGTTCGCGTACGATAGAATTTCACGAAATAAAAGAGTGAGTAACTTTGGATCTATCAAGACATAAGCATCACTATCAAAAACTTGGATGGTACTGTCATGACCTTTGGTCTTCACATCTTGCCTCCTACTTGGTATTGCTGAACACCACAGCCTATGTACGAGGTGCGTCCCGTGTCCTCTGGATGTAAAACACTCTACTGTACGGTCCTCCGGTCCTGAAAAATAAATGTAGTGGGGCCTCACACTTTGGAGCCCTCTCGACTTTGACAGACCTCTACCAACATTGAGGCTGTCTCGTCTGTCATCCCCTCTGATCCTTCTTGAAACTATCATGGGCACTCTTTAGTGAAGTGTCCCGGTCATCCGCATAAAGCAATTGTCAGTGCCAAATCTGCTCATATAATGGATTTCTTCCTGGCCCGAGCACACTTTGGCTTTAGACCCTTGGAGCTACCTGTGCACGTGGCCTCACTTGAACCGGCTAGAATGTGCCCCACAGTGGAACTCTTGCCCGCCGGTCAGCTGTCTTTCCTCCCCTCTTGAACTGCTTACTAGAACCTCCTTGAACCCACTTCGACCCACTCCATTTCCGTCCTTGATTGGGCGTAGCCTGGGATTTCAACCCATTACTTTTCTCCAGCCTGATTGCGGCTCTACGACGTGCGTGTAATGGGTTATCCGCCCGCTCTTGTGGTCTAATCGTTGGACTAAGACCTCTGACAAACCTCTTAGTCTTGAAACTTCATCGTCACGATAAATGGGACATGTCGACGGGCTCGAGAAAACTGCGCTCATAATCTATCACGGAGAGTATCACTGCTCCCGACCCTAAAGAACTCCTCGTATCGCATCTCATATTGTTTTGGAACAAACTTATCTGTAAGCTCTTCCTTGAGCCCATTGCCCCGGGACCTCCCTCATAGGCATCTCTGCGATGCCCTCCACCCTTTATAATGCTGCGTCGGGTAGGAGAAGGCCAAAAAAAGTGACCATGCAACAAATACGTGCACTTCATAACTTTGGTGGGCCAGCTCATTTCCTCTAACCATGATGAAACCTTTTAGGGTCTCCCAATCCATCATAGTTCTGTGCTAGCTTTCGCCCTCCCATGGCGAAACTCTGGGCTCTCGAGTACATCGTGTCTGAGTGGCTAAAAGGTGAGCCATCTGCTCTAAGGTGTACGTCTCCCGTACTCCGGGGAGGCGGTGGAGGCTCTGTGCGTAGTGGCTTTGAGGCATAGGGTCACTATGTCTTGTGGGTGGAGGAACATACGTGGACTCATCAGCATGTTCCTCGGGTGGTGATTACTAATGCCTCAAAGAACTCACGGTGGCGGGTCGGCTCGACGGCGCATTTTACGTAGTTGAAACTTAATATGTCATGTAATGCATATATGATTTTAAATCACATAAATAATTTATGCAATTTTAAAATAAAACATTAAAACAATCATATGAAAATAAATTTTTCATATATTTATATTCCCATTTTCAAAACCTTGGCTCACGATACCGTTGAAGGATCCCGACCCAGATTAACCTCATGAACCAAAGGGGACCTCCCGGCACTCCAACGGATATAGAAATTTTTACTCAAAACATTTAAATAAAATCCATGGAGCAAACCCCTTTTACAATCCTTAACATATTTTTAGAAAATAATGCGGAAGTGAAGTGGTAAATTTTTTTCTTTTCTTTTCTTTCCTTTTTTTTCTCAAACACTTAGATTTTTATTTTGAGGAAAATCGGCCGAGTTTCCTCGTTTTCGAACCCAAATTCCTGAAAACCTGATAAAAGCATTTAAAAAACACTTCCTAAATTCAATTTTCAGCTTCCATATTAGGACTCCTCGTCCACAACCCAATCCAAACACAATATACATCGTATACATTTATTTACCTTGAATCATCAAAACATTCAAGCCTTCTTCAATTCCATGCACATTTTTATCAAAAAATTTGGGTTTTGGCCCAGGAGCTTAAACGGACCGCCTCGTGCCTGTCACTTGAGGATAAAAGCCCACGTAGTTCCTTTTCCATTATATACCATATACATATATACATGACAAAATATTCAACATATACAATATGAAAAATATTTATACAATGCAGTTCACAGCGTCGTCTCCTCGATGGCTCGACTCATTGCTCAGGGGGATGTCCTACCGGCGCACCTGTCTCGGTTCCTGAAAATGGTTTTGAAACATATGAAACGGGGTAGGCTAAAGGAGCTGGTGGTGTACATTTTTATTTAGATAACATTTTCGGTATATAGCAAAGTAATAAATACTTATACAATTAAAAGGTAATTTATACCTTAAACTTTCTTTCTTTCTTTATTTCTTTCTTTCGATGGAACACGAGATCGCACCGAGTTTCGGGTTCGACGGTGAGAACGAGTCTCATTCAGTCTAACCTGCATTGCGGAGAAACACACGCTTTGCATAGGGTTCAGTCATAGCACTTTATCACGTGAGATACCTCTAAACACCTATTTCCCTCCCTCGATTAGTAACCTATAACTTTACCTCTAAATCCTTACACGGCAAAGTACCTCGGCGATGTCAGTCATAACAGTCATATGGTGGGTAACCATCGGTAAAACTTTCTTCAAAAATACATTTCTAAATCCCTTTAAACACTTTACTTTATTATTTATACATTTATGCATTCTTTACACATTTAAAACTTCCATAATGCCTTAACACATGCATGCCTATATTTTAATATAAATATATGCTGTGATGCAAGATGAAACATTTCATATACATAGCATTTATATAAACATTTCCATAAACTTTTCAGTTTAATAATAAAGCTGTGCATCACTTTAAAACTCAATTGTCAAAATATCATTTTTTACACTCACGAGTTCACCGCTCAATCCGGCAGCTACTGTCAAATTCACGTTTCCGTCAGTAGTCCTTTTCACCTTTCAAGAAAACCCACAACTACACATTAATCATAACTTCCATTTTAATCCACCCTTACACATTCATTTAAAAGCAATGAACAAATTGCCCTTGAACCTTTGAAAAGCCCTATCAAAAAAACCACTCATTTAGCCAACCTTTTTCCAACAATACTCTATATAGCACCCATGACTAGGTATTCAAAAGGTCTTCAAAAATTATAAAACTCTCCAGATCAGTCCTTTATATATCCAATGACATCTCTTTAAATTTTCAATTTAAAATTCCTTCTCTAAGGCCCTCAACCACATAACACAAGTTACAACATGTTTTGATATAATTTAGTTAACTCACAGAATCACCTACTGTTATCCTTGATTTCTGGGGTCTTGCTCCATAAGTGGAAATTTTTCTTCACTAATTTGAAGCTATGTTTATAAGCTTTCTTCTCCAATTGGAATCACCCAATTTGGATCACCAAAACTCAAGTTATTGTATTTTACATCTAGATGACTCAATTTGGCAGAACAGAATCTTCACATAGCTCCACTTTGAAAAATTTTCTGGGCACTTTGGGGTTAAAATTTTCATACACTTCCTTCAGATAACTTTTTCCCCTAGAAGTATATTTTACCCATAATTTTGAATCACTCAATTTGGATGAGTGAAACTCCACTTATGGCCAAAACACTACAACTTCCTTACCCAAACAGAGCCAAAATCAGTGAGCTACAAGTCACCTTTAGGTCCATTTGGGAGCCTTAGAGCACCTGGTTGCTCTTGTTCCCTTCTATACATTTGTAGCCCTATCTCTTATGATTCTTTCCCGAATTAGAATCAATTCATTTGGATGATTCTAACCAATCTATAGATCAAAGGAAACAAAACAGGGGGTTTTATAGAAATTTTGACAGCATTCCTTTACTTTACAACATGATCTTAATACCCTCGAATTCAAATCCTTTTCTTTTTAATAATTCAATGAATTTCTAGAGTTAAGATTCACCGTAAAACACATGGAAATTACCAAACTACCCTTGACCCCTCTCATTTCCATTTTGGCGGAATTATGCACAAACCATATTCAATTTTGTTCTTCCATTTTCTTTACTCTAATCACTCAAATCCAATGCCTTATACCTCAATTTCATAAATCCCTAACCAATTTCAACATATCATACAAAATTCAACATCAAACCCTAACCATTCACTCACTTGATTTTTCAAACCCTAACCTAATCCATTTCTTTCTCAGAATTTCTATCAAAATCATCATGATTCAACTTTAATGCCAATTCCCTAACATCCATACAAGAAAATCAAGCATTGGCATGAAAACCTTTAAAAATCAGCACCACGTGAGAAAACTGCTTTGTTTTAACTTTGGGTTTTACATGGCACTATAACTCTGGCTTGAAATCGGCGAAGGAGCTTGGAAGAAGAAGAAAAAGCATCTTACCTTTGCTCCACCTTAGCCTCCAGTTTTCTCCTTTCTCTTTTCTTCCTTTCTTTTCTCTCTTTTCTTCTCTCTTTCTCTCATGGCCGGAGCCCTCCTCTATTTGAGCAAAGAAGTTCAGCTTTTGAATTTAGACTTTGGCCCTGCGCTTGCCAAAATTACAGGTGGTCCTTGAACTTATTTTAACCTACACTTTGCCAAAAGTACATTTGAGCCCATGAATCTCATTGGTCCATTCTAATGAGTCACAAACCTAACTTAGCCATTAGAAATGTTTTGATTGGCTCTCTGAAAATATCTCAATTATCAGATTTTATTCCTTTTCGGCATAGATTGCTTTTATACCAATTAAACGTCAAAAATATTCTATGGTCGTCTAAACTTCAAATTTCTTGTAAAAATATTCTAATTCATCATGCAGTGGATTAAGTGCAAAAATCGCGAAATCGGTTTAAAATGGTGAAAATCGAAATCCGGACAATAGCGTATTATCCGAATTACGTTCGGATCGCCTGGAAATATCCAAAGCGGACTCCGTTCCTCAGTTTCAATTTTAGATTATACTCTATGATTAATTAGGACAATTTTAGTATTTTATTTAATTTCCAAAATTTCGACGTGAAGCTCAATTTCAGTTCGAAATCCTGTCACTTAAATCTTCCAATTCTCTTGTAATGTCAGTTCGAAGTCATAGGAATGAAATTTCTTAAAATTCCTCTGCAAACCCCTCATCCAGGATATAATAAGAAAAATCACCATTCTTAGGGCATTCGTGAAATTTTCGAAAAATTTCACTTTATGCCCAAATGACGTCCGAAGCGTTCTAAATTCTAATCTACCCTCGTTTCTATCATTGGACCTCTAATCAGTTCAAAAATTACTATTATAACATTCAATCAGGTTGGGGTTTTACACTCATAGAGCTAAATTTTTATTGAAGGAAACATGAGAAAAGTAAGGCTCATGTGTCCCCAGAAAGTTTTGCAAGTGAAGGGGTATCGGGTAAACATAAACCCTGACAAAAAACTCCTAGAATAACCTACTAATATGTGATTGTCATTGTATTTGAATGAGTGACGAGGAGGAAAATACATTAGTCGAGATTTGAGGTCGGAATCAAGTGATGATTTTTAGTTTGTTCTATCTATACATTCTCGTTCAAGATTTGAACTATTTGTTCTAAATGCGCAAGAAAACATATTGAATTATTTTTAATTAGATTAAAGAAATTGATTATGAAATGTTTGCAAATGAAAATTGCATGGTATTGAAAATGAACAAGTTTATACAAATGTACATATGTGCGTATGTTTGCTACCAAAGATTTGAGCAGCCGCTTAATTAAAGTGTTAACCGTTTAGTTCGTATGAAGAGGATAGATTGAGTATACCAATAGAAATTAGCAATGATGCGAGCGATTGTATTGATGTCACTCGATGATATGTGAAGTCCATTATCGATAGTGTTCATGATTGATTTTTTAATAAAGTAGCCAGTTAGCGGGACCGTGTCGGTGATTCCGTTATCTTGTATATAAAAAACATAGGTTAAATTTATTAGGCAGGGTGGGTGGATTGATTTGAGATTGTGACAATTGGTGAAAACTTATGATTGTGAATTGAAATGAAAGAGTATTATTGGCCATGATTTGATTATCAATGACTTGTGCATATGGAAGTGTATATTTGGATTTGATCAATGAACCATAAATGATTGTATGGAAATAAGTATATGTATTGTATTGACATTGATCATCCAAAAGATCTGAAAGTTTGTTTAGTAAAAGCGCATGATTCAGTTAAAGTGAAACAGGAGATAGATTGTATAGAACCACTAACATGTAGAAAATGTATATGCTTAGATGTAGATTGAGGAATAGACGAAAAACAGAGGAGATCGGAGCGATCAGTCATAAAGAAAAGTGCGGAGTATGTTCCGACCCTTGCATTCACCCCATATCTCTTTTGGAACATTGATATTTGTAAAATACAATTTCAACTCACAGCGATATCATTTTGTAAATCATTTAAAATGCTTGATATGCCTTTATAGTAATTGTACTTTGGAATGAAATGAATGAACACCCTTTAAGCAGCTTCATATTTGAAAAGATTTTTATGCCAAGCGGAAATTATGCGCTACAGCGTGTTTTTTGATAAGGTGATTGGTGACATTAGAGCAACCGGACTTAGTTGAGACCATAAGCGGGTCGGGGCTGGTAGGGGTGCTACAAAGAACTAACTGTTCTTTTAGTGCGAACTCTCATTCCAGTTCTTGGTGGCCATATGTCAAATTTTTTTTTCCAAATCAACAACAACCTCTATTTGCTACCACATAACCTAGTCTAGTTGCTCAATATCTCAATCATGTATCAACCAAGTTGTAAGTGCACTATGAGTGTTGCCATTGAATTAAAGATTACTAATAATAAAAACTGACTAAAACTTAGCAACAACAGCTAAGCAAACCATACAAGCCTAATGTGAATCCAAAACGATACAAACAACCTAAAAAATTGCAGCCGTGTTGATAACCTTTTCAAATTTTTTCAAATTTGCAGATCCTAAGCACGTTCTTTCACCCTCATTGATATGACACATGTAAATACTAGTAAGGAACCTGTGAACCTTGCTTCCTTAGCGGTCAATCATGACCACCATTTCCTTTAAGTGGTGGGTACTGCAGTGGTATAACCGGGAGCTCTTCCCATGTTGGCATCTCTCTCATCACTAGTGATGGAACTGCACCTCGGTGTTTCTCCTGCATAGACGGATAGGCGGAAGTAAGTATCGACCTCAGGGCTGCCACTTTCCCAGAAACATATCTTGCACATGAGCTGGTGTTATGGACCAAATTTTGCATATTCAAACTATTGGGAAACCATTACTAGAAGCTAAAATTAATCCAGGTGGGCACAAAAACTTGATCTGGGACTAAAAATACATTGTATGCTCATAAGAAAAGAATAATTTTTGTCACTAAATTCAAAGCTAAAAATTGCTGGTCTTAAAACTTCTGATATGATCCATTTTAAGTAATAAAGTGGACCTATAAGTCCGGATATCATTCCCACATATATTGAAAGGAATTTAAACTTCAACTACCCCAACTACTCAAGTTCTACACTATTTGAACGTCTAGTTTAGATGAAAATTTTAGTAACTTAATGAGAATTTTAACAACTAGAACCCTGCATTTAATATAAAGGAAAAGTGAAATCCACAAATGTAGTAAAATTTGAACCATAGGTATTCTTTGGGAAGTAAACATTTGAGTTTTCTTGTAATAAGTGATAAAATTCCTGCATCTATTCTCATTCTATTTTCCTGAGTTGGAATGCAGATTTGTCAGAAGCAGGTAGTATAGTTTGGTTCTCTCACAACCCATGCTTTTCCACCTAAATAGGGATTCTGTTGATCCACAGCTGGACTTGGATCAGTTAATTGGACAGATTCCCTATGTGTGAGATCATGGGCCATTTTCTTTCAGTACTTTATCTTCATTTCTTATTTCTGAAATTCTTGCTTCCCAAGACGGGGCAGCGCAGAGATTTTCTACAATAAGAATGATGTCTCATCTTAAAAATCTGGAAGGTTTTCTCTTTCCTTGAATTAGATCTCATCTTGCTCACGGGATGAGATCATTGCTTCCAGACCAATGAGAGATCTCTAATTGATTAAAATTGATATATCACTCTCAACCCATTCTCAAACCACTTGAGCAGAGTGGTTATCTAAGTAACCTTTAGAGCTCATTAGTTTAAATAGTCTAACATGCCTAAGTAAGCGGTCTGAAGCTCTGGGAATCTCCATCTACTGTGTCACTGGAGGGCCTCTTGGAATTGAATGACAATAGTCCTTTCATGGGTATAAGCTACTAAAATTGGGAACAATTAATTCCAAGAACAACACTATTCAAATAAATTCGATATTTAACTCAAAAAAATTTCTTCTCATTTTGCAGAAAATACCATAACTAACATCAGATCTTTCCCAGTGGAAGTTGTGTTCTCGAAAACTAGATTATAGTATACATTGAAATCTTTGTTGAAGAATTCCACATGTAGCGCAATCAATGAAAAATGAATTCCCACGTGTTTGTCTAAACTCATTGATTCAACGTGTCGTAAATGAATTTCAGCATTAAATTTCAACTTCAAAACTTCCTCAATAAGTCTTTTATTTGAGGATCTATATTATAGTCAAAATATAAACTCACTTTAATCTACAGTAAGAAAAATAAGAAAAATAAAAGAAAATAAAAAGAAAAATATAATACAAGAGTCCTCGGCTCGTGGTGGATTCGTCTTTGCTAGCTTTGCCTCGTTTTGCTTGATACGTTTATTTATGAGGCCTAAAAGTTGGAGGGCTGTAGCAAATCTTGCTTTTGTGAATCCACTAAATTTTGGGGCAGGTTGTCTTCTTGATCGCGACGAGAATTTTGTGTTCTTTGTTGCGAGGTCCTTCTTATTCTGTGTACGGTCATTTGTCGCGACTTGAAGATCTTATACTCTACTCTTGCAACAGTTACGACAACATATTTTGTTCAAATATTTTTACTCATGGTATGATAACTTTGTTTCCGACAATTTCCTTTGTCGCGACAATAATGCATTCATTCGTCAAACATGTATATCGTAACATCGATACCCATGTCTATACGATTCCCAAATACCTTTTGAGTTAATTTATCGTGACCTAAGTTTCCATGTTCTTCCTTGGATTTCAATACATATGATGTTTTCTTAAATCCGGCAGTCTTTGCTGAGTACGCTTCTTCAAATTGGTGTCTCAACCCGACTTTCTCCTCCTGGTATGCGCATTTATGTTTTGGTTCTTGTTACCTGCTGTCTTGCATTATTATCATCGTCGTGACCCTGAAAAGTCTATCGTGTGAGTTACGCCATACAGCCCAACTGTTTCCTTGTTGCGGCTTCATTTTGATGTTGCGAGCCTGGGCTTTATTGGGGATGTTTTGCATGTCGCGGGCGTGACACTTTTACGCAGCCGGCTTGAATTTGTTATAGAGCCTATATTTCACATCCGCGTGAGACCTTTCTGTTCAATGATTTACGTGTCGCGACACGAAGATCTTTGTCGCGACATCAAAACCTTTTAAGCTTGAAGTATGTCGCCAACGTGACTCTCCTTGTTGCAACGCAATTGATTGATCCATTAAGACATTGTCACCTTCGTTTTCTTATGCGACCTAAAATTCTTCTCCGATCTTTTACATCTTAACAAACTTTTCATATTTGCGAAATCAGTGTTCTGGCATGAGAAGAGGAGTTTAATCGCCGACAAATATTTTGCCTTTAGTTTAGCATTATGTTGTGACCTGAGCTATTTTGTTCACGATGTTAATATGTTTTCCATTCTGTCGCAGCTTTGCCACTATCTTCTATACATGACCTAGCTCAATTATCAACAATTAGATTATGGTGTTACCACAGACAAACTTCTTTGGTAATTGCTTGGAGTTTCATTGCGACACACAAATTTCGATCCCTTTGACATAGACATTGAAATTGTTATTTTTCTCTTCTTTCTTATTGGAAATCTCTCCTTTTTGAATTAACTCCTACAAAACACAAAGTTTGTAAATGTCTCATAATTTGGCATTAAAACAACTTTGAAAATACTAAAAATAAGCTAGAAAAATAGATTAAAAATAGATGAGTTTAAGACTCATCACCAAGCTGGATGTTGTTGTGGCAAGCGTCTCATACATATTCTTGTGCCATTCGTCCTGCTTGTCCATTCTTTCATGTAGCGCTTGGTTGTGATTGTGGAACATGTCGCTGACATTTTGGAGTATCAGCTTGCCTTGATGCCCTAATGGTGGCATCTTATTAGTCACCTCCTCTTCTTCTTCACTGATGTTGTGTCTGATTCGTGCCACAGCAGGGTGATCCAATCAACAATATTTGTATCCTAAATTTCCTCTCTTGCCGTGATCAGCTACTACGTGTAAAGCGGTTCTCTAGAGGTTGAACTCTGGGGATGGGTTTTCATCTTACAAATGATTCACATCATGATTCCAAAAGCGGTGAGGGCTTTCATTTGGAGGAGGGAGATTTTTGGATTTGCATTAAAGGAAGTGTGGTTGGTGGTGTGTCACTAAGCTAAGTAGACGATTTGAAATAAGATGTAGTAAAGAAACACACTGGAAGTTTTGGGTCGCTAGTTTGATATGATGGGTTGTAGAATTGTCCTCAGGTTATTTCCTCGCATTAGGGCCAAATGACCTGTAGTCATTTCAAAACCGGATCTTTGTTTAACTTTAAAAACCAACCCTTAATAACATTCTAATATTTGAACCACAACATTTCTTGAGCATTTTAATGTTCCGGCAGTTGAAAATAAAAGCATTTAACCAGCACCATTGGCTCGTCAAATGACATCAATGGATGTCGGTGTATCTAAATGGAATATGCTTGAACCTAAGCATGCCAAGTGACAAAAAAATACGCTAAATGAGATTTAAATGAAGTTTGGAAAGTTTGAAACACAAATACACCGATTATAGCTTCTGTGAAAGCGAACACCTACAAACCAACATCCGCCAACTGTGACCCTCCTCTATAGTTTTGAGGCTTAGCGAACCTTTGAGTTGTCATCCCCAAAGGTGTTTTGGCAGCCTAGAAATGAAGGAAAGGAAAATTGGAGACCAAGAAATGAAATTGGTATTTGCGTGAGGAAATGAATAGTTAGGTTAATATGTCCATAACATGGCTTATAGCCTCCCAGTATGTGAAAATACCAAACCAACCTAAATATATAAGTTACATTGAGACATAAGAGACTAATCAAAATAGTCGTTTGGATCACAAAAACACGGAGTAGATTTTTACTATGCACAATGAATTTCGCTATGATAAGCGAGAATTACATTCTATGATAACAAATTTGCATCATGAGAAAAATCTGATCCTGTGAATTCAAATTTTAGCTATGCAACGATATTACAATATGATAATGAATTTCTATGATAGCGAAATTTGGCTATCATAGCGAATATCATATGGCATTTGTTATCATGTGAATTAATATAGAATTTCAGCTGTAATTTCTGCCCGCTAGTCTGAAATTCGTATAGCTGCGAAAATTTAGCTATGATGTTCTTGGAGAATTTTAAGCTATCATTGCCGAATTTCTCTATGCCATATGAAATTACTTGTGTAAACACCATCGGCACCACTTCTCCTACTTCCGACACAGTATATCTTCATCCGAGGCTTGATAAATCAAAAATTCATCACGAACTCTAAACTAATCGGCTATAATTGCGATGTCAAGCTTGAAATGATGGGGGAGGTTTACGAAATCTGCAAAACTACCAAAAACAACCTCGAAACAAAATCAGTAATACTAATGGACCTGCACATGTCAATTGGCTTAATTAATATGATTAGTACGCAAAAAGCACTCCAGCCTATCATAAATGGACTCTCCAAAATAGCACTTTTTGTGTGCTAATCACGCCCCCGACCGACACGTTGTAACTAGTCCTTAGCAACGCTAAAATAATAAAGGGATGCGGTATGCTTTTACAAAAAAGAGTATTTAAACAAAAAGTGTACAGAGTGAGGCTTTACCTTAGTATGACCAATTTAGACTAATGCAAAACCGTCATGAGAAACAGATTGCCGTATAGGAAAAGTTTGAGCGGCATCGAATTCCAAGGAAATCGACCTGAACTTCACGAAATCTATGTATTTTAAGGTAACGAGTTTGTATCAATGATTTAGCTATTCCTCCCCAAACCAAAATGCTGCGGAGACCTTAAGCCCGATGACCCTGACCTAAATGAGATTAAGTTTACACTCTTATTTCTTACTTCTATTGTATTGTAGGGTTGCAATCTTTGAGACTTCGACTTCACCAAAGTCAGTGTAGCGAGGGTCCTAGATGACTCCCAACCAATTAAGGTTTAGGGCATCAGAGTCAAGGATGCGTAGACCACACAGCTTTCTGGGAAACTACCCCAGGACTTCAGTTTAGAGAATTTAGCTCCGGCTTCTAAACTCTACCTATCCACGTGTGGCGAACACACATTGGTGACTCTGACAGTGAAGGTTTAGACAGGGCTTTAAAGGCTTTAAGCCATATGCCTCGGGATTTGTGGGTTTCAAGTGAAAGTGTCGACCAATTCTCTTTTCTTCTTTCTTTTTCTTTTTGCTTTCTTTCATTGGAGGCTTTCCCTTTGGTCTTCTTTTGTGGGTAACAAAACCATTATGGGTCGTAGTAATCTGACAGTTTTGCAAAATAAAAGGAGGTGACCTCTCAACCTATTGACAAAAAGAAAACGATGCGTTGTGTGTGATTAGGCGGTAAAAGCGAGCGTCTGAGTTGACACTTTGGAACTTTAATCAACGAAGCTTCATCATGCATGAGCGCTCTGCCTTGCAGTGCTTTCACACATTTTTCTGATTTCTAAACTCAAGTAAGAAACATAAGCTTACACAAATATAGGCATGGCTCAGCCTCGAATTTTAACAAGCAAATTTGGGCTCTGCGAGGCATCTGAGAACCGAGTAAAACTAAAATCAAAAGTATGAACATTACTTTAACACAAAGCGTCTGACATGGGAGCGAGAAAGTTAGAGGATGGGTGGTACCTCTCAATGTCCAGTGATGGTGGTAGGAGAAGGATCATCCTCATCCACAGGTAATTTGAGTCTTTGTTTGTGAAGTGAAGTTGATATTCTTCTTGTTTACTTGACATAAAACCAAAACACTCGATTAATTATTACAAGATTCAAAAAAAAAAACAACTTAAACAAAGCCCAGCAGGAGTGAACTAGTGGCTTGAGACCTTCTGAGG